>CAHIKZ030004259.1:2137500-2147500 GCA_903632075.3 Acanthosepion pharaonis
CCATAGCTGAGAGGGAGAAGAAGCTCGTAAATGAATGTGACAGATTCGACTGGTATTCGAACTCGGCTCTCCGATACCTCAGCCGCTATCCATTAATTACTCCACCGTGCAAATACACTAGCGGGACAAAGATTAAATGATAGATTATACACCTTTATTTTATTAAGAATTTAAGATTATTTCGCAGTAAGCTTTCAGCGGTAGTGTCTGTGGACCTTGAGGATTGGAAAATAAGTTGCTGTATTTTCGTAGGTGCCATTTAAGAGACGATACACTGTTTTAAGCAGCTGAAAAACTCTTGAGTCAATAAAAGATCTGAGATGATAATGTCCCTGATAATATGCAAAATTCTAAGTCGGAATTGTTCTATCTTATTATGAGTGCCAGATGCCTTGGCCAGTCATTGTAGTTGAACATGAGCTTGCTTTTTATACTAAAAAAATGCTACATTGAATAAAAAAAAACAAAAAACGAAGGTCATGACTTTGAAGGGGTAGATGACTCAAAGAGAGATAGACAAGCCGCTGGGAATTTTCAGAAAGTGTTCAGACTATCCCAAAAGCAGTTGCTACTACTGGAAGTGGTTTTAGTGAAAAGAAAATCGGAATACCACACAAGTTTTACAAGAGAGATAAAAGAGTCTCGATAGTTAATCCACAATTAATAGGAGAGAATGCAGTCTTAACAATGAGGTTTCAGTTAATACACTACACAGAGACGAAAAAAGAACTGAAACGGACTTATATCAACAAGAAAAACAACATTAACTAAATAAATAAAACCAAAAAAAATCATCCGAATAGAACATGGAAATGGTCAAAAGAACATCTAACATGGAATCCTGGAAAGTGACACAAAGTAATTTTTAGTGGCAGAGGCAAGAGAATATGCAAGAAGAATATTGGGAGAACAAAACAATACAAGATACAAATGGAAAGACGGTAAGATTTGGTGGTTGACACGTAATGAAAAAGTAATAACTATTAATTTACAGACTACAGTCTAATCTTCTGCCAGACTAAGAAAATGGTGACATTTTTCAGTATAACGGTTCTTCTTGTCACACATCACTTGCAACAAGGTTTCTTGTGGATGAAGATGTTCAACTTTTTTGGAAGAGCGTCCAACACAAAGTCCTAATCTCAACATAATTTAACCATTGGGGTGGCAATTGAAGAAACAAGTGCTCCAACGAAAATAACAATTCCTTTTTAACTTTCGCTAGTAGTGGAGTATTTTGCATGATTTTTTTCAGTATCACTATACTTAAGATGCTCTATCAATCAGCATACAGTACTAACGAAAAATGCAGTAACTTGTTTTTCTGGGAAAATTTACTAAGAAAAGCGATTTTGGGGGTAAGATTTAAAAAAGTAATTAATTTATCAAGATGCCCCAAAAGTTTTGCACGTCAGTTCATAATGGAATCAAAGATAATCTTTAGATGAGTACATAAAATATATTTTGGAGTAAAAGTCTGTAAGAAACGCACTAATAGTTAATGCATTAATGTTAATCTCAATAAATAAATTGTAATAATAATGAAAAAAAAGTAATGATAAATCGTAGTCGTCACTTTTAGCACCAATATTTCTTCGCCGTCATGTGGAAGAAAAGAAGAGAAAAACCGGAATTCCACAAAGACGAAATACCATTGCCGAAGAGCTGTACAAAGAACAAAATGAAGCCAGGGCGCGCATTTCAGAAAGGGGATGTTATGTAATTTAACGCGGGACATGTTAATGAAAATGAGCCGTTGTTTTTGTTCTAATTGCTGTGAAATCAGAGAAGAAAAGAAAATAAACTCAAAGAGACCCACAAATCTAAGTGGGGTAATTAGGACAGTCAATGATGGATTTTCCAGGGAACCAGTTCTCTAGGCTTGTTATTCTAGGATGGAGCGTTTTACTGTTTCATTATTTATCTTATTTTATTACTCGTATCTCTTGGAATGTTTATTCGTTGTCCTTTTTACGAGAAGGTTAAATTTCATTAATAAAATAGGAAAGGTACCTTACATTGTTTTTTCAGTATCTAGCAATATCGACATGTGATCTTAGTGTACAGCAATGCATTCTATTTTATGTCTTTAGCTTCAAAGCAATACCTACAGTATTTTGATAAAACTGCAACCTGCAGTCAAGAAGGAGCACCTTTAATGTGTGCTTTCAAACAGTTTAATGCGGAGGTAAAATTTAGTAGAAAGAATCTTCATGGCCAAAGCAATTTATTATTTTTTAAGGCTCGCCTTTCGTCCGATTCACACTTCTCTCTTTTTACAACAGGCATAGAGGTTTATCCTTTGTTTCCTGTTTATGAATGGTTCTCAGGTTCCTTCGAAAGTCTACTTCAACCTTATATGTTTAACGTCTCCGACTAAACTCTGAAATTTAATTTATTATTTTTTTTTACCTCGATAGGAGTAAATTTTCTCATATGGATGTCATTCCAAAATGTTTAAACTATCAGTTATATTGATTTTCTAAGCGTAGCCTAGAGGTGGCACAAGGCCGAAAGTATGAGGCACATAGTGAAGATCGAACTCACTCTCAGTCGTAACTGCTTTAGCGAGAAAAGCTTGTTAACCATTACATCACCCCAAGGTGCCCCAACTATCAGTTATATTCAACCGTTTTCTCGCATCAAGGATAAAAAAAAAATGGCTTCAAGCCAATAAACCCTGTAGATCTTAAAGACGATAATCCTTCATCAGATCTTATAGATTGGCGTTACAGAATCACAATTTTTAACGAATAACAGAAACTACATCACTTGAAGCTGTAACTGAAATGGGTAACACATGTAATTCGAATGGAATATAATGACATAATCAAGATGTTAGATTTCCACACTACTTCAAACAAAAGATTAGAAAGGAAACTCCCATCAGTACTAGAAAGAGAAATATCAGTCACTGAACTCGAGAAATCTATTTTCCAGACTGTTTTAAGAGAAACATCTTATAAATTTCAACCGACACTAATGGTCCATGTTCGTCGTGCTATTTAACACAGGGGCGACTCATCCACTTTCAATTTGTATTTCATTGGTAAGAGGGAAGGCTGTTACTCCGTGGTGCAGACTCCCGAGAGGATGCTTTCTCGGACACTACAATATCACCCTCTTCAAGTCTAAAGTCAACTGTTATCTGTCTTACATATTGTTATGGTCCGGTTCCTTGATAGTCCAAGGTAGAACCAATAAAGAAGAACTCGAAGGCAGATATGAAATAACACAGATATATTACAAACAGGAATATATACAGAGAAGTAGAAAGTGTTAGTACGAACAATCAGGTTTAGTAGTAATTGTCTGAACAAGACTCTGTTTCGGACTGCCTCTGACTCGACTGACTGACTCGCTCGCTCTGACTGACTTCTGACGGATTTCACTCCAGACTTCAGACTGAACTCCAGACTTCGGACAAAAAAAAAAAAGGACATTGCGTACGTTTAGCTACAAAGGAAGGTTGACTTCACTATCTTAATATAATTCGTTGAGTGGTGCATGAAATATTTTTTTTTACGGTTGGGGTTTAAACGGAGACGGTGGAAAAGCAAGAGTTTGTCAAATTAACACCTGCCATGACGTTCGTGCTCTTCATGTTTAAATGGTAAATTAAGGCCTTTGAATAACAAGATGAAGGTTGTTGTTGTCGTTCTTTTATATACCATTTCCTTTCAGGACGTTGGCGATCATACGTCTTCTCAATTTGCTGTCCTTCGGAGTTCTTAATAAATTTTGTCTTTTTGCTTTTTTTTCCTAGACTTTGTTCTGCTACCCATTTACTCCATATCGCTCTTCTTCTTCTTCTTCTTCTTCACCTCCTCCTCCTCTTCTTCTTTTTCTTCTTCTTCACTCCTCCTCCTCTTCTTCTTCTTCTTCTTTACTCCTCCTCCTCCTCTTCTTCTTTACCTTTCCTCCTCCTCCTCCTCTTTTTCTTTATTCCTCCTTCTCCTCCTCTTCTTCTTTATTCCTCCTCCTTCTTCACTCCTCCTCTTCTTCTTTACTCCTCCTCCTCTTCTTCTTCTTCTTCTTTACTCCTCCTCCTCCTCTTCTTCTTCTTCTTGACTCCTCCTCCTCTTCCTCTTCTTCTTCTTTACCTTTCCTGCTCCTCTTCTTCTTCTTCTTCTTCTTTATTCTTTCCTTTATTCCTCCTCCCTGCTTCCTCTTGAGGCACAGTATTTATTACGTATGGAATAGTCCATTATGTTATTATGGGTAAGATCCAATAACAAATATACTCATCCTCTACGATAATTACGTCCATAAAAACCTCATTCGGTAGCCCTTTACTATGAGTTGCTTCATGAGCTTTGTACTAAGTGAATAATAGTGTAAAAAAGGCACATATGTCTTTTTTTTATCAATGCCCACAGAGCCAACCCGTGGATTATGCTGAGCAGATCTTAGTTACAGTTTCCGGGAGAGAGAGCATATAATCTGGAGTGATCAACTATTTAAACTGTAGATCTGTAGGCACAATTTTTCGCTAATACAACCATTTATAGCTTCTGAACAGTTTTGTTTAACAAATTTCACTTACAATATTGCAGTTTTCCGGCAATTTTTCAACCGTGTCGTATGCTGGGATCGTCTCCCCAGGCCTATAACATCAATAAGTCTCCCTGACAAATCGTGATGGTGAGCTGACTGGATGATCGAAACGCGTTTTAACCACTTGACCACACGTCCTTTATCTATATGAGGTGGTATTAAAACGTTATCGATTTGAACAAGAAGGGGTTCTAAAACAGTATTTGGTCAGATTTTATACGCCGCCATTTAACTTTTCGTCAATTCGCCATTTTTTTTTTTTTTTTGCTTCGACGATTTTTTGCTTAGCATGTATTTTTTATTTTTCCATCTGTAATTTGTGTTAAAGAAGAATGAAAAAAAGCCTCCACCTGTCTAACCACCCCTAATGCACTTTTCATAATAATTTAAAAAAGATTGTGTATGTGCGTGAAGAGGAAAAAAAGTGAAAGAAAATAAGACAAAGAAAGACAACAGATAAAAAAAAAGAGACTGTCTTTGAATATTACACTAGGTTGGATAGATAATTGGGACATTATAAGACGAAAAAAAGGGTAATTGAAAAAAGAAAAGAAAAAATGAACATTATATAGCAAAAAAAGGACATTGCGTACGTTTAGCTACAAAGGAAGGTTGACTTCACTATCTTAATATAATTCGTTGAGTGGTGCATGAAATATTTTTTTTTACGGTTGGGGTTTAAACGGAGACGATGGAAAAGCAAGAGTTTGTCAAATTAACACCTGCCATGACGTTCGTGCTCTTCATGTTTAAATGGTAAATTAAGGCCTTTGAATAACAAGATGAAGGTTGTTGTTGTCGTTCTTTTATATACCGTTTCCTTTCAGGACGTTGGCGATCATACGTCTTCTCATTTTGCTGTCCTTCGGAGTTCTTAATAAATTTTGTCTTTTTGCTTTTTTTTTCCTAGACTTTGTTCTGCTACCCATTTACTCCATATCGCTCTTCTTCTTCTTCTTCTTCTTCTTCTCCACCTCCTCCTTCTTCTTCTTCTTCTTTACTCCTCTTCTTCTTCTTCTTCTTCTTTACTCCTCCTCCTCTTCTTCTTCTTTACTCCTCCTTCTCCTCGTCTTCTTCTTTATTTCCTCCTCCTCCTCTTCTTCTTCTTCTTTACTCCTCCTCCTCTTCTTCTTCTTTACTCCTCCTCCTCTTCTTCTTCTTCTTCTTCTTCTTCTTTACTCCTCCTCTTCTTCTTTATTCCTCCTCCTCCTCCTGTTCTTCTTCTTCTTTACTCCACCTCCTCTTCTTCTTTACTCCTCCTCCTCCTCCTCCTCTTCTTCTTTACTCCTCCTCCTCCTCTTCTTCTTTACTCCTCCACCTCCTCCTCTTCTTCTTCTTTACTCCTCCTCCTCCTCCTCTTCTTTACTCCTCCTCCTCTTCTTCTTTACTCCTCCTCCTCCTCTTCTTCTTCTTCTTCTTCTTCTTCTTCTTCTTTGTGCTGAGTCCATTCAGGACATTGGCGATCATAGCTCTCAGAAATTTACTGTCCTTTGTAGCTCTTAATATTTTTTTGTTGTCAATCCTTAATCTTGTTCCGTCATTCATCTACTGAAGCTCGCTATGTAGGTTATGTGCTGTTTGCCTGTATTCCCCTCGCCTTTAATCAGGCCTGCGAATGTCGGATTTTACAAGCCATTATGTGTCCAAGAATTTTCAACTCTCTTTTCCTGATGTTTCAGTATAAGTGTCTTTTTGTTTCCATTTTCTCTAAAACTTCGTTGTTGCTCAAATGGTGATCAATGGTATCCTCAGCATCCTTCTCTAGAACCACATTTCTGTTGCTTCATATCTCTTCTTCATTGTCCAGCATTCACTGCCACATGGAAGGACTGATATTCTGTATCATTTCTCTGGTTCTAACGAAATCTCCCTGTTTCTTAAGTAATTGCTTAGCTTCTGGAAGGCATCTTTCGATATCCGAATGGGCCTTCTTATATCAGAGTCGCACTTTCCAACACAATTCCCTGATGATTAACCAATCAAAAACTATAAACCCATGCATTTCGGCTTATCTAATGAAATCTGTCATTTGATAAGATGTCGTCAGACGTTCATCAGTGGTGATATTGTTACACGCAAAAACAACAGCATTAGTCCCGGCAGACGTTTGCTGTCTGACCAGGCTGTGTGTGATATCCTACTGTTACATGTGATTTAAAAAACGAAGCAAAAATATTCATTAAACTCATACAAAAACACTCCCTCCATCAAGCACTCTCCACAAGATACTCAATAAAAACACAGTAAAATCAGATACAGTTGCAACAAGAACATGACACAAATAATAAAATGCGCAACAGAAAAACAACCAACAAACCACCCGCCCAAATTAAACCCACGTGTAACTGCAGTGCAAATAACGAATGTCCCTTAAGCGGCAAACGCTTGCTCAGCAATGTAATATAGCAATCCACTGTAAAATCAGCAGATAACGAAGAAAAATATAGATAGGTATAATTGAAATATACTAGAAACAGAAATTACGCACACGAAACATCCTTTACAAATAGTCAATACGCGAACAGCACAATGCTTTGGAAATCAAAACCAAAAACCAAATCAGACCAAAATTATCATTAAAAATAAAGAAAACTGCATCAGCCTACAACAGTAAATAATAAAAAAAAACAACTGTAAAACCTGTCGTGAGGGAAAAATAACTATAATTATCTTCCCAGACCAAAGATATAATTATCTTCCCAGATTACTAAATAAACGATAAGAATTCATCTCAAAATGCAAATAGGAAAACAAATTTTGATTTAGGTATTTAAAAATCGAAAAAAAGAATACGAAATATAAAAATAAAGAAGTAAAATAAAATAAAAACCCTGAATCAATAAATAAGTAATGAAATCAAGTACATAATAAATAAATTAACAAACTAGAAATGCACACATGAACCCAAGTAAACTGAATTTTCGCTTGAAGATGGAACAGAGCTTAGTACTTTAATTCAATTTAATTCAAATAATTATATTGAAGTTTTTGGCTCTTGTTTTGAAACATGAGAACTCTTATTTTTAAATATTTTTAAATAAATATATATATATATATATATATATATATATATATATTCAGTAAAAAATGATATAAATACAAACGAATGCCACTACCTGCAAAAAGAGATATGAATTTTCTGCGCGAAAACACACACACACACAAATTAATAATGACGTACATATATTAGAATGTAGCTAATTCAAGACTGATAATTCATATTTTATATGAAGATCTATCTATCTATCTATCTATCTATCTATCTATCTATCTATCTATCTATGTGTGTGTGTTATTGAAACTTGCTTCTAATAATATGACAGCTGCAAATGAGGACGAGAAGTGTTGTAAAATACATGGTAATCTAGTTATTTGAGAATTGACATTTGGCAAGCCATAAATATTAGACGACCTAACGTAATGTTACGTAGCATGTGCTAGATTTTAATCTCATTTCCTTCAGACTTATCCAAAGCATTAACATTACAAACTGTCATATGAAACGAAAATGCGTGCTCATGGTCCTTGCTGCCAACCAAATAAAAACAGAAAGAAAGACAGCTGACGCTGACCCACAATGATGTTCATAAAATAAACGTCGTCGGGTCGGTGATAGTCCAGCGATACCATATACAACGAGGGCCATGTAGTCCTGAGTCACTTCCTGAAGGTCTCCAATTGCGATACTATCGACTAAATCCGAGATACTCGACATGGTGGTCAAACCCTAAATTGGGGAAGTGGCCCTAAGATGTTCACATGGACGCCCGCCTTCCTATGTAGCCCACGAAACACAGTAATAAATAGCGGATAATTTTCACGGTCATATTAACCACAACTTGTTACCTCCAAGTTTCTTCTGAACTACTACTATCGAAGGTTATCCTTTTGGCTGATGGTAGTTCTATTGAATAACATAGTTTTTTTTTTATAATTTAATAGGCTTAAACTGTTGACGATGTTCACCATAGTCTATAAATATAGAATACAGCGCAGTACGTAATCTGTTCAATGAAACAACGTTAAAGATTAACACTCACGAGTCAGACACTCTACTGAATATGACTATATCGCCAATACCACCAGCAGCTGTTCCATAATTCTCCAGTCTTCGATATCAAAGGTTGGCAGAGAATTTTTGGGAAAAACATGGCCGCCTTTATACACGTCGCATTGAATATTTTGAGCCTTCTGATTGGTTAACCCTTCTATTGGTGAACTATAAAATGAGTCAGCTGATTTTGGCTGGCTCACTAGTACACCAGGGTACTCAAAAACTCCAACAAAAACATTTTTTAATCTCTCGACGACGCCTCAGATACTCTTTTTTTTTTAAATGCACATTTCTCTTGAAAGTATTTGGCTTTCATTATATTGTATTTTGTTTTCAATTACTTGACGGACACGTACGTGTGTATATATATATATATATATATATATATATTGTCATCGACGGACAGACTGTTTCGCTGTATAGTTAGGTAATGAAAAGTTTGGTAATCCGTATGGATAATCCCAAGGAGAATGTAATCCAGAGAGCTCAATGTCAAACCAGAGCAAATATTAATTTAATTAAAATTAGAAAACGGACAAACTTAAGGGCCCATTAATTATATATTATTTCCCCAGGATTTTTCCTGGTTCCTCAGATCACATTTCCAAGCATAAAAAAGTATTATATATATATAAAGTATATATAAAAAATTATATATAAAAAGTATATATGTACTTGTATTTATATACATTTTTATGCTTGGAAATGTGAGCTGAAGAACCTGGAAAAAAACACTTTCCTGGGGAAATAAAATATAATCAATGGAACCTTAAGGTTGTCTCGTTTTCTAATTTTAATTAAATTTATATATATACTAGCAGTAGAGCCCGGCGTTGCCCGGGGATGTAACAGTAAGAGATAGATCAAGTACCGAACATCATAAAAATTTTGCAAAAATTATCGTAAATTTTCCTTGCGGTGGTTCTGACAGCGCCAAAAATTGGAAAAACACAATTGTTTTTGCACGAAATCAATTTGAAAACACGATTAAGAGGCATCGCGAGAATGAAAGGGGGACAACTCATATCGAGTTATACTTATTATAAAACCCAGTTTGTTTGTTTGTGTGTGTGTGTGTGTGTTCGTTTTTATGTGGGATCGGATTTCCTACATTTTTCAACCGATTTCAACAAAACTTCACTTTTTTCTTTATTTTCACATTCAGAATGCTTTAAAAATTCCATTTACAAGACAATTGTTTATAATAAAATTCTATTCAATTGGTAGACTCATAACGATTGAAAACAATGTTTTTGTTTAAGTTTGGGTTTGACCAGTTCGTAAAAAAAAAGAAAGAAAAAAAAAGAAAAAAACTAATTAAGACATGCATGTCCGTCAACCTTAAACAATAATCTTTGTCAATTTTATTTTTCAGTCTTTATGATGGTC
>CAHIKZ030004259.1:2152500-2182500 GCA_903632075.3 Acanthosepion pharaonis
TCAGCACACTCTTGCAGAACCGCCAATAATCTCTAGAACCAAACTTGCGAGATGCTATACGTTGTTTCATTCTATCAGCAAAAAATAACTTCGCTTCATCGAGGACAGGCTTGCACTCGTTACGAGCAAAGACAAAGAGACATGATTTGATTTCTCTTATTTGGTACAGTTCTTTGTGATCCTGTAGCGCCAGTCCACAAGGCTAAAAAAAAGGCGGTCTTCTCTAAGATCTACAAGTTTCACTTAAAGCCATTTCTATCTTTTGCACGGTTGAAGACAGGTGAGGGTTTAGATATTTCTAAACGGATTTGGCGCCATGCATGATAGACATATAAAGTCTTAATCTAAAGATTATGACTTAAGTTTTCAGTTGAATATTTTGTTTTTATAGCAATTCGCTGTGGTTGGACGAAGCTACCATTGGCGCAGTATATTCCATGTTCTATTTCCTTTTCTCCTCTACTAACAAATCACGATATCTATCAGAGAGACGAAATTATTTCAAAATTTTAACGCATCAGTAGATAGCTATTAATATCAACAACTGAGCACAAATAGTTAATTAAAAAATAGTAATTAATGTAAAATATTATCCATCTCTATCTATAAAAGGCAGGATTGTGTGTGTGTGTGTGTGTGTGTGTGTGTGTGTAACGAATGCACGACCGCAATTTTCGACGGATTTGCACCAAAAGTTACATGCACATGTTCCAAGTTAGCGGATGGCCAAGACCGACTTTGCATTTCCCAACTCGCATCGATAGTGGAAATAATCGATTTTTTCATGCTTCTACGGCAGTTTTCATGTAGTTTGCGGCCATTTTTCTACTGGCCAGAGTGAGAGCCAATAGCTGGCTGCCACGAATAGGCAGGAAGATTCTATTGGCTAGCGTGAGAGACAACAGCTGACTGATACGAATGTTAACTAGCATGCAAAAAAAATCGATAGCTGCATTCGTCACAAGTGGGAAAAATTTAAATCTGCATGGCACTTTACTCCATTTGGCTCATTCGCTTGCTTAAACTCAACGTTGATTCTGATTCCGCAGAACTGGGTTGGATGTGAAAAAGTATTTGTGGTAACATACTTTTTTCATTCGGTTTTTCCAGTTACGAGTCCTTTTTTTAAAGCTGATCGTTTTGTGTTTATTTTGTTTAGTTCTTTTTTCGTAACAGATTTAATGTTTAGTATAGAGCTTAGAAAAAATTCGCAGTGTGAGATAGGCAAGAAGTAAGGCATGTAGCAACATCAGCACGGCAAAGGGCACTCCTTTAAAGGCAAGGAAGGGCAAAAATATTTTAAGTCAAGTGATAGCGATTGCTGTATGAGTCGTACGATTTTTGAATCAAGCACGGGCAACGCCGGGCCATGCTGCTAGTAACTACATATACAAGAAAGTCGTTTTTCATAAAAGTTACAAAATAACCATAAATACGTAAAAAATACGTATATTCTCGAAAATTCTTTTTTCCACAATTTGTGCTGTTATAATACTTATTACCTAAACAATAATAATACTGAATAAATTACTTTTAAACATTAAAGTATATTTAATCACATCTTCCTATTAACTGTCGTGATCTGTAAATTTGCTATGACTAATAGATCGAAGTATTTGAAGTATTTAGTGAATATTAATTCCACCTCCTAAATTATTGTAATGAATTTAGGGTAGGTCCCTCCACGGAAAACGCGATACCTAAGGTTTAAAATGAATTTTAAAAATTGAAAAAATCTTTCTTGAAGATTTCATTTTAGTTTTCATTTCAAGCTAATAGATTAAATTTAATATTGCCAATAAGCAAAATAATTTGCTGTATTTAAAAACTAATTTAAATTGAGCTGAAGGAATTTTAGTTTTGAAATCAATAACATCGTTGATTTTAGCGCCGTTTTTATCCTTCCGCCATCGTAAAGTAAATGACTTTATTAAAAAATCTTTCAAAAATAAAATATACTTTTCTGAAACTTTATTTGAAGAAGATTAGCTAAGTTTAATTAATCCGATTTGAAAGAAATATTACTTATTTTAACTTTAAAATATCGCAGAAATACATTTTTCTAACACGGTAGTAGCTGTTTATTTAAGGTGTTGACATGTTGACAGCTTGACTGACAGCCGGAAGTTTATCTAATTCTTTTCTGCGGTGTATATATCTATAAAATTATTTGAAATATATCGAAGTATTGTGCTTAGTGTATATTAATTCCACCTCCTAAAATTATAATGAATTCAGGGTAGGTCCCCTCCACGGAAAACGCGATAAGGTTTAAAAATGAATTTTTAAAATTGAAAAATCTTTCTTGGAGCTTTTATTTTTTAGTTTTTCATTTCAAGCTAATAGATTAAATTTAATAACAATAAGCAAAATAATTTGCTGTATTTAAAAACTAATTTAAACTGAAAAATTTTAGTTTTGAAAAATATCGTTGATTTTAGCGCCGTAATCAAATAAATCTTTATTAAAAAATCTTTTAAAATATACTTTTTGAAACTTTATTTGAAAATTTAGCTATAATTATTTGAAAAAATATTATTTTTTAATAAAATATCCGAAATACATTTTTTAAACACGGTAGTAGGTTTATTTATGTTGACATGTTGACGTTGACAAAGTTTATCTAATTCTTTTCTGCGGTGTATATATATCTATAAAATTAAGAAATATAACGTTGGCGTATTTTTTAAAGGATGCAATCTTAAAAAATTAGGAAAATATTCTCCGTAATCAAATATCTTATTGAATTTTAGATAGTTTGGTTTTAAATTTACTATAGTTATCGCTCTTATTTTCTGATAATGGGTATTTAAACATATCGGTATATTTGGGGTTACAAATTACAAAGCACAGTGACTTTTAAAGGAATTTGTTTTGCTCAGTGAATTTGTTTTGCTCAGGTTAAGTAATGAAAAACACTATATAAAATTCACTGATTTTTATCCAAAATGTTGAATTAATATATACCAAGGGCATTTCGTAGTCTATTGTATTTAACGACGTCAAATTTGTAAATAGTTTTAAATCAGAGTCTGTCTATATTTCTGAGATGAGGTATTATGTACATTATTTACATTATTCGGACTATTGTCCTCATCTTTGTCGCCATATTTATCACAACGTTTCGGTCGTTGTACGCTCCGGCCTTCTTCAGGTGGTCGGAATGTCGAACTGAACCCTTTTTTTCGCTCACTGGGGTAGACTGTTCTAGTTCCTACCTGTTCTGTTGGATAAAGTCATTGGTTAGATTCAGTGACAGGACCCAAAGAGTGTGAGTTCAATACCCGGTTAAGGCAAATCCACCCAGCTCCATCTGAAGGCTATATCATTGAGAGATAGTACATTCTGGATCAATCACCTGATATGTGAAAACTCAGGGTTGTTGAAGTAATTTGCCATTGGTGTCCAAGACCAGAAAGAGTGCAACTTAGCCGCCAACAAACCAAATTACCCACAGTGTGGATCCTTTACGACCCTCTACACTAATTCTTGATACAAGACCCTCCTAGGCTGTGAAAAGTCAGTGGACCAAAGAATGACCCTCAAGGGTACTTGACATTCTTTGAGAAATCTCAACTGATTCCAATCGAGAAATCTTTTCTTTATCTATGAGAAAATTGTTCTGCGTTCACTTCTATATAAGAGGATTGATATTACATAGTAGCTTAGTATTCTTTTATTTGTTTCTAACGAATTGTTTTCTGCTTTTTAATACCTTCCTTAAACAATACGTTTCGATTGTTCATCTTTATAGGCTCAGTTATGCATTTGGTGGCTATGAGGTTACCTTCTAGATCAAGCTAGGGTTTCCTAGATAAAAATCAACGGCCGAGGTTCTCCCGATGGAGCCTTCAAGTTAGAGGACATCAGCTGTGGTTTAACCTGAAAAGGGACGGACATTACTAGAACTGCATGACCAAGATACGCATGAATGAATACCACACCGGTTTTCAAACTAGATATGTGTTGATATGATATTTTTCATAACTTTCCTTTTGGGAAAATAGCAACTGGTTCCTAAATCGCAAAAGTTTTAAATGAAAAGGAACATTTTTTTTTTATGATATACAATATTTTTTTTGCAATTTAGGATCCATTCACCGTTACCCCAAAATGTTATGACAGGTTATTTTACAAGAATTACTGGTACCATATAACCCTACTGTATGGTCGGGTCATCGGCGACTAAACCGGTTACCCCATTGGTGAGGAGGGTGGTTTAGATACCCAGCAGAATTAAAAAAAAAAGATCTGCCAAATGACGGATAAACTTTCTTGTAGGCTTAACGGGAATCTAGCACAATGGGTGGCTTACGCTCTAGCTATCTATGTAGCTATTGCGATGATAATACGACATCGCTGAGCGGATGGCTTCCTAGATTGAAGTCAACGGCCATGGCGACGTGTTCTACCGTTGGAATTAATAGCCACGTGTCTGTGACCAAAGCGAACCTATAAGTTGGAACACATTGGCTGTGGTTTGACCTTTTTTTTAAATAATATTTACCCAATACAAGACCCAAGGGCCACTCAAGGTAGAGGGTTACTGTGTGAAGTTGTATTAGTGCAAGAAAGGGCAAGATAACAGGAAATATAGCTAGCTAATTCTAGACTTGAATAGGCCAAGATTTAACTGGCAAATTAAATTTCAGAATTCAGGTGGAGACATCAGAAGTATAGAGTTAGAGGCAGCTTTTAGAAAAACCCGGAAACCCGGTCATAAACAGGGAACAAGAGTTAAACCACTACTTCTGTTTAGAAAACTTGGGAGGAGTGTGAACCGGACGATAGGCAAGCCTATCTACTCCTGGTGTAGCATGGGATCCGCCATCATCTACTTATGCAAGACACATGAATGATTATTTCTCCGTTTTTTAACGCAGATATCCGGAAAGAACTAGTCAGATGCCGAGATGCATAAAGATCGATGAGACTGATGACAGTCTCACATAAATGTATTAGCATAAAACACTTTTACCCCCGCCTTACGTGATTTTAAGACTGTTCTCTGTTCATAACACACTGCCGACAGGCTTGAATGACAGAGATGTGGTTTTTATGGACGAATATTGAAATTATCACGGACAGAATATATGAGGAATGAAGAAGGGTAACGGAAAATTAAAAAGTGATTTTCTAAGCGCTGCTTAGATGTGGCATAAGGCCGAAAGTACGGAGCACCCAATGAGGCTCGAACTCACTACTTAGTCGTGATATGTTCTAGAGACAGAAGCTTGCTAACCATTACACCACGTCGAGGTGCCCAAATTAAAATTATAAATGAGGACGTATCATTATGGGCGTAAACCTGGAAAATTTAACAGTCGCATCGAAGATAAGAAAAACAGTGAATCACAGTTGACAACTTTGTGCAAATGGTTAGCGGAACAAGACGATTCGCGAAAAGTAAGTTACGAAAGAAAGAAAGTTGTAGAGATTCATGATTGCTTACATTCTAAAGGAACATGAAAGAAAGAAAAAAACAGAAATATATTTAATTTCAATGACATAATAGGATAATTAAATCAATCAATAAATAAAAGTATGTTCTTAGTCATCAGCATTTATTTACTGTGTTCCTTCAGGGTGTGGGCGATCACGGCTATCCACAACTTCCTATCACTTGTAGCTCTAAGCAACGTGGCTTCTTACCACCCCTCCTTGTTCCTTAACTGTCATTCATTCTCATAAACTCATTAGGTCACTGTTTTCCTTTGTACGTCATGTGTGAGTATTAAAATTTCCAAGCCGTTTTTCTTGATAATGATATTTAGCTACCCCACTCCCCACGAGGGTTACATATGGCACAAGGCCGGGTTTAACGTAGGACACCCCGAACGAGACTCTGCCCTTCGGCGGAGCCTCATCCGATTTCTTCTTGATAATGTCTCCCAGAAATTTCAGCTTTTAAGTGTGAGTGTCATGTAAATCTAAAACTTTTTCATTTTCTTATATATCTTATTTAGAGTAAATGTTTCTATTGTCGATCGCCTGTCCGCTATAATTTAGTGTCAAATCCCCGGCAACATAAAAAAAAAACTGATTCTTATGAGTTCTCTCACCATTTTTACTCCAGTATAACAGCTTTCTACATTCCCGCTATTTTTCCTCTCTTGTCGTCTGCTTCTCTGAAAACCCAATCTTAATTCGTCACCATTCATTTATACATTGTAGGGAAACTATCTCGACTGCCTGATTTTATTCCGCATTATACATGGGGCCCAACCAGACCTCTACCCTTTGCGCTCTCGCACTACCACTGCCGCCACCCACGCTTGAAGCTACAGCACGCATTTTCAATTTTTTTTCTTTTTCTCCTGCTTATGTGCGCTTTCATTTTCTTCAAGCTAAAGATCTCAGCTTTCATTCAAAGGTCGGTACTACTATCGTTCTCATTTATTTCACTTTTTTTAATTTTTTTTTTTAATCTCTCTAACTTCTTTGATGTTCTTTCCGGGTCAATACAACATAGAAATAAATGATACCAAAATATATATTCGTGCAGAAGTTTGAGAGTGACTTTCTGGGTACATGTTGATAGCTATACAGGCTGCCTCTAAAAATTTATACACACTTCGTCAATTTTGTAATGGCTTTTATTGTACTGGTGGAAATATATATTCAAAATGTATAAACATAGACTTACTTTGAACCATGAAGATTTGCCCCGAAGGAGTCACGAAAGTACATTTCAGAGACATTAGCAATCATTAGCAGTCGTGAAACAAAGCTAAAGCGTACCATAAACGGTTTGAGGGCTAGATAATGAAACCATTACTACAGGAGAGTTGTCGGGACCGGAGAAGAAGTCTCTTATATCCGGGTTTCTCTTATATCAGGGTTTGGTCTATTTTGTTTAGGTAAGTATGGGCTCTAATTTGGGACCAGAGATAATCTCTCTTATATCCGGGTTACACTGTATAATGTAGAGCAATGCTTCTAAACCGGGGTTCACACACAAAAAGTAGCAAGTTGGGGGTCCATGGTAATATTTTCGTGGTCCACAGAGTAATTTTATTTTCGAACGGTTGTTACAAGTGAAAATTAGAATTTTTACAGTAATCAACACAATAATAAAATACTAAATATGGAAAAACTAGCAGAAAAACGAGATCACACGATGTAAATTAACGTCCCTTTCACTCTACTGGTTTTTTGATTGTAAAAGTTGAATAAAACTGAGAAGGATATATAAAGGAAGTATTATATATATAAAAGAAAATTATATAAAGATTATAATTTATTATATTGATAATAAATAATAATATTAATTTTAAATATTAATAAAATAAATTATTAATATAAATTAATTAATATAGTAATAGCCACGACATTGTGAAAGGGGGGGGGAGTTTCGACTATCATTAACATAAAAATCTCGCATTAAAGCGTTAATCACTGGGACCTCATTGAATAAATCTGCATTTCTTTTTTAAATTTATAGATTACTCACATAGTTATTTTATTAGCGTGCATAAATCTTACTTCTTATAAAAAGCAGATTGTGTGTGTGTGTGTGTGTGTGTGTGTGTGTGTGTGTGTGTGTGTGCGTCTGTAACGTATATATATTGGATCGAATTTCCTACATTTTTTAGCCGATTTCAACAAAACTTCACAGGACTACATAAAATTAACTTGTGATGGTTCTAACGGCGCCGAAAATGGGAAAACAAAATTGTTTTTTTAACAAAATCAATGTGAAAAACACGATTAAGACACATCGTGAGAATGAAAGGGGACAACTCACCCACGAAAATGTAAACAAAAGAGCATAGCATGATGAAAAAAAAAAAGCCGAACTTGACGAAAACAAAATTTTATCGTCTAATGTTCATATTATTAAAGAGGAAAGATCAAAGTATTTTTGGGGTATTTTTTTTTACATTTTTAATCGTTCCTAGCACGTCTGAAATTTTCGTTAAAATATTGTTTTTTTGTCAAAAAAAGACAGATAATCAATCATTTTCAATCATTTTTTCGATTTGATAAAAAGATTAAAATCTGACTTTGATATTCTTTTAAAAATCAATTATCATTTTTCAAAACTGATTTTAATAAAAACAGAAATTATACTGTTTATTTAAAATATTTTGAACCAAACTTAACTTAGCTTCTGCGCCGAAAAAATGTAATTTGAAAATAAAACAAAGCAGGTCATAACCTTTCGCGTTGCTTGACGATTGACGAAAGGCATATTCATGACGTTTAGATAACTTACGGGAGGATAATTCTTTCTACGGATGGAAGGAAGTGAAATTATTTAAGTGAACAAATTATTTACCTCGTGTTCTATAGAATTTAATTGTCAAATACAAGTTTATTTTCATTAAATTAGTTTTACTTCAAAATAAAGCATATACATTTTACTATTTTTATAATACAATTCCTAAACTTATCTATTAGTAAAAAATAAAATAAACCTTTTTTTTCATTGGGGTCCAAAAAAAAAAAATTAAAAGTTGTCCATGGGGTAAAAAAAAGGTTGAGAACCACTGATCTAGAGAGTTCGAGCCTTCCAATATTATATTCTTCCGCTAGACTAAAATAAGCGTCATAGAGGCGTGCTGTTAGGTGATGGTTAACGAACTAATTTGGTAATAATACTCGATTACTTATATGTAAACATTCGGCATTCATTGAGCCTGTGTTATTTGATTTGCGCATTTCTTCGTTGTCTGGCCTACGAGCAGTGATGATTTGTAGAACTTGTCTTCGGGCAGACAAACTACATTTTATCTCTCAATTATGTTTGTGTATTCGGACAGAGTGCAACTCAGTTGTGCTTTTGCCTTCGGACTTGGCCCGTGTGCATTTTCGCGGGTTCTCAACATTAATCTGACCGTTTAATGTTGAGAGCCCGCATCCCACCAGCGGCAAGTAAATAATCTGCCTTCGGACAGACAAACTACATTTTATTTCTCAATTGTGTTTCTGTCTTCGGACAGAGTGCAACTCAGTTGGGCTTTTGCCTTCGGACCTGACTCGAGTGTATGCACGTGGGCTCCCAACATTAAACTGAGCCTATGTCACATCCTAACAGCGGCAAGTAAATAATCTGTCTCCGGGCAGACAATCTACATTTTATCTCTCAGTTGTGTTTCTGTCTTCGGACAGAACGCAACAAATAAACGAGAGATTCTTGGTCCCGGAGATTCCAACACTGCAACAGCACCCCCCACATCGTACCAAAGAGGGTGAGTCGATGGAATATCGGTGAAATATCGATGCCAGCGCAACGTTGGTTGTGGAAGCTCAATATCTTGATTATGTCATTATTTTCTCTTCGAATTACCATTTCAGTTATTGCTGCTGTTGAAAGTCCTCAAGCTATGTGGTTTTTGCTATTTGCTAAAGTTCTTTGTAATTTTGCTACCCCATGTAACAAAGTTCGAAGAAAGATGGTCCTTGCTATGACCTAGAGACTTCATTCTTTCGAAACCATCTGAGAAAGCTATTATATACAACTGACTGTTAAGATATTTCTGAACGAGGTTGGCATTATACATGATATTCATATGAAAGTCTCGATTTAATATGTCTATTTAAGAATATGACTCGAATTGTTAGGTTAATATTGTAGCAACTTGCGGTGTTGGATAAAACTACAATCGTGGCCTTGTGCCAGACTAAGTTGAACCTAGTAAATCGCTGTATGCAACTCACGATCTGTGGATATTTTCGTTGTTGATAATTTATGTTTATTTTTGTAAATTTAATTTATTACGTCCAAACCTTTGCCTAGTATGAAGCGTTCACTCTTGCAGAAACCTTCTGGGAAATATATTAATCTATTTTTTTTTCTCCCGTTTATGGGTTAAATAGCAGAGTAGGCTGAGTACTCGGTTGGCAGCCAGTGTAAGAGAAGGACTACTATGAATAAGGGAAAGAAGATGTGGGGAGCTACATCCACACATCCTGAAGAGGCATGGTATTAAACATATATAATACACTTAACCTTCCATTTTCTCTTGAAAAACATCCCTAATATTTCCCAGTTTTTTTTTTTTTAAATATCTGAATTTTTGAAGCTCAGTATCATTTTTGCTTGAATGAAGCAAGAGATGACGTTATTTAAGCCTCTGCCCACATCTCTCTCTCTCTCTCTCTCTCTTTCTCTCTCTCTCTCTCTCTCTCTCTCTCTCTCTCTCTCTCTCTCTCTCTATCTATCTATCTATCTATATATAAATGCAAATTATATATAAATTATTATACATGTTTTAAATTAAAGATGTTTTAAATTAAAGATGTTTTAAATTATTTTAAATTTTAATTTTTTAAATTTTAAATTATTATACAGGTTTTAAATTTAAAGATGGTTTAAATTAAAGATGTTTTAAATTATTTTAAATTTTAAATGTTTAAATTTTAAATTATTAAACAGGTTTTAAATTTAAAGATGGTTTAAATTAAAGATGTTTTAAATTATTTTAAATTTTAAATGTTTAAATTTTAAATTATTATACAGGTTTTAAATTTAAAGATGTTTTAAATTAAAGATGTTTTAAATTAAATTATATAATACCCTTAACCTTCCATTTTCCCTTAAAAATATCCCTAATATTTCCCAGTTTTATTTTTTAATATTTGAATTTTTGCAGCTCAGTAGCATTTGTGCTTGAATGAAGCAACAGATGACGTTATTTAAGCCTCTGCCTACATCTTTCTCTCTCTCTCTCTCTCTCTCTCTCTCTCTCTCTATCTATCTATCTATATATATATATATATATATATATATATATATATCACTCTACGTGTTTTTGAAAGAGGCAGACGATTATGGAGACGATAAAGCGAAATTAGAAGAGGGAGAAAGAAAAACAGAGAAGGCGAAAAAGCAGACAGACAGACAGACAGACAGACAGGGAGAGACAGAGAAAGTGATATAAAAAAAGAGGATTGCCGAGACAGTTGGTAGAAAGAGAAAAAAAAGTAACGGTACGAGAAAAAAATGGTGAGAGAAAGAAAAGTCGAAGACAAACAGTAAGGGAAAAGAGGCAAGAAGAAGAAAAAGCAAGAAGAAGAAGAAGAAGAAGAAGAAGAAGAAGAGATAGAGGGAGAAAGCAAATAAAAAAAAAGACAAAATTAGAAAGATAGGAGAAGGTAGAAAAATAGGAGAAGGAGGAAAGAGAAACGGAATAGGATGAGAGTGTGAGAAAAAGGGAAGTGGAGAAAGAAGCGGGAGAAGGTGAGAGAAACATGGAAAGATGGATGAGAAAAAGAGCGAGAAGAGAAACGATAGAAAGTTAAGTGACATGAAAACAGAAGAGAAAGAGCAACCGGGAAAAGAAAAGAAAGAAATAGAGAAAGAAAAAAAAAATGGCGGAAGAATAAACAAATTTAAGATAGAGTGATTATGTGGCTACATAATCATCCTTTTCATTTTATGTACGGTCCAGTAGATTGCTCGACCATAGCGGATGCTTGCTTTCCATTAATTGCCTTCTTCCTCGTTTTATTATTCATATTTATGTTGTACTGTGTAAGGCACATCATATCAGTTATTCAACCTATAATTAGGGCGAACGTGGGTCTGTGGGGTGAGCGCGCTTCCAGTAAGCCATCAACACTCAATATGAAAATGTAAGGTGTGTCAAAACGAATAACTCCAGGTTAACAAACCACCCGCCTTTCTCCTCATCAAAGACATACAAACTACTTTGTGCGGGTGGAAGAGGTCGCAAAGGTTCTTGTATAGGGGGTGATGTCGGGTACGCGTGAGGTCACTCGGTACAAACCTGAAATCTAGAATGTGTAATGGGGGTGGTCGAAGAGTAGTATGTTGGGCAAAGCAGTATATAGGGAAAAGAAGGAGTAGAGGAATATAAGAAAGAAGTCAACGAGAAGACATTATATATGGAACAATAAGGGGAGGCACGGTGGCGTAATGGATAGCGGCTCGGATTGAGATATCGGAGTTCGAATTCCAGTCGAATCCATTACATTCACTTACGTGCTAATATCATTGGGAAAAGTATGAATCCTCTTCTCCTCTCCCAGCTATGGGTAAATAGCAGGTCAGACCAGGTTCTATAGCCTTGGATGGCAACTGGTCTACTGTAGAAAGAAATGGCAACCTACTGCGGGAAAAAAATCTGCCTCGTCAGTGATGTATCGAAAGATACATGATCGCCTAAGCGTGTATCACGCATGGCACATAACTGACTGATATGAAGCAATAATAATAATATCTAATGAAATTTCTAACATTATTATTATTATTATTGCCATCACATTATAGACGACCGATTTTACAGCATACTTAGTTCTAAAACCATACCAAATTGACTATTTTACTACAGCAACTCAGGTCATACAATAATACTGCAGGGTCGTTAGTATGAAGAATAGCCCAAAAATGTGTGGTCCGAAATCAAGGAAATACAGAATTTAACTATTTGAAAAAAGTGTTTTAACAGACAACAGAAAATATGACACAAAAATCCAAAAACTCATTGGACTAGCGGAAGATGCTTTTCAAAAGCTAAACAAACGAAAGAACAAGAATTAAGAAGACAGAAGATGACAATTGACATTGCATTTAAATTTCTGAAGATCAAACTCGGCCGAAAAGCAAGAAATCGGAAGGGAGTTCCACAAGCGAGAAGTGCGATAGAAGAAACTCTTTGCATAGAACTTACGGTTCCATCTAAGTATTTAATCTATAAAATGATGAGACCTTACCGCCAATCTAGTAATGCGCTTAAATTCATGAATCTAGGTACCATAGAACAAAGTTCATCAGAACAATTACCATAAAAGTGTTTATAGAAAAGGCACAGAGAACCTATTTTGTGACAGTGGGAATGTGACTATTAACAAAGAACAAAGTGCTGAAATGCGATGTAATTTCAACCTGTTCCATATTAACCGTTATCTTCCACAAATAAACCTCATAAACTGCAACTCTTACCTCTTACTTACAGTGAGGGGCCTTGTTCAGGGTGAATATTGTAACAGAAAATCCACACAGATGAAGAGGAGACTTCAGGGAAGAGAGATGTGCTTCTACTGAAGGACGCTAGGAATACCATGGACGGAGCATGGAGGCAATGAGTAAGTTTTAAGGAAAATGGAAAACAAAAAGGACAATTAGAATCCTAAATGGGTAATAGAGAAATTTCTGGTACACGTGAGGAAAGTGTCTTCGGAAAATTTAACACTCACACGATAAGAGAGACAGTGAAAGAGAGATTAACCTACTTAACTAGCATGTATAAACGGATCTCTAAACAATGACTGGGGGGGGGGTTACATAGTAAGGAAACAAACAGTACTTAGAAGTAAGAACGATGGGAAACTGTGGAGAACCATGATTTTCGCATTCTGAAGATACACGGCACATAGTAAAAGACCTTCTAATGATGCACATCATCTGTCTTCAAAGTGGTAGGCTGTAAGAAAAAAAGACATTAAACAGACATTGCTCTTATTAAATTTGATAAATTTCTCAATTTGCTTTTCGGAATATCTAACACTAGCAGTAGAGCCCGGCGTTGCCCGGGGATGTAACAGTAAGAGATAGATCAAGTATCGACCATCATAAAGACTGAAAAATAAAATTGACAAAGATTATTGTTTAAGGTTGACGGACACGCATGTCTTAATTAGTTTTTTTTGTTTGTTTGTTCTTTTTTTTTTTTTTTACGAATTGGTCAAACCCAAACTCAAACAAAAACATTGTTTTCAATCGTTATGAGTCTACCAATTGAATAGAATTTTATTATAAACAATTGTCTTTTAAATGGAATTTTAAAGCATTCTGAATGTAAAAAATAAAAAGAAAAAAGTGTGCAAGACAATAAGAAACACGACCTGCCAAAAAAAAAAAAAAGTGAAGCTTTATTTGAAATCGGTTGAAAAATGTAGGAAATCCGATCCCATATATATAAACGAACACACACACACACACACACACACACACACACACACACAACCTGGGTTTTATAATAAGTATAACTCGATATGAGTTGTCCCCTTTCATTCTCACGACAGCGATGCCTCTTAATCGTGTTTTCAATTGATTCCGTGCACAAAACAATTGTGTTTTCAATTTTTGGCGGTGTCAGAACCACCGCAAAGGTAATTTTACGTAGTCCTGTGAAGTTTTGTTGAAATCGGTGGAAAAATGTAGGAAATCCGATCCAATATATAAACGTACACACACACACACACACACACACACACACACACACACACACACACACACACACACACACACAACATGGGTTTTATAATAAGTATGATTATCGTGATCACGATTACCGTAAACCGTTAGGTTCGTTGGGACACCACATGTACTGAAGGAGACTATTCTTCTTCAGGATGGTTTTGAATCCGGAATTGTTCTTCTCCTAGACTGGCTGTCACCCAAGTCGAGAGCACTCGGTCAGTCGTGTTATTTAACCCACAGCTGCGGAAATATAGGTGGATTTGCCAAGAAAAGGTCAGAACTAGAAACGGAATTCGAACTCAGCTAGCCGATTTCTCTTTTGGAGTCGTTAACCATTACAACCCGCGAATATCATTGGAGACACCAAGACTTCTCAGATTTCCCGCTCTTTTCTCAGCAGGCTGGAACAGTGTCAATTGCTTCTTGAATTTTTTTTTTTTAGTTCGATTTTAGTGTTGGGAGCGATTCCAAGTGTACCAATTATAAACAGCACGGACTTATTGTCGAATGTTCTGAGACATTTGAAAATTTTCACTTTCTTTCGTATTCACCATCTGGTCTATTGGCACAAGTGTACTGAATACCTAGCAAGGTTATCTTTCTTTTAAGTTGGGGTTATCAATGTCGTTGTGAAAGTCTCAGTGAACCTTATTTGGTTATTTGAACAATTCTCATTGTCATCGGAATTTATTTCTAACTGGGCCCCACTTGCAAGATTTTGACTTCGTTGCCGTTTATTTTTAACCTTAATTAGTTTTTTTTTGTATTTTTAACAAGAAGTAAACTTAGGCTCTCAAGTGTTTGTTGTGAAATTAAAAAAAATCGTCAAAAAAACTCACTTTTACAATTTTTCGATAAGACATTAAGTTTTTCATTGGCGAAACCTAATTACACTCAGAACCCTAAAACAAATTAAAAAACTTGCAAGATTATGCACTGCTTTTATCAAAACCCTTCACTCTATCACGCATATTTGGCTGTGATCCACGTTGCTTATCTTCCCATACCAGACAAGGTATTACGATGGGTATATTTCATGACGTTCTATACTTCTGGACAACTTATGGTACAACTGACGACTAAAACTACTGCAAATGTAAACTGAAACTAGAATGTGAACTTCCAAGTAAAACGACAAGATTTGAAATAAGCCCTCAGTTGCCACCTGAGTTAGTCTGGAGTATAGAACACCACGGTTTATTTGTTGGCGCGCTACTCTTTCACACAATAATAATAATAATAATAATATGAACCTCTGAAAACTCACTGCTTGTTGACAACTGCGATTATCCATTATTTAGGGCCTCTTCTATTCTCCTAACTTTTGCGCGTATTTTTTTATTTCCACTCTTATACTTTTTATTCTTTCTTCTCCACTTAGTTTTAGCTAAACATTATACAACAACAAAAAAAAAAAATCTTCATAAAATATTTAATCTATTGTATACTCTTATATCCTTACTGAATGGATTTTAGGCGGGCCGGTAATCGGACAGGTATTACACTCTGATCCTAATAATAATAATAATACGGAGCGTAACCTTTGAATAAATTTCGCGTATGGAAACGCGTGCAATGAATAGTCAAATTAGCTTAAGCTCGTATATCAAATACGTTTCAACTGATTGCCAGGCTAAAGATGTTAGGGTTCTATTTCAATATGAGGAAAACAAATAAAATATTCCATAAACACTTATGCGTAAGTACAAATTCGCTTTTATTCCCCCACCCCGCCCCCCTTTTTTTTAATTTACGCCGTGGAGACTATGTGGAAATGGTTAGAAGAGATCTAGATGTATGTTTTCGTTGTCTTAAATAGACCGGTAAATAGAAGAAGAAGAAGAAGAAGAAGAAGAAGAAGAAGAAGAAGAAGAAGAAATAAACAAAAGTTAAGTTTTGTTAATTAATGGCAACGAGATAGAGGTCACATAGTGCTTAGCGTCGGTGTCATGGAGTTTAAATCTTGTACCTGTAGTAAAAGGGCTTCGACAGCATTAAATGAAGGGGTCCCTATCGAAAATGTTTGTCCCCACCAAACAAAAAAATAAATGTTTTGATTCAGACTATTTTCTGGTTTTCGGATACACATTACACATAAATTGTCCATTGTCTTTCTAAGCAAATTCAGCTCTCATAAACCATTTTAAAGAATTATTTATTTGTCAATAAGGTGAATAAAAAATAGCTGATGTTAGAGTATCCTGTCTTAACAATGAAAGCCGAAAGGGCACAAAAGGTACTGAGCATTCAACTTTCATAAAGTTTAAGAATTTTTGGTTATTCAGTATCGTTGTGTCTGTATATTGTATATTTTTCACATTGAAATAAAGCTTATTAGATTTAGATTATATGGGATATTATGTAGTCTTTTGAGTCAGGATGTAGTTGTAGGTAGAGTATGAGGAATTTGTTTTCGTTTCTGCCTTTAGAAATGAGCTCTGATTTTATGTTGTGGAGTTTGCCTTGTTCTGGAAATATAAAAGCGCTCAGAAGTCACTGGAAATTTTAACTTAAGAAAATTAAGAAAAATGTTCTCAACTGAAGAAAGAATAAATTTGAAAAAAATCAGTTGCCAAAATGCACCTATAATGTATATATTTCTAAAGAAGTGATGGATTTTTTAAAAATTTAATCCTCCTGATTTTACTTAAACGTTATTTTTAATGGATACCCACAAGTTTGCATTCCAGACAACAACGTTAATTTACTCACGCGCTAATATTCTTGGGAAAAAATATTCTTGGGAAAATATATTCTTGGAAAAAGTAATAATTCAATTCTTCTCTTCCCTTCTATGGCTGAAAAGTTTAGTTATCTTTAGTTGCAATCATTCTAGGAGACAACTGAATTCAAAGTCTGAGGAGGGCTGCTTAGGCACCTCTTGCACCAGTTCTCTGCATTTAATCCTTCGAAAAGTGTGGATGAATCTACAAAAGCCTTCTCCATAATTAACAAATCATATCACCGAGGAGTCGGACTGTTCAGTTCTCGAAACTAAATTTTTACACCCTCATACTCTCAAAGACGACAGGAGAGTACATTATATATATATATATATATATATATATATATATATATATATATATATATATATATATAATTATTTATTTAAAATAAGAGTTCTCATGTTTCAAAAGTTATGAAAAACTTGATAATCCGTATGGGTAGCACAAAAGAAGGATGAATTCCTGAGAGCTCAATGTAAATCCAGAGCTAATAATTTAAATATAAACAGACCACTTTAAGGTTCCATTTATAATATATTATATATATATATATATATATATATATATATATATATATATATAATAATAACCAGTCTCAGAGTTTTAAAATTGGTCAGTTTCATTGTTTGCACCTGGCCGGTGCCTACAAGGAGTGGTCCGAGACAGCCCCACATCCACGAAAACAAACACGTGCATAAATATTCATTGGATAGAATAAAATTGTCACATATACATTTTATTTATTTATCCATTTATTTATCCCACAGTCAGAGGCTAATTGACTCAACAGGAAACTTGTTTATATGTCTACCTATTCTAACAAGGTCCGACTTTTGTTTGAGGACGTATTCTCTGCTCTGAAAATGCTATGAATTGAAATTTTTCTTTTAGGCATGGACCACAAAAATTCTTTGGAGCTTGTACGGTTTTTATAATTAACACACACACACACACACACACACACACACACACACACACACACACACACACACACATATATATATATATATATATATATGTGAACATGAAGCTCAACATTTAGAGGCGACAGGCTGTTTCATGCTAGACGCAATCGTCAGGCCTGTTGACTTCAATGTTTACTTTATATTTACACACGCCCTATCTCTGATATTGAGCACTTTTATCCCATAAACATAGCACAGTATATTATTAGTATATTTCTTCATATATATATATATATATATATATATATATAAAGATAGATAGATAGATAGATACCTTCACTTTCACGCTGAAAAACAGCATAGCATTATGAAAAAGTCCCCAAATTTAATAAAAGCTTCAAGAAGACTTTTTCATTTTCAAAATTTAATTTTAAAACTTAGGTATCGAAAATTCGGTGGAGGTGCCTATTTTAAATGGATATTCATATCTGAGTAGATAACCTGGTTTTATTTATTTATTAATCAGTATATATATTTATTTACATCGACCGGCCTGAATATTTGAGAAATCTTGTCATAAAAAATATGCGCCCTCCGACAGGATTTTTCTAATAATATTTCTCGAATATTCAGGCCGGCAGGTGTAAATAAATAAATATACTGTTTAATAAATAAATAAAAACAGACTATCTGCACAAATAAGTTTATTCATTTAAAATAAAGTTTAAAAAAATAAATTAAAAATGTGTCAAATTAAATCCATTTCCTAATATATATATATATATATATATATATATATATATATATATATATATATATGTGTGTGTGTGTGTGTGTGTGTATATATATATATATATATATATATATATATATACAGAGAGAGAGAGAGAGAGAGAGAGAGAGAGAGAGAGAGAGATTGATAATATTAATTTCAAGAGGATAGAATCCAGGTAGAGCTCAATGTCCAAGACAGAGCAAGAATATAATATAAAAGGCTCAAACACTAATTTTCCATGGTAATAATTTATTACATTGGAATCGTAATCGTGATCCAATTTATCAGACCTACGAATTCAAAAAAAAAGAAATCGGAAAATATAACTCCGGGTATGAAAAAAAACAATATTTCAGTCATTATATATATATATATATATATATATATATATATATATATATATATATATATATATATATATATATATAATAACTTGGACCGGTTTTAAATGTTGAATTAAATTTAAGCGTCTCATGATTTTTTTTTTTTTAGATTTAACAACTTAAGTCTTTGGCAATTTTAATCATGGAAAGATTAACAATCAAACAACGTGTTAAAGTTATCGAAGTCTATTACGAAAATGATTTTCATGGAGATGTTTCTCTCAGAGGGTACTGCTATGTCAATAAGCAAACACTTCGTGAATTTTTTGTCTTTTGTGGTAACATCAAGTTGGCTTTTATTTCCCTGTCCGTTTGAATTAGCAGAGAATATTTACATTGTTATTTTGGGTTACTGTGTCTGTTTGATGGGCTTACCATCTCTCAGTGTTTTCGATTTTAAACTTCTTGCATATCTTCCGTGTACATATGTCGCTACCTTGTTATGCCTGTGGGCATATTCATTTATTTGCCAGTTCCGGACATCCTGAGATAATATGGACGACAGTTTCATTATTATTATTATTATTATTATTGAATATACACGCTCGTAATAACTGTTGACTCACTCTAGAGATTAAGTATTGACAAGTCTCATTTGTACTCAAGTTATTTTCCTTCATGCTGTCGTCTGGTTGGTTTCAACTATTTCACTGATTTCCGGTTCCTCTAACCTTTGTTCCGGAACCGTTCTCAGCGCCGCGATAAAAAGCTGATATGGCTGTTATCTTCATGCGTCACAACTTCCCTCAATTCCCAGGCAAAGTCGAGCTAATTGTGAAACGATAGAGAAGAATTTCAACCTTGCCAAGGAGAAAGATGTGGAACATATTTACGTCGACATGTGGAAAAGCAAAATTGGACTTTTCTGTCCTTTCTCTTGCTTCTCGTTTCCCCTGACCTTTATTCTTGATTTTGCTCTTTTTACGTTCATTTTCGTTTGCCTGGTTTTAGAAACAAAGACAGTATTGAACTGTTATGTAATATCAGTCCTCTGCCATCAGAGATGAAGAAAAAACTTGAGGCAACAGAAATGTGATTTTACAGAAGGGTGTTGAGAATATCATGGACTGAACATGTGAGCAGCAATGAAGTTTTATAAGCATAATGCAGAAAGAGTTGAATATTCTAGGGTGCATCATGAAAATAGAAGGCTTAGCAAATTTAACACTCTTAAGATATATTGGAGACAAAAGGTGCAGAGAAAAGCACATAGCCTACATACCGACCATGTGCAAATGGTTGACAGGGGTTATGAGAGATAGCAAAAAGACACACTTTACTAGGAGCTACAATGACAAGAAATTGTGGAGAGTCAAGATCACCCACATCCTGAAGGGACATTGTGCATAGAAGAAGAAGAAGAAGGAGAAGAAGAAGAAGAAGAAGAAGAAGAAGAAGAAGAAGAAGAAGGAGGAGGAGGATTGTTTTAGTAAATGGATTGGAAAATATTAGCAAAAAGACAAACTTTAATAAGAAGAACAAAGGATAGGAAATTGTGGAGAGCTATGAACGACCACGTGTTGAAAAGACATGGTTTATGGAAGAAGAAGATGATTATGGTCTATAGGTATCTTGACAAAACACGCTGAGAAACGTAAATTGTTTTTTTAACGGAACCCCTAATTCTTTAAACGGGGATGGTTATTTAATACCATATCTCTTCAAAAGTAGGTAATCATAGTTCACGGCAAGTGGCGTTTATAATGCCGTATATACTCGTGTATAAGTCGACCTCATGTATAGTGCAAACCCCTGTTTTTTTGCATGAATTATAATCCTTCCAGAAAAAAAAATTACCAGTGTATAATGCTACCGGTCACTGAAAATGCATGATTTTTAATCTCTTAAAAAAAATTACTTGTGCAAAGTGTAGCCCCCTATTTTTTGCGTACAAAAATAATCATAAAACCTCGTACTATACTCGAGTATATATGGTATCTGTCAATGGCCATGACATTTTGAGATAGACATTGGAATAGCTTCATGATGCCTTCTGATGAATTCAGATTTTACTAGACTGGCTGTTACGAGAGAATCCAGTCTACACTTCTATTCACTTCTATTGGGCACCTAGGCGTGGTGCCACATCTAAGCTACGCTTAGAAAGTCATTTTGACGTGGTGTAATGGTTAGCAAGTTTGTCGGGCTAGATCAGTTATGACTGAGTGGTGGGTTCGATCCTCAATTGGTGCTCCAAACTTTCGGCCTTGTGCCACATCTCAGCTATTCAAGTCTGTGTAATGGTTAGTAAGCTTGTCTCGCTAGAACAATCATGACTAAGTAGTGAGTTCGATTCTCACTGGGTGCCTTGTGCCACATCTAAGCAGCGCTTAGAAAATCACTATTTAACGAATAGTTAGGGAGAAGAGATGAATTTATGGCTTTCCGAAGGAGGTGGGTGAGAAAGTGAATGCAATAGAGTGCGTCGGAATTTGAATTCGTTTCGCCGATTTCATTTCCCGCGCCGATAACCGTTTCGCACATCCAAACAGGAAATACAATAGATGTTTGGAGAATTATCTTTTATGCCGACTTCAGAAAAGAAATTACGTTTAATGATGATGAAAGACACGCAGATTTTTTTTTTCTTTTTTTTTTTGAGAGAGAAGAGATAGCGAAACGGTTTCGAATTCCGTTCACATAGTTTTGATATTCTTGGGGAAAGTTGTTGGCTTCCATTGTTAGACAGTTTAACAAAAATATATCTCCTCGCTAAATGAAGAGAATGGGTGAGTGAGGGAGGAAGAGCAAGGTTATGAAAAAAAAAATACTCATCGTATCGTGGTGGATCGAAAACCAAAAAAAAAAAAAAAATGCCACCAATCTGCCACTAGGTGGCATGCCACCAGCGTTTATCGCTGATGGCCCGCTGTCGGACCGCCGACGTGTTCGTCGCGGAAATGTTACCACTTGTACCGCTAGAGGCCCACCGGTGCTCCGCCGGTGGCCTGCCACCAGAGGACCGCTGGCGCCTTGCATGTAGGGAAAGGGTTAACGGATTGTCGCTCTTCGCTCGCCAAAGCCAATCAAAGACAAAAACATATAAATATGATATATAATGTTGGAACCTAGAAAAGGTCACTGAACGAGGAATAACCAAAACGGAGGTTGGAAATGAAAATGGTAATCTTTATGACATCAACAATATTCAATACTCGCCAGCGGCGTGAAGTAGGTAAACCACTGCTAGTGGTGCACTACTTAGACAACATATTACCCCCACCCCCTTACAATAGTGTCAACCGTATTTATGGGGATTGGGACATACCCATTAGTGTTCATAGGTACTGTATATAACACATAATTATTTTGTTTATTTTTCATACCCCGTCAATTTATTTGTAGCCAATGAAATATGCTGTGTAATTAATTGCGTCAGATATGTTATTCATGAATTATGTTAGTACATGGCCGTCCACAGCTTCTGTTTTTTTATAATGCGTGAATTGCCATGGCTAATTGGGAGATAGCAGAGCGGTTTCCTGTTGACTTCTCTACGGTTTTAAATTTAGTGTTTTCCTTTTCTTAGATTGGTTAGCCAAAATTAAAGAAACCTTGTTATTTAACCCATAGATAGAAGGGGTAAGAATAACTTATAGATTTTGTGCAAAAGTGAACACAATAGACTACTCTTGTATTTGAACTCACCGATTCCACATTCTAACCCGATATTCGTTACATGTCTCCTTCTTTGTGTCGTCTGCCTTCAGGACGTTGACGATCATGGCTCTCCAAAATTTCTTGTCCATTATCTTTTTTATTAGATTGCGAATATTTTAACAAAATGTTTTATCCATTTAAATTGGTAGCTTCAATAATGAGTCCTCAAAGAATTTTACTTGTCTTTCAGTTGAATTATGTATTTATTTTATGAAGTTAATGCGATTCTTTGATAAAAATCTGTTGTATTCTTCCTGACGCCATTACTTAACAATTAAAGTATTTTTTCTTGGATCTTTATTTATTTATGATTATGTGGGTTTTACACTAAAGGTTGGAGTGTTCATCGGCCGAGAATGTAAAGTTAAAAATCAAAAGCTATAAGATGGATTAATGATAATAAGGCTTCACTAGATGTTGAACAATTATATACAGTGTAACCCGGATATAAGAGAGTTGTCGGGACCGGAGAAGAATTCTCTTATATCCGGTTTTCTCTTATATCCGGGTTACACTGTACTCATTTCACAATTTTTAGAAAAATATGACAAACTGGAGAGGTTTTTTTTTCTGAGTTTCATCCGTCAGGATTTCATGGGACACGGCTTTGTTGACGTTGCCACGTGTAGACATGCACACGAAACGAGAGACGCTGGTAGTTTCAAAATGTTTGAAAGAATATTTTTGAGAGAATATAAATTATCTTTTTTTAAAAAAATCTAGGCGAAATCATCTGTATTCATTTTCTTCTTCTCTCCATCACCTTTGTCCCTGACTATTCCACACTGTGACGATATAAAATCTACCAAGAATTATATGGTTTGTCATATTTTGCTAAATAGGGTTTGGTGATATATAAAATTATATATCGTTATATCACTCCACAATATAAAACAGACTTTTCAGTGCTACTGTGGTATGATATCTACTATTCATTTTCTACTACGCTATGATATTTACCAACTGTTGGAAGTATTAAATATGTTAGGGTTAGGGTTAAGGGTTAGGATTAGGGGTAATGTTAGGGCTAGGAGTTAGGTTCTGGGTTTGGGTTTAGGGTTATGTTTAAAGGCAGTGAACAGCGAACTGGTTATGTATTATCAATAATTTTTTATACAATTTTTTTAAAAAATCATCAGAGTGATTTTAATGTCTGTAACCTGATTTGATGTCATTGAGAAAATAGCAAAGAGGTCATCGTTTTTCCTGAGTATTTTTCTGCAATAATTAGTGCATCATCATTTACGGTAGGTCGCATATGCTTCGGTAGATCTCATACTATAATAGCCCCGACTTTTAATCTGTAAGCAGCAAAGTGTTTTCACAGATGTTTAATTTTTTAAAAACTGTGTAGGATCCAGTCTGACCTTCTATTTAAATTTTGAGTCTATATCATTTCCTGAATTGGATTTTAGTGCGACAGTGGAGGAGCCGGCGTAAATGATGTATCAACAGAAGCACGTTAACAAATAGCATGGAAGGCATTGGCAATATGCATCACAAACCTGAAATAGGAAACAGAACCAAGAGAATTTTAACAAGTTCAGTTATGAAAGAAAGGCGAAATTAAGAGAGAGAGGGAAAGAGAGAGAGAGAGGAGATTAAAATGTAAGTGTGAGAAAAAGAGAAAGATAAAAATAAAATGAATAAGGAAGAAAATACATACGAAAGAGAGAAGAAAGAAAGAGAGAGAAAGAGAGAGAGATATATTAGGAATAATATTAGCAGCATCATTTGAGCTGAGTCGACAACAGGAACTTGATTTCGGTCTCTTCTCTCCCCCTTTTTTCTGGTTTGCTTTCATGGCCTACATACAGAGGGCGTTCGTTGCTCGCCCGATTTCTATTTACTTTGTCATACTTTTGCTGCCATTATTGTTTTTATTATCCCTTCGAAGGTGTTGAAAAGAAGGGAACATGGCGGAAGATGAAAAGCCCGCCAGTAAGCCTGGTTAAATGAAGAAGAGAAACAAGGAAAAACACTGGAGAAATGAAAGAAACAGACAGATACGCAGAGATTGGGCTAGATAGACAAGTATATATACATCATTCTGTGTGTGCGTGTTTGTGGGTGTATGTATGTATGTATGTATATATATATATATATATATATATATATATATGTATATATATATATATGTATATATATATATATATATATATATATATATATATATATATATATATATATATATAGATAGATAGATAGATAAATAGATAGATAGATATTGATAATATTAGTGGTAAATATACACATACATATGCAAAATGTATAAATATATATACATACATACATACACATACATATATATTTTTTAAAAAAAAAATTCCAAGAGGATAGAATCCAGGTAGAACTCAATGTCCAGGACAGAGTAAGTATATAATAAAAAAGCTTAAACACTAATATTCCATGGAATATTAGTGTTTAAGCCTTTATCCTATATATATATATATATATATATATATATATAAAAGGAGGTAAGGAGTTCGAATTCAAGTCTAATCCATTACATTCACTTACTTACCCTTGGGAAATGTATGAATCCTCTTCTTTCTTCTACCCTAGCTATGAGTAAATAGAAGAAGAGACTGGGTTCTATAGCATTGGGTGGCAACCAATCAATGAGAAGATAATTCTGAATTGAAAAGCTGTATGTAGCCCTGGTGTAGCACAAGTAGCTAAAGAAAAGATAGTTGGTGTTGGCTCGATCATCCCGACTACAATCGGCCTGGATGGATGGATATTCTAAGGTAATGGATTTTATTTATCAATCCGACATTTTTATCACTTTGAACGTTACATTTAGTGGTTACTCATATTTCAGTAGACGCGGCTCAATTTATTTTTAAACTGTTAAATGGGTATCTGCTAAATGTAACGTTTAAATTTATATATATATATATATATATATATATATATATATATATATATATATACACACAAGTATATCTAAATTACTTAATATAAATTACTTTTATAGTAAGGGATTATTATTATTATTATTTTTTTATTTTTTTTTTAAATAATAATAATAATAAAAGTAATTACATTAACCAGAAAAAAAGGCTTAGACAGAAGCGTCTATCTTTTTAAATTTGGATTTTTAATGTAACTATAACAAAAAAAACATTTCGATTTCATTTTTGCCTTAAAAAAGTCGGAAGACGAAACGCGTCGGCAAAATGTAAGATTTTTTTTTCCAATTGTCATTTGATGCCATATATATATATATATATATATATATATATATATATATATATGTGTGTGTGTGTGTGTGTGTGTGTACGTATGTATGTATGTGCTTGCGTGTCTCAAAATTCAGATATAAATAGCAATATATCTGTAAAAAGACGATATGAATAAAGACAAAAGGAAAATGTATCTTATCCGACGCATTTCGTCCTCTGATGGTCTTTATAAAGACAAATGTAAGGATTTTATTTTGCAACAAGGATTTATAGTGAGAAGTAAGAATACCGTTAGTTTTTCAGAATTTTAAAACTTAAGAACTCACATAAATATACTTGCATGTAATTACTTGTTGCAAAAGAAAATGGGCACAACCTCTGAGAAAAAGAGCACCATGACGCAATTCACTCCGCCAGTAATTTGGAAACAGCATGCTTTACTGCTTGGCATTCGCACCGGAAACTCCAATACGAACATTTCAGAGTGTTTGAGTGTCAATGTAAGAACAGTACAGAGGATATTGAAAGAGTTAAGATGATATATCCTGTTAACATCATGGTGTTTGGAGTGATTACTAGTGATGGCAACGTTATGCCTCCATTCATCTTTTCACAGGTCCTCAGATACAACATGGAGGTCTACATCATGTGCCTTGAGGAGGTAGTGCTGCTGGAAGACCCTGTATCTGGCAACAGGATTCTGCACCATGCCACACTAGCAGGAGATCCTAGTCATGTCTATCAGACAGTTTCTGTGACTATATCACTCCTTACATCTGACCACATCTCCCCAGACTGCAACCCTCTTGATTATTATGTGTGGGGGCGCAGTTGAGCGAGAGATAAAAAAAAACTCCTTGTAACACCAAAGATAAACTGAAGGCAAGGATTATGGCATCATTCACCAACTTACACAAGGAAACTGCCCAGAAGAATTGCAGCAGATTCCAAAGTTGTCTAGAGGCCGGGGTTGAAGCCAATGGCGATTTTATTGAACCAATGTACTCTTTGGTATTTCAACATATTTTTGTGTAATTTTGGCAAATATATCTGTTGAAATGAGATGTCAGATGTTTAAATTTTGCGTAACTTAAACGACAATGTATATATGATAAAAATATAGTCTTAAGGTAATGCATATTTATGGCTTAAAATACTCAATATCAGGGATAGATCGTATGTAAATATAAAAGTGGAGATTTAAGTCAACGCCCTGATGGCCTGAAGATTGCCTATAAGCATGAAACAGGCTGTCGCCGCTGGGTGTTGTCTTCAATGTCCATTTATATATATATATATATATATATATATATATATATATATATATATGGATGTAATATTATGTAATATATATATATATATATATATATATATCCTCACTTCCTAATGAGCCAAATGATAACACACACCCACAGCAATACACACGCTTGCACATATCATACTCACTCACTCACTCCCTAAGAACCAAATAACACACACACAAACACTAAACAGAGACATATCCCATCTCCAGGACCAATAAAACTGTCAAAATGACCACGGGAATTCAGAGAAGCATAGATCCATCTAGCTCTTATCTCAAATAACAACTTAAAAGAGACTGTTTGACCAACACATGGAATGTTAAAAGATTCATGTTAAAAAGATAAAAAAAAAAACAAATGAAAACTACAGACAAAAGTTCTTTTCTCCATCAAGACATTCATTTCTGTAGTTCACTGCTACCAGCAAGCAGAAATATTTCTTCTCCTGATGATGGCCATTTTGGCCGAAACTAGTCGAGGAATCTAAATGAAATAATAATAAAAAAAACGAAAGAATATTAATCTACAACCCAGTGTGTCTGAAGATTTTAATTTTTAATATTTTTTTATTGTTCAATATATATATATATATATATATATATATATATATATTGAATAATAAAAAAATATATATATATATATATATATGGTCAATTTGACAATAGGTCATCGAAATGTGGGTCGGCCTTTGCTTAGGTACAGGGACAGGCTGAAGAGTAACCTCTTAGCTGCGAATATAAATCACACTACCTTTGAGAACATCGTAATGGATCGTAATGAATGAAAGACTACATTCTACAATGGCATCAAGAACAAGGCAGCATCAAACATTGTCAAGTTTCGTCAAACTAGGGAAAGGAATAAAATATCTGCTGCTGTTCCAGCCATATACTCCAAGAATTCACACTCTTGCACAATCTGTGGACTTCTTTGCAAATCACTAGCAGGACTGAAATGTCACTTTCGACTCACACACAAGGTTAAATAAACAAAGCTGTCGGAACCTCATACGTCGAAGCCGACGGGTGAGTCCAACATATATACAACACAAATATAAAATCATGTGTGTATTTGTCTATGCGTGCGTAAATGAAACGTATGATGACAACGAAGAAGTGTCAAAACTATAACGGAAAATATACAAGATGGCGGAAAAATGGGAGCTTTTTAGTAAAATTCTGAGGCTTTCGACCGCGTGGCAATAGTTCACATTTTCGGTTTTTCAATGTCTATAAATTCGAAAAACGACCGGATATTTTTTTTGTTGTTATTCGTAGTATCATTTTTGTTATATTCACAAAGTGGATCAGCTTATTCCCAGAACGCTATACATCGATACAGCTTGCCTTATATCATGAAGAGATGATATTGACGTCTTTAGTGTATATAGCTTTAGTAAATATTGAAGCTGGCCGGAGATGCCCATCAAATACAGTCATAGTCTGTTGCATTCACTTCGCACATGGCCCTTGGGAAAAGGTATGATCGTAAGTACCTTACTACAAGGGCCTTCTGGCAAACGGAGCTAAATATATCGGTTGACTGCTGCAATTAATACCTTGGAACTCTGTCGAACGGATCATTGCAGGTGAGCATTCAACTAATGTTGCTCTGTTTCAGACTAAGCTAAACTTTGTAAATACGTATAAATAAAAAAGTAATCTTAGGATAAAGAAAGGATGGAAGAAATAAAAGAAGAAAGGAAAAACTGAGAGATGAAGAAATGGTGGAAGAAATGGAGACGGGTAGGAAGGAAAGTGGTTTGGTTTGGTTTGTTTTATGGTATATCAACCTCAATGGGTTATTTAATGATGACAAGATTTTTATTTTTTTCGAAAATGTATTGCTGGTATTTTTTTTAAAAATGTATTGCTGGAAATTTTTTTTTGTCAAAACTGTGTTGCTGGTAATAATTTTTCTAAAAAAAAATTATTGCTGATAATAAATTTTTACGAAGTATTGCTGGTATTAAAACCTATTTTTGCACTTTCATCTAGTTTTGACCCCAGTTTGGGGTTTAACTATTTGCCCATAGGTGGGGCCCTAACAGGAGGTACCACCCCGGGTCAAGGTGGGCCTGGGAACACTAACAATTAAGAGGTGTTTCCACGCTCCTCCAAACCTACTGATCAGAGGCCTTGCTGCTGGACGTAGTTTATCGTCTTACCCAGGACACGGATGTAGTTTATCGTCATACTCAGGACGGGGAAGGAAAGTGAAAAACATCTGAATCTGAAATATTAGATAACTCATCTAGCAAACTTTACAAATGTGCAATGAATTCACTCCGCTCTGAGTGCACTCCAATATTAGCCTTGTGCCATACTAAGCTACGTTAAGTAAATAGACATAAAAAAGTCACGATGTTTTATTGTTGGATATATATATATATATATATATATTATATATATATATATATATATATATATATATATATATATATATATATATATATATATATATATATATATATATCCTTTAACCGTCACGTGATCTAGTTATTTCAAGATGAGATCGACTGTGCTTGCTCTCTGGCGATCCGTGTTCAAACTCAAGTGTCGGCAGCGACACACAAAGGCATGCAATTGCTTTCAAAATAATATTTAACTGAAGCCATAAAACTGTGTTCAAAATATTTAGATTTTGGCATTATATAGTCCATAGAAGTGTTGATATATCACTGGAGAGGACCAACCAAGCTAAACCAGTTATATGCCCACTAGCTGGGTATCATCTACCATGTAATCAATTGTGAAAGCAGAATAACATACATCATATTTTCATTACTTCAAAGCTCGTTAGAAAATGACATTTCGGTATTAAATGACCCATAAGGAGTTGATATGCCGTTAAAGAAACAAATCAATCAATCTTTGAGTTACAGGTACT
>CAHIKZ030004259.1:2185000-2207500 GCA_903632075.3 Acanthosepion pharaonis
GAAAGAAAGAAATGTAGGAGCTTAAAGAAACAAGCATATATGGAGAAGGAGGCTAAGAAAGAAAGAAAGAAAGAAAGAAAGAAAGAAAGAAAGAAAGAAATGTAGGAGCTTAAAGAAACAAGCATATATGAGAGAAGGAGGCTAGAAGAAAGAAAAGAAAGAAAAGAAAGAAAGAAAGAAAGAAAGAAAGAAAGAAAGCTTAAAAAACAAGCATAAAGGAAAGGAGGCTATGGAGAAGGAGGAAAGAAAGAAAGAAAGAAAGAAAGAAAGAAAGAAAGAAAGAAAGAAATGTAGGAGCTTAAAGAAACAAGCATATATGGAGAAGGAGGCTAAGAAAGAAAGAAAGAAAGAAAGAAAGAAAGAAAGAAAGAAAGAAAGAAAGAAAGAAATGTAGGAGCTTAAAGAAACAAGCATATATGGAGAAGGAGGCTAAGAAAGAAAGAAAGAAAGAAAGAAAAGAAAGAAAGAAAGAAAGAAAGAAAGAAAGAAAGAAATGTAGGGGCTTAAAGAAACAAGCATATATGGAGAAGGAGGCTAAGAAAGAAAGAAAGAAAGAAAGAAAGAAAGAGGTTACGTGTGGCTGAAGACGGCAAGAATAAAGGAAGAAGGAAGAGAGAAGATAAGAAAGAAGAGAATGAAGGAAGGACGAAAGAAGGAATTAAATAAAAAAAAGTAAATGAGAGAAAACATGGCTAATGATGAAGGAAGGAGAGAAGGAATGTTCTGGTTGAGAAAATACACGAAGCGGGACTTGAATAAATAAATGACTGAAGCCAGATGTGATCCCGCGGGTGTGGCTAGGGTGACGGCGTATTTAGAAACACCCACCTACGCCCAGGAGCATACCCCGTTGCATATCCACATTTAACTACGCAGTCACGCAGTTTCACATTGAACTAGGTTTCATTCTAACCTGGCTGTTTAATTAATGTTCATATAAATATGTTTGTTTAATGATCCGATATATAAAAAGTTCAAAAGGTCATTCAGCTCTTATGCATATACAGTTTATGCCAACGCCACGAACAGTTCATCCGCTTAGACACTTATAAAATTATCATAGATATTATATATAAGAATATATATATATATATATATATATATATATATATATAATTTTTTTTAAAAAAATTATAACATAAGTATGTTATAAAATCACTATAAAATTAGCCATTTTGTTTCAACACACTCTGTGTCTTATCAAGTGATGATGTTGAAAATAAAATAAATGGTTTTAAAAGTTTCAGATTAATTAACGATCCTACACTAGGGGAAACATTGTTACAAAAGCTAGAATAACCAATCAAAACATATATACTTATATATATATATATATATATATATATATATATATATATATATATATATATATATATATATATATATATATATATATATATATATATATATATATATGACTATCTCTCTCTCTCTATATATATATATATATATATGTGTGTGTGTGTGTGTGTGTGTGTATGTATATATATAGAAATATAGTTTTAAGGTGTGCTATATTTATGGGATAAAATGCTCAATATCAATATCATATATATATATATATATATCAATTCACCCTAAGCAAGGCGATAATGTCACTAGACGCAAGTGGGGTACTGGGAGAGAATGAAAACAATTTAGATTTTAGAAGGAACCGGTAACTGCTAAACAGGGAACAATGGATAACCTTCTACTCCTGTTCAAAAGACCAGGGAGGAGATTGAACCGAACTTTGAAGATGAAAATCCGAGTATGAATGTTTCTACCATTACTGAAGGCGTAAATTATCTTTTTTCCTCTCACCATTGCTCATTTGGGAAGACATGGTGGGGCTGACACAGAACGATTTTGACCTGTTCTCTTACTAGCTGAATAACACAAAAGGTTTTTCAATGATTTTTACAAGTGCCGTCAAGACGGCTAAACGTCTTATATGAAAACCGGGAGAAAAGAAACTTAATAAGTTTAGGGATTTTTTTTAGATATAAAACATTTTTTGAGATGGGCAATTATCACATACACAATCTGGACAATTTTGCTGTTACACACAGTATATATATATATATATATATATATATATATATATTCGACTCTCTCATCGAATTCGACGTATGAGGGTCAAGCAGATCAGTTCTTAGGAAACCAACAGCCCGACACCAGAACATGAGATTTGATTATAGTGGTGAAGGTTTCGTGCAGGACCATCTACACTTTTGAAGGGCCGAATACAGAGACCTGGTGCACTACGTGCCACAAGGTCCCCAAACGACCCTGCGCAGCTTTGGAATTCAGAGTTGTCCTTCTCCTGGACTAGTTGCCATCCAAGGCTATGGAACCCGTTCTGTCTTGCTATTTACCCATAGCTGGAGGGAGAAGAAGAGGATTCATACTTTTGCCAAGGGTATTAGCACGTAAGTGCTATACGCACACACACACACACACACACACACACACACACACACATATATATATATATATATATATATATATATATATATATATATCTGTGTGTGTGCATTATGGATTTGGACAATTCTGCACTTACACACCTATATAATATATATATATATATATATATATATATATATGTTACTCCAAATGTTATTTCTAGGGGATAACCATATTTGATTAGGATAACCTCCGACAATAATTTTTCTCGAGTGGACAGGCCAATAGGCGAAATAAATACTGTTTAAAATAAAAACGAGCGTCTATTCACACACGGACATCCACTAAAAAGAATGTTTGAAGTAATCAAAATATGTCAGATTAACAAAAATAAATTTCCATTAATTCTTTAGCAATTGTTTTGTTTACGTTTCGGATGTGAAACTGAGCGGATATACTATTTTGAGGAAATTTGAACGAATGAATTGTGAAGCTTTTCGTAGCCGAGCGGTCAAAACACGTCGGATCAGACGTGCAAATTGGAGCGTCTTTTGCTTTAATATATTGTCTCAAGTGTGAGGACCAGTAGACGAAATAAATATCGTTTAAAACAAAACAGAGCGTCTACTCAAATATGGGCATCCAATAAAAATAAAATTTGAAATAATAACAATATATATATGTGTATATATGTGTATGCGTGCGTATATGTATGCATTGGTAAATATATATATATATCTTTTTTTTATAAGTCTACAGTCACTTTCTCACAGACGCGCCGTCGCCTCCCTCTGTCTGTTCTACAAATACTTTCATGGAAATTGCTCCGAGGAGCTGCATTCGCTGGTTCCCAGACGTCATGAGCTCCAGCGCCCTACGAGGCTGGCATCCCGCTCTCACCCCTTCACTGTCGAAACTCCTAAATGTAGCCGTCTCTTCTACTCTAATAGCTTCATGTCTCGCACCTCTCGCCTGTGGAACTCTCTTCCCTTCTTCTGTTTCCCTGCGAGCTATAATCTCCAGCTATTCAAGTGTAATGTCAATCGACATCTCCAGTTGCCTTAATCTATCTACTACCCTCATCCTTTCTTCTATCACTCCTATCTGATCTTGCTATTTTCTGTAACCCTTTGCGTCCTAGTGGCTTCCCGCCTTTCTTGGGGTGAAATGCTTAAGAAAAAAAAAAAAAAAACTGGCCGAGTGGTTAAAATATTCGCTTTCTGACCATAAGCCCCAGTTTCGAATCTCACCGTGGTCGATTCGTCAGGAAAGCGACTTTTTGATGTTATAGGACTAGCGATCCCAGCGTGCGGCACCTTTGGAAAGTGCCATGAAAACTATACCACATGTTGACCCAAGCCTTGTGAGTGAATTTGGGTAGACATGTGGCTGTGCTAGCATGAAATCATAAGTCATCGTGACCGAGGGTTTGAGTGTGCTGGCCTTGTTCAGATTGTGGATCACGCTAGATAAAATGTTTTTCTCGAAGAAACTGTAACTAAGGTCTGCTCAGCATAGTCGCAGGTGGCTCTGTGGGTGTTGAACAAACACAAAATGCGCCTGAGCAAGCGTCTGCGATAGTTATTAGGTTGGTGCAAAATAATGTCGTTTTTGACATTCAACTTAACGTCAAAAGCGACATTATTTTTGCACCAACCTAATATTAGCTAACCGCCCTAATAAATGGGTATCCTCGAATACGAATGGCCAGCCATTAACGTTAATTAAATTTTTAGCCTTGACGTAATATACATGAGATTTATACATAACTAGCAGTAGAGCCCGGCGTTGCCCGGGGATGTAACAGTAAGAGATAGATCAAGTATCGACGATCATAAAGACTGAAAAATAAAATTGACAAAGATTATTGTTTAAGGTTGACGGACACGCATGTCTTAATTAGTTTTTTTTTTTTTTTTTTTATGAATTGGTCAAACTCAAACAAAAACATTGTTTTCAATCATTATGAATCTATCGATTGAATATAATTTTATTATAAACAATTGTCTTGTAAATGGAATTTATAAAGCATTCTGAATGTAAAAATAAAGAAAAAGTGTGCAAGACAATAAGAAACACTACCTGCCAAAAAAAAGTGAAGTTTTGTTGAAATCGGTTGAAAAATGTAAGGTTTTATAATAAGTATAACTCGATATGAGTTGTCCCCCTTTCATTCTCGCGATTAATCGTGTTTTCAAATTGATTTCGTGCAAAACAATTGTGTTTTTCCAATTTTGGGCACTGTCAGAACCACCACAAGGTAATTTTACGTAATTCTGTGAAGTCTTGTTGAAACCGGTTGAAAAATGTAGGAAATCCGATCTAATATATAAACGTACACACACACACACACACACACACACACACACACACACACACACACACAAAAAAAAAAAAAAAACAACTGGGTTTTATAATAAGTATGATGTTATGCAATTTGATTTTGAGTAATACCATCATTTGATCTATTCTCAGATATAGATAGCAGAACTCTAGCTTTTAGTCCTGCTAGCGTTTTACATTCTTTGGCGCAAATGTAGCAACGTTAGTCTATTGCAATAATTTTTACATTAGTATTCTGGTGAACATTTAATTAGTAGCGCCTTTGATATTTTTTTACGCTTGCCCTACTTAAACAGACGCCATCACTTTAATTACACGTTACACAAATTCTTTGCTAACATTCTCATGGAAATTAACATCAAGACTCTTACGAAAATTTAGTTTTATCAGTACGATTCTGTTTAAAGTGCAAAGACTTTCTTACCATTGCACACCACTGCTTTCCACCCGGATGAACGATCTTGAACCAGGTTTTCCCAGTCATTTTTCCATGATGTTGGGTTTCTGCAGTTCTTGATGCAATCTTTCGATTTGCGCGCTGTTTTTTTTTTTTTATTTCGGCGGTACAGAAACTGCTTAGAGGTCCTATTGTCTTTTACCCTGGTCACGTGATTACTCCATCGTAACCAGTGAGAAAGTACCAGAAACTCGGGAAGGTTGATATACCGTAAGCCAATTCAAACGAAACCAAAAATAACTAAATAATAATAAATAAATAATAATAATAATAAAAAAGCTGATCCATATTTCACATAATTCCTTTTCAAATGCCTTATTTGAAGAAAAATATTCAATAATTAAGGTTTTAATCCTTAGTAAATTATTATTTTTTCTTTCGGCGGTAGAGAAACTGCTTAGAGGTCCTATTGTCTTTCACCCTGGTCACGTGATCACTCTATCGTAACCGGTGAGAAAGTACCAAAAACTTGGGAAGGGATAACTCAACAATGACACCTCACCTGCCGACTCAACACCGGGACAACTCACCACCAGAAAAACATAACTTTTTTAAAATAATCAATTAAAAGTAATTTATTAAGGATTAAATAAATTATTCAAAAATAAATTACATTACGATTTACTTTGTTAAAAATAATTATCCAACCTGGGTATGACGATAAAATACACCCGCGCCGTCCTGGGTATGACGATAAACTACGTCCAACAGCAAGGCCTCTGATTAGTAGGTTTTGAGGAGCGTGGAAACACCTCTTAATTGCTGGTGTTCCCAGGCCCACCTTGACCCGGGGTGGTACCTCCTGTTAGGGTCCAAACCTATGGGCAAATAGTTAAACTCCAAACTGGGGTCAAAATACTATGAAAGTGTAAAAATAGGTTTTAATACCAGCAATAACTTTTTGAAGAAAATAAATATTACCAGCAATACTTTTTTGAAGGAAAAAATATTACCAGCAATACATATGTATAAATAATTATTGACAACAATACTTTTTAGAAGGGAAAAATATTATCAGAAATAGATTTTTGAAGGAAAAAAAATTACTATAAATAAAAATTTTGTCGGTATTAAATAACCCATTGAGGGTGATATACCGTGAACCAAACAAAACCAAAAATAATTTTAAAAAAAGCTGATCCATATTTCATATAATTACTTTTCAAATGCCTTATTTGAAGAAAAATATTCACTAATTAAGGTTTTAATCCTTAATAAATTATTTTTTATTCGGTTATAAAAAAAAAAGTTATGTTTTTCTGATGCTGAATTGTCTCGGTCCTGAGTTGTCCTGGTGCTTAGTCGGCGGTGTTGAGTTGTCCAGCACCCTAGAGATTCTATATTGACAGACTGACTACGTATAAACGGAAACGTTGGTTATAGTTATGCCCCACAAGGAAGATATCCTGAGGCTAAATTTTAAAATTTTGAGGCGTCCTACATTTCGAGACGCAAAATCGCTTAGTCGATTTCGTTTAGTTTCCCAACGCTGTTGTTTTTGTTTTTACACGGTGTGCACAAAGTCTTTAGACATCTTCAAAAAGTCATTAAGAAAAACTTAGAAGAGATGGCGACTAAATATTTGTGGCATATTATATGTTATTATTAATATGTTATTTATAACATTCTTTTAATGACAGTGATTAATGTTACGCTTGTATGCTTCAGACTGCAATTAATGTTGTTTTTATATTTCAGACATGGACAGGAGTTGAATATCGTTTAGATGTCGTTCGTGCAAATGGCGCCCTATATAGAAATTTATTAACTCTTCGTATATAAAGTTCACTATTTACTTCATATTATACAAACATTTCAACAGTATCCAGTTGTAATTTGGGCACTTCGACGTGATGTAATAGTTAGCAAGTTGTCTTAGTAGTGAGTTCGATCCTCATTGGGTGCTGCACACTTTCGGCTTTGGGATACATCTGTGCTACGCTTAGAAAATCATGGCCCTGCTAACATTTTTTTACTTTGAATTTTTTGTTGTACATTATATTCGTTATTGGGTTCGTTCCCGGCACCCTCATTTTATGCCATATATTTTTAGCTATTTTTATAAGAAAAAAAGTGACATTTCTATATTTTGGGAATTTTTTTTTTTAATATCATGGGTGTTGCAGGATCCCTGTGTATATGCGCTATAGTGGTATATGTCGGATGAATGATGATGGGTGAATTCTTGAGGTGATTGAGTCACTTGTAATGAATGAATGGTTCGCGAATCAGATTAACTAGGATTAGAATAGTCAGTGACGATCAGCCTCACCCTCACCTCCCCCTTTTGGCGTTGTGCCAAAATTGTTTTTATGATACGATAAATATACTGTTTCCGTTGTAAATCTTAATAATTGTTTCTATTGGTAGAATGACGTTGTAGACTAGCTGTATTTAAATTTATTTATTATGTATTAATTAATTAATTAATTAATTATTATTATTATTTTCTTTGATTTCTGGTGTGTACACATTTCGTTCCGGGACCCGCCCAGGGACCTAAGGTTAGAAATGGCATCATGACACTTTCCACTGACAAAAAAAAAAAAAATATTACATAGATAAAGCCCTTCGTAAAGTGTGAGCTGTACTTGTCAGAACAATTTTTTGTACCTCCTTGAGGCATGGACTTCCAGGAATCCCTTCAATTAGTCTACTGCAATCTTTTCCAACCAGTCCTAGGGCTCCAACTACAACAGGGATTGTTGATGTTCCCATATGCCACATTTTCGAGATTTCTGGTGTGTACACATTTCCTTTCGGGTCTCGCCCGGAGACCTAAGGTTAGAAATGGCATCATAACTTTTTTCCACTGGCACACACACACACACACACACACACACAAAATGGCATAGATAAAGCCTTTCGTAAGGTGTGGGCTGTACTCGTGAGAACAATTTTTTGCATTTCTTTAAGGTATGGGCTTCCAGGAATTCGTTCAATTAGTCTACTGGAATCTTTTCCAACCAATCCGAGGGCTCCAACTACAACAGGGATTGTTGATGTTCCCATGTACCACATTTTTGAGATTTCGATTTCAAGGTTCTTGTATTTTGGTAGCTTTTTGAAGATCTTCAAATATACATTGCAGTCCGCAGGAGGCACTATTTTGTTTGCGGTCTCTAATAACAACATCTGGGCGGTTAGCTTTGATTTATTATTATTATTATTTATTTATTTATTTATTATGTATTTAAAAAGAGAAAAGATGAGTAGGATGAAGAGACGGAGAGGAAAAGAAATGAGAGACAATTGGAGAGAAGAGAAAGAAGACGAGGGTGCAGAAGAGAAAGGGAGAGAGAAGGAGAAGATGTAAACAGATTTGATGGGGATAAAGAGATGAAGACAGAGAAGAAAAATAGGGGAAAGAATGAGATCCCCTGACCTTTGAACCATAGGTAGATTACTGCTCATGCAATTCTTTAATTTAATCTCGTTACGAAGTCTGTCTTCGTGTGGCATAGTCGAATGTGAAACAGGAAAGGTCATATTGCTCCAGTCTTTCAGGGGATTTCCTTCTTCGAAAATGGACATTCAAAATCTTGGGTTTACCTAGAATGGAACTTCATCAGTTGATGAGAAACCTAACTCACAGATTATTTCGCCTTTTTTTTTGTTGTTGTTGTTGACAGTTTATAATGTACAAACATCTATACATAGAATAGATCATCAGATTGAATGAACTGTGCAAGATGTCACCACTCTGGCCAATTACCATGTCTCAGAAAAAAATATCAAGATGCACAAATGATGATCGTACAAACAAAATATCTATTTCTTTCGATTTAAAATACCAAATTTTATAATAGACTATTTTAAACACCGTCCTATCTCTCTCCTGTCTACCATTTGATCTGGGTTTTCATTTTCACGGGACTTTTCCTCGCTGTAGCCTTGACTCTTTTGATTGCAATCTGGTCCTCTGTTGGCGGAGATTTCTTTTTGCCTTGCACATTGCTGCCGGATGCAATAGGCAACAATAAACTACAGAAGAACTCAAAATTGATCGCTGCATTTAAGTATTGCATTAATATTTAATCTTACCTTTTAAAAGTTCAACGATATTTCTTCTGCCGCCATCTTAATTTAAAGACAATTTGATGGATGTAGGTCCTTAATTTCCGTACAAATTTTTATTCCATGGGTGACTTTCGCTGGATTTCACAATTAACTTCGATTATTCACGAATTTATACCCAAGTTATAAAAATTGATAGCGTAAAAAAAAAAAATTCGTCACAAAAAAATCACGTACAAAAATCGCCGAAAACAATAGCAGTAATGAAAACATGGGAATCTAAAATATTTGTAACATGAGCTATTGAAAGTTAGAGAGTTGTGTCTCTTTAATTGAGAATATGTCACACAGTGACACACTGACATTCGCATTTATTACATAGATAAAAAGGATGCTCAACAGCAGAAAATAAGAACCTGTTAATTAAAACTACTTGTAATTCTTTGCTTGAATTTCTCAAAAGGTGTTGAGAATTCAAAATAATACGAGCAGCGGTTTTGATATACATAAATTATTTTGCCAACCTTTTCTTCTTCAGAACTGTTATTGTCACCTGTGCACTGACCTGGACTGCATCCCAGAAATAATGGCAATAGAATACATGGTGCATTTGTACTTAGAAAACAAATGTCGAAGTCGGAAGACTTACGTCAGAACTGAACCGGGTTGGGAACGAGGCGCAACTAGTAAACAGTATGACACGTTTAAGAACAATCAGGTTAGTCGATCATTCCTTTGTGTCCACGCGGTATTAAAACTAGTTGTAAAATATGTTGTTGTTGTTGTTCTTCTTCTTCTTCTTCTTCTTCTTCAAAGTCAAAATGGACGCGGCATATCAAAATAATACATGCCGCATATGCAATGACAAAGATGAAACAAACGCAAAACAATATTATATAGACATGGCTTGTCTTTTTTTAACAAAATCATTTCACCTCAAGGAAGACAATAAAGCCACTAAGACGCAAGGGGTTTACTGAGTGTGTTATAGTAGAACACACCTATTCTATAGTTAATAGACTCTTCCACCTATAATAAGTAGGAGTGGTAAGAGTAACGTCGGTCAGTCAGTCGACTGGCTGATCGGTTGAATTTTCTGCCTTTGGAGGCGAAGGAGGCTACGCCGAAGGGCGGAGTCTCGTTCGGGGAGGTAAACCAGCCCTGAACCCGTTTATACGGGTTCAAAGGGCATATTTTTGGCCGAGCCCACGGGCTCGGAGATCCCACGGGCTCGAAGATCCCACGTTAAAAAGGCCTTGTGTCACATGACGCCCTCGTGTGTGTGTGTGTGGGGGGGGGTGACTGAATATCGTCGGTGAGTTAGTCGACTGGCTGATCGGTTGAACTCTCTGCCTTCGGGCGGGGACGAACCCGAAGGAGGCTACGCCGAAGGGCGTATTCTCTTTCGGGGAGGTAAACCGACCCTGAACCCCGTTTATACGGGTTCAATGGGCATATTTTTGGCCGAGCCCACAGGCTCGGAGATCCCACGTTAAAAAGGCCTCGTGCCAATATGACGCCCTCTGGGGGGGGGGGACTAAATATCGTCGGTGAGTCAGTCGATGCCGGACGACCGTTAGTCGAATACTAAACTATTAGCGACCACAACTAGATTACTCTGCGTTATACTTATTATATCAAGTTCCTAACGTTTTGTACGTCGAACCTATTTTAGGACTGACTTAGTACAAATACAAGCCTCCACTGTGAAACCACTCTACAACAGAGTGTGAAAGAATAAGAGAAAAAGAAAAAAAAAACATTATTAAGGAGCGAGAACAATAAAAACACAGATATTAGGAAGACAAAAAGTAACGATTGATATTGTATTTAAATTTTTGAAGATCAAACTTGACTGGAAAGCAAGCGGCCGGAAGAGACTTCCACAAGCGAGAAGTGCTAGAAAAAAACTGTTAGCTTAGAATTTACACTTACATCTAGCCATTTCAAATGTAAAATGATGAGACCTAACAGCTAAGTTACGCTTAAATATGTAAAGTTGAGGTGACAAAGAGAAAAACTGCCATGAAAATATTTATAGAAAAGGCATAGAGAAGCTACATGATGGCGACGGGAAAGTGACTGAAACCGAGATGCCAGGTCAGGACCGATAACATTGCAGATTCTTCTTTGGGTGTTATCAAGAATCTCTAAATACACAACAGAAGCATCAGACCAGATGTGGCAGCAATATTCAGTGCACGGAGGAACGGTAGATTTATATAAATGACTAAGATAGTTGCTGGTGGTAATAAATGCATAGACCGATATAGTTAACCAGCAGCAGACCAAGGAATTGATTCAATATGATATTTTCTCTTCATGTCAGCGGAAAAACGTTAGTTCGAAAAGGTGCAACGACTTACTTTCATTTATGTATCTGTGAATTGCCATGATTCATGCGGAAAGACACTGAAGTGCTTTCTCGTTGCTTCTTCCACGTTCTTGAATTCAAAGTAGTCATTCTATTAGACTGGTTGCCACACAAGTCTAGAGAGCCCAATTTGCTTTACTACTTTACCTACAGCTGAGTTACAAATATTGCGAAAAATCAATAAGTGCAAAATAATTATTTCTATATGCTTGAATACTGGGAGGGTGTTGGAAAATTGCATCTCCAACGTTTATATTACGACTGAAAACTAAGTAAGTACTAAAATCAGCTTGAATAATGAGAAGGGTGTTGGAATAGTGTGGATTGTTTATTGTCAGTTGAACTCATGTGAAAGCCACCAGATACAGATGGTATTAAAAGCATAACAGGTATAAATCCGATAGCCTCGGATGATCAGATTGTTGCCAGGTATGAAGCGTTCTTTCGGACGTCTTTTACTACGGCCTTTGTAAGTCTGAATGTAAGTAAAATTGGAAATGCAAACACTTAACAGATTAGATATGTTATTAATCGAGTGGTACTGCAAAAAAAAAAAAAAAAATACGGAATCATCTAATATCTGTCTATATTTCTGATATCGTAATGATTTACATTATTTACATAGTTGGAGCGTTGTCCTCATCTTTATTGCCGTATTCATGACGTTTCAGCCGTTGTACGATCCGGTCTTCTTCGGGTGACTGGAATTTTGAACTGAACCCTTTATTTCGTCCACCGGGGTAGATTGTTCTAGTTCCACGTGCCATGACTCGTCCGGATGTTTCAGTTATCTCCCTTTAACGCAACTCCCCAAGATTTTGCTCACCACTGCATTAGCCAGGAAATGAGGTTGGATCCAGTGACTGGACCCAGAGAGTTGTGAGTTGAATACCTTGCTTATGCAGTGGTGAAAAAAATATATTGGAGAGCTGAGTTAAAGGGAGATAACTGAGACATCGTCAAGAAGCAAGGCCACGAAATAAAGGGTTCAGTTCAAAATCACCTGAAGAAGGCCGGAGCGTACAACAACCGAAACGACGTGAATATGCCAATAAAGATAAGGACATTAGTCCAAACATTGTAAACAGGAATCATGTAAATGATTCTAAATAATCTTTTTAATTAGATTTTCTTAAAACTGTACCGGATTATTTAAACATGTGAAAAAATAGTAATATTGCTGAATTAATTCTTTAATTAACATTATTATTATTAATAATTATAACCATTAGTAAATGATTCAAATATCTCTCTCATAATCAGGGTTTACGGCCATATCACGTTGAAACATCAGTTCCCGTGCGTTCACCGCAGTTAAGCAACGTCAGGCCTGGTCATTATCTAGATGGGTCACCGCTTGGAAATATCATTTGCTCTGGACTTAGATGTTCGGATGGTGTAATAGGTAACGGCTCTGAGTTCCAATTCCAGTTGGGTTCGTTATGTTTATTTACGCGCAGGTACCTTTGGGAAAGGTAAGAAACCACCTCCCCCCCCCCAGCTATGGTTTAATTCGTAAGACTTTTATCTCTAAATCATTTTTATCTCCAAAAAGAAATTATTACAATCTCAAAGATATTTTATTCGATTTTTAATTCCGAGACGTTTTCCATTATACCATCCAAACGTACAACACCTGGTATTCCAAAGCGGTCATCCGTCTAGGTACTGACCAGGCTCGACGTTGCTTAACTTCGGTGATCGTATGAGAACCGATGTTTCAACATATGACCGTAAACCCTGCTTGTGTAGTGAATTTATTCTCGATCGCTATTCGTGGACTTGTACCAGACTAAGTTAAGTCTAGTAAATATATACTGATGAAAGATAATTCATAAGTTTTTTTTTTTTTTCTTGGAAAGGCGTAATTCGTGTAACGAGTGATTGATTATGCAGAACGTAAGGAAAAAAGATGTCAAAACGAACGTGTGGATGATCGTCAGCGCGACCGGCTACACATTAAGGGTCCCATTTTTAACACAAACACGCACCCATGCACTCACCCACCCACATACTCACACATACAATCATCTGCATAAAAAGATTACGAAAAAAATGGAGTCGGGCAGATAGGAAAAGTGAGGGAGAGAATAAAGTTGTCCAGAAAAAAAAAAAAAAGTAAAAAAAGAAGCAAAAAACCGAATGCATCATGCCAGAGATATTTTAAGCATCTGACTTTCACAAACCGTTCGAAAAGCTTTTAAGAAGGGGAAATTGAAAAAATCTATCAAACTGACAACTGGGCGAAATTACTTTTTCGACCAACGCAAACGAGGATAAACGCGGCCATTTTTCAACATTTGCGAGAAGAGACATTTGTTGACTGCAAACAATTGATTTGGACTGCTTTTCTGACCTTTGAGACGGCAAAGCAGATAACTAACCTACAGTTCCTTCTCACTCGCCCCACATCACCTGCCAAGTGTCACATTCTATAATAAAAAAAAAAAAAAAAAAAGAAAATGGCCCGCCCTTTGGAGAATGCCGCCATTAAGCTGACCGATAAGAATAAATTTACTTTTCATATTTTTATAGAAAATAATAACAGAATATATTTTAATAAAAATATCTACATGCTTATGTAAAACTTAATCACAATATATTAATAAATAACGTTTGTTTAATGTCTGAATTATGCTTGTTTCCTCATTAGTTAGTAAGTTAGCACTTACGTTACATTTTGCCATTGCCACAGATTAGTGGATCATTTCGTTTTGATTACGATCAAAAATGAAAGAAAAAAGATATATCAAGACTGTGTATGCGTGTGTAAGAGATCCAGAGAGAGAGAGAGAGAGAGATTAACAGATAAAAAGAAGGAAAAGTGAAACAATTAGGGGAAAAATGAAAAGTGAGACGAAAGAAAGAAAGAAAGTTTAAAGAAACAGATAAGAAAGAAAAGGAAAAAATGAGTTGATAAAAGAAAGAAAGTTTAAAGAAACAGATAAGGAAAGAAAAGAAAAAAGAAAGAAAGAAAAAAGAAAGAAACAAGCATAAAGAAATATAGGAGCTTAAAGAAACAAGCAAATGGAGAAGGCTAAGAAAGAAAGAAAGAAAGAAAGAAAGAAAGAAAAAGAAAGAAAGAAAGAAAGAAAGAACATGGGGCTGGAAAGAAACAAGCATATGGGAGAAAGGCTAAGAAAAAGAAAGAAAAAAGAAAGAAAAATGAAAGAAAGAAAGAAATGTAGGAGCTTAAAAAGAAACAAGCATATATGGAGAAGGTGGAAAGAAAAGAAAGAAAAAAGAAAGAAAGAAAGAAAGAAAGAAAGAAAGCTTAAAAAGAAAAGAAAGAAAAAAAAAGAAAGAAAGAAAGAAAGAAATGTAGGAGCTTAAAAGAAACAAGCATATATGGAGAAGGAGGAAAAGAAAGAAAGAAAGAAAAAAAAGAAAAGAACAATAGGAAATAAACAAATAAAAAGCTAAGAAAGGACAACAGAAATAAGAAAAAGAAAAGGAAAAGGAGCTTAAAGAAAAAATAAAGAAAGGAAAGAAAGAAAAAGTCAAATAAAAGGGTCAGATAATCTGGAAGGAAAAGGGAGAAAAAAAGAAAGAAAGGGAAAGTCCAAGGGTCGATAACGCTCGCGCGTGTTTAATGTCTACTTCAGTAAAATTGCAAACCTTATTGAATTTTCAATCATTTCGTTGGAACCCATTAACTTCTTTAAATAATGACCTCCATCCATACTTATGATTTCTATATTTTGTTAAAGTTTTTCAGTTCAAATATTTAATGATGTAATAGTAGAAATTCTACGGGTATTTTATAGTCGTGGACACGCGATAAACATTTAGTCAATAAATTAAAAATGAAAATCAGAAAATTGAATTAGGAAAACCTTGAAATTTTCGTGGATACTTCTAATTTTAAAATAATATTTAAATTTTTAATATTTAAAATCTAATGGCAATATAGTGATAATATATTTATTTGCTATTTAACTTTAAGTAACATTGTTTAATTAAATAATATATCACGTTTCATAAATTGTTTTTTTTTCTCGCTCTTTCCACCTATAGTAGATTGCACACTAACACGATTTAGCGCCAAAAAGCTTGAATTTTATTGGCCATATTTATTTTCTTCTGGTTGTGTGTAACAGCAGGAGCAATTCCCTGATCTCCGCTGATCCGCGCTCCTGGTCTCATGACAAGGGTCCGAAGATGTCGCTTTTTATTAGGGAAATATTCCATGCTAATTTTATCAGTCTATTTTTATGCGGTGTCTTAGGGCGACTTGGAAGAGGGTGTCACACCCCAGCATCAGGATTAGAAAGGTGTATACACAAAGTTTAAACGAGGCTTTCCTATTTCATTGGGTGTGTTCACTCTTGCTAAACACCAATCTATAATTTATCGTCACTAAAAGAAAAAAAATTGCTGCTGTTCGAGAAGGCATGAAAGACTGGAATAATATCTAGGGGTTGACAGAAAAGTGAAAAAATTATGGCATATCAAAGAACTCGGGACTGTCCGAAAAAGCTTTGGAAAGAGAGTGGAAGGTTTCTAAAACTAATGAAGATATATATATATATATATATATATATATATATATATATATATATATATATATATATATATATATATATATAGGTAACTATACTCGTTTCTGAGAAACCTTCGAATTTTGATTTGGCAATAATCAAATCAATCCCGAGGGGAAAAAAAAAAGGTTTTAAAAAACGAAAGAGCTAGAAACATGAAAGTCTGTTGAAAAAAATCGCGCAGATACAGGTTTAAAGCCCAATGAAAAAACCCCGACACGAGTAAACAACTAACTAAAAGAGCACAATACAACCGTAGAGCAGACCTAGAGCTTTCCCTGACGATCCGCTTAGGTGAAACCTGAGTAGGTTTGTCTGGCTCACTCGATCTATCTATCTATCTATCTATCTATCTATCTATCTATCTATCTATCTATACTAGCAGTAGAGCCCGGCGTTTCCTGGGGATGTAACAGTAAGAGATAAATCAAGTATCGACCATCATAAAGACTGAAAAATAAAATTGACAAAGATTATTGTTTAAGGTTGACGGACCCGCATGTCTTAATTAGATTTTTTTTTATGAATTGGTCAAATCCAAACTCAAACACAAACATTGTTTTCAATTTTTATGAGTCTATCGATTGAATAGAATTTTATTATTAACAATTGTCTTGTAAATGGAATTTTTAAAGCATTCTGAATGTAAAAATAAAGAAAAAAGTGTGCAAGACAATAAGAAACACTACCTGCCAAAAAAAGTGAAGTTTTGTTGAAATCGGTTGAAAAATGTAGGAAATCCGATCCCATATATAAACGAACAAACACACACACAAACAACTTGGGTTTTATAATAAGTATAACTCTATATGAGTTGTCCCCCTTTCATTCTGTTGACAGAATCGTGTTTTCAAATTGATTTCGTGCAAAAACAATTGTGTTTTTCCAATTTTTGGCGCTGTCAGAACCACTGCAAGGTAATTTTACGTAGTCCTGTGAAGTTTTGTTGAAATCGGTTGAAAAATGTAGGAAATCCGATACAATATATAAACGTACAGACACACACACACACACACACACACAAACTGCGTTTTATAATAAGTAAGATATATATATATCCAGGGCTCAATACAGGGCGGTAGAGGTATCTTTGAAATTAAATGCTATGGACGGTGGAATTATACTTCATTTGTTCTCATTTTACCTGGATAGAACAACAAAAGTAAAATGGAAAATAATAAATAGATCAAGAACTTGTAAAACATGGGATGACCCATGCCCTTTGTGCCTATATGAAAAACTACACATTATTAAGTTTCCAAAAAACGAAAATTTATCAAATCAAAGACATGAGATAATGGTTTTTTGCCGACATCAACAAATAATCACCTTAAATAATTAGCATTTATAAAAAAAAAAAAATTAATTTTCAAAACCTATTAACAAGTTCAGTTTAAGCAATAGGTTTAAAAACACAACCCAATCGTAATCTTAAAACACCCTTTAAGAAGTCGTCCAAAAAACACTAATAAATAAACACCAAAAACTACCAGAGCTACAACATCAATAAGTTAAAGTTTTAGCATTAAAAAAATAAAAACAGAACTACAACATCAATCAGAGTTTTAGCAGGGAGTCTGATAAGATTAGCCATTTTAGCCAAACAAAAAACCCAACCCAACCTTACACGAGTCCAAAAACTTGACATACCAAAAACACACCTACTTTCATCAAAGAAGTGACTCCTTGATAAAGACAAAACAAACCCCAGACCAAACCTCCATTCAAAAGTATAAATGAGTAAAACATTCCATACCATTATTATTCGAAAACAACGCCAGAGGATGAAATTACGACCCAGTTAAGGTTTAATATTGAAATTAAACTTAAATACTGCTGACCAGTTTCGAAACATAGTAATTTCTATGTCACGATGGGATCATATTTTTTAAAAAAATAGTTATAATCTAGGCTCTACTTGTGTATCGAGCACTGTTTAAAAAAAAATAAAAACAAAAATACAAAAGAACTTCGGATCATCAATCTAACAGTTCTTTACTGATATATCAATACACACTCTCTTTCTCTCTCTCTCTCTCTCTCTCTCTCTCTCTCACACACACACACACACACACACACACACACACACACATATATATATATATATATATATATATATATATATATGTGTGTGTGTATGTATCCAGGTATAATGAGAACAAATGGAGTATAATTCTACTGTCCGTAATATTTAATTTAACAGAGGGCGCAATACAGAGTAGAGCTAAATATTATTTATTTTAGGATATTAAAACATATTAACGTCTGATGAAACACATTTGTAGTGTTGAATCATAATTGTAATTGTGTAGCGATTTTAAACATGTTTTTGTTTTAATATCCTAAACGAATATATATATATATATATATATATATATATATATATATGTGTGTGTGTGTGTGCGCGCGTGCGCGTGTGTTTGTGTGAGTGTCATTATACCTGTGGAGTAATGGCTCAATAAGAAAAATTCGCGTACCTTCAATTTGAAGCAGTATTTGTTTAAGAGCTGACGACCATATCGCTTCTCATCCGATTATCGAAGTTGAATAATGACGAGCCTAGTCAATAGCTAGATAGGTGTCTGCTTGAGAATACCAGGAACTGTAAGTTTCGATGTGCTGGAAATGTAATGGATAACGGCTCGGAATGAGAAATCGGAGAGCCGAGTTCGAATTCCACTAGGGTCCGTTACACTCACTCACTCACTCACTCACGCGCAACTACCCTCAGGCGATCATGGATCGTAAAGAGACATGACCGCCCAAGCGTGTCATATATGCCGCTATCAACAATCATTGGACCAGAGCGGTAAGGTAATGTCCCATTCCTCCCCATTAATTTAAGAAGGCCTACGTCCAACAAAAGAGCTTTCACAGGCTGAGAAGAAAAAAGATATATATATATATATATATATATATATATATATAAGGTTGACTCACATCATCATAAATTTAATATCTTAATTATTTGTAATACTTAATTAATACAGTATAATATATATATATATATATATATATATATATATATATATATATATATATATATATAGTTCTTACGTAAAAAATGAGGCTCAAAATCGAAAAATGAGATAAAAAAAACACTTGTATCGAATATTTTGACGCTAAAATTTACAAAAATACAGAAAAAAATTAACGAGAGGAAATATTGGAAAAAAAAATTTGATATAAAAAATATTTGTGTACACAAAAGGAGATAAAAAGATTAGCTGTAAAAAAAAAAAGATGAAATAATTAGCACTCGAAAATGCTTGAGAGAAAAACAAATCAACTTTAAGAGAATAAAAAGAAAGTTTGGAGGAAATTTTTAAATAAAAAAAATTATTATTATTGTCAAAAATGATAAAATGGCGGGAGATTAAAGTAGACTAAAAATCTGTAAAATGCTGAGAGATAATAGCATAGTATGCTAACATACTAAAGACATGAAAAATGGCGGGAGATTAAAGCTGAAATACCATAACACTAAACACTCGAAAAATAGCGGGAGACTGCAACAGTATATGACAAAACACTTAACAGTGGAGTAATGGCGGGAGATTAAAGCAGAAAATACTAAATCTCCAAAGACCTGGAAAATAGTGGGAATATACAGCAAAGTATACTAACACTTTAACGGTCAGTAAATGCCAGAATTTACGGCAGAGTATAGCAACACATAAGATCTGTGAAAATGGCGGGTGGGGAGATTATAGCAGTATATATTAAAAGATTAAACATCGAATAAATGGCGAGAGATTACAAAGTTTATTTGCACCGATTTAGTAGAAATTGCATCGCACCATAAATTCAGATTTTGCCTTTCGTAAATGCTTTACATTTTCTTCGTATCTAATTGGTCTGCAATACTTTGCTTTTCTCTGGATACTGAAGCATTCATATATATATATATATATATATATATATATATATATATATATATATATATATATATATAATTAATTTGAAAAAGTTTTTTAACTTATGTTTACTTCGAAGTTTCGATGTGAACACTCGTCAGAACAGAGTTGAACTGCTGATATTTCTCGATTTTTTGTACTTTTATTGTGGTATGCGTGTGTTATTTTACTTTTCGCTTGATAGGTGTTGATTGGTCCTTGATTTCTCCTCCTTTCCCTTCCTTCTTTATTTTTCTTTTTTCTTTTATTCTTTCCTCAACTTCTCTGTTTATCTATCGCTTATTGCTATTGTTTTAACCATTTCATTTAGGTTATTGTTGATTTTTTTTGTGTGGGTATGTTTGTGCGTGTGCGTGTTTATGTGCGTGTCTATATATGTCCATGTATGTATATATTTATGCGTGCACATTCACAAGCACACACATAAACATCACCACCCACACAAACATACATGCACGCACAAAATATCAACCATGAAAACAGAAAACATAAAGTTATAAGCATACTAAACATAAACGAATGGGAAAATACAAAATAAACAATTAATTGGTTTAGAAAGATCGCCAACAAAAAACTATTTTTTCATACAACTAAACATGAAATAAAAGAGTTATCAAGCGAAAAGGAAAATAACACTCATATCACAATAAAAACACAAAACACAAAGCGTACACTTAGTAAAGTTAAATAATAAAACCTACTAAAAATACATATACAGTTAACTAAGCACTCAGACGAGCAGACACAAACACACAAACATACACGTGCAGATGAGTGTGCGCGCGTATGTTTTTATGTACCTATGCAAAAACTGGTTACACAATGTCAAACAATGAGCAAGTATGACTATATCAGAATTGCTAATGGCTGCTGTTGATAGACCGCTGTGGAGGAGATTCAATATGGCTTCTGCATTCGCCCCTCAACTCGCCTATGATTACAACAGTCAAGGGGATGATGATGATGAGGAGGAGGATGCATATATACGTGCACATAAATAAGCACACGCATCCCCCCCGCGCAAACATGCTTGCACAAAAATACAATCATAACCTAAATGAAATGGTCAAAACAATAGCAATAAACCAGAGATCAACGGAGAAGATGAGGTCAAGAATAAAAGAAAAAAAATTGAAAAAAAAAGGAATGCAAAGGAAGAGAAATCAACAATCAATCAATACCCATCAAGCGAAAAGGAAAATAAAACACTCACACTACAATAAAAATACAAAAAAATTGAGAAATATCAGCAGTTCAACTCTGCTCTGACGAGTTCTCACATCAATGAAACCACGAAATTTCGAAGTAAACATGAGTGAAAACGTTTTCAAATTAATTCTTTTAAGGATCTATCTCTATCTTCGATATTGAGCACTTTAACACAACGCCTGCTTGACTTAAATGCCTCATCAGCAAACCCACTGAAAAAATGGCAATTTTGGCTTAAAAAACAGTCTTTCAAATTATATATATATATATATATATATATATATATATATATATATATATATATATATATATTCGGCTGAGTTATCAAATTTTTCCATCAAAATTAAAGTTCAATTACATTTTATTTGATTATATATTAACTAACAAGCAGCTCTCCGACACCTTATGAGTAAAATTCCGCAGGTTTTGATGTAAAAAAGCTGTTGACGAATTTTTTAATCTGGTTTTCATAAGAGAAAGTTTTCCCCCACCCCACCATTAAAACGTTGTACTGACATCGAAAAAGCTAACAGTCAGTCGGTGCAAGATCAGGTGAACATGGAGGATGTGTTAGAATAAGCCAACCGAGTTCCAAATCTTTTCTTGTGTTATTCTTAATGTGTACAGCCTTGCATTGTTATAGAGGAGAACAACATTTTCCCTTTAACCCACTATGTATGCTGTGCAAATACTAAGTTAATGTCCTCGTAATAGATTTTTCAGTCCTGAGTATGACGATAAACTACATCCCGTAGTAAGGCATCTGGTCGGGAGATTAGAGGTTTTGAAGTGTGTGAAAACACCTTTTAATTGCTGTTGATCCCAGATGCGCTCTCCCCCGGGATGGTAGCCCTGTTAGTGCCCCAGCTATGGATAAATAGTGAACCCTCAAAAACAAAACACTATAAAAGTATAGATTTTTATAGTAAAAATAACAGTAATGCATTTTTATATATAAAAAATTACCAACGATACATATAGATATAGTAAAATTACCAAAAACATATTTTAAAGCAAAATGATCAACAAATATACAAGTTATAGAAGTATTACCAACGACACATTATATAGTAGAATTAATGTTATAGTAGTTTACCAACGCACGCATGGACTCTGCCAGCTATAAATAGGAGCATACATTGCCTTTTGGAGAGAGAAGTTTCCAGCAGTCAGCTCTGACAGTTGGGCTGAACGTTCTTGCTGTAACACTTTCATTTGTATATGTTTGTATTACCGTTTCTGTTAATATATTTG
>CAHIKZ030004259.1:2212500-2257500 GCA_903632075.3 Acanthosepion pharaonis
GTATTTGATCACGAGTTGGCATTCTATCATATATGTATATATGTATCTATAGTGGTGGTGGTGGGGGGGTTGAAAAGTTCTCAGTTCGAACATGGAGCTCGTCATTTAATTGGATTTTGATATTGCGAGACCAAGAATTGTTCAGTATCTCCTCATCTCAGTCTGATTCTATCTATATATCTATCTATCTATCTATTTGCTCACTCGCCACCCCTCTCTCTGCATTTCTATCGCTCTCTATTTATCTATCTTTAAAGCCATTGACAGCAATGAGTCCAATTCTAACAAGGCGGTTCATGTAAATTTTTTTGGTGTCTGACAAAGTTTATCTTCAGAGTCTGTCTATATTTCTGAGATGAGGTATTATGTACAGTATTTACATTATAGTTCATACCCAGATGTCCTCAAGGACACATGGCACAGTGGATAAAGGCGTTGGTTAGATCCAGTGACAGACCCAAAGAAGGTGAGTTCAATACCTGGTGATATTCAGTCACCCTCCCCACGAGGGTGTCATGTGGCACAAGGCCTTTTTAACGTGGACAGTTCCCAAGCCATTAGGCTCGGCCAAAAAATAGCCCATTTCAATACCTGGTTAAGGCAGTGGAGAGCTTTCAGAGGGAACAATTGGCAGGAGATAACTGATAACTGGCATCCATCAAACATGGCACGTGGAACTAGAACAGTCTACCCCAGTGATCGAAATAAAGGGTTCAGTTCGAAATTCCAACCACCTGAAGAAGGCCGGAGCGTACAACGGCCGAAACGTTGTGACAAATATGGCGACAAAGATGAGGACAATAGTCCGACTAATGTAAATACTGTAAAGTTTATCTTAGTAAATATATTTTTCACTCGCTTTGCACATCTCGAGAGTTAAGTAGTTATTTCATTCAATGCACTATTTATCAATAGATCTAAGTATATATTTATACTATTCCCGAATGCCTATCAGTCTGTTCATCTCTCTTTCTTTCTTTCTTTCTTTCTTTCTTTCTTTCTTTCTAGCTAGCTAGCTAGCTATGTTCATAGCTAGCTACTCAATGTTTCAAATTGTGTCTTTCTCTCTGCATCTATACTATTATTGTTTCTATTGCAACCCGAGGATATTGATCTACGGCATCGCATTACTTAGTAGTCTCGGCGGTTTGTATCATTGCTTACAATGCCTGTAATCAGTTCTCAAGCCCTTGTGAAATTTAGGATAAAGAATATTGAATTCCAAAGACACTCGAGACCCAACCTTTAAATTCTCTCGGTGGTCAGTACATATTGTTGAAAAATATACGATACCTACGGAGTATCAATGCTCAACATTTCTTTTTTTTTTTTTTTTTTTACCTATTTCATTTTCTTCAGTCTCTCGTTGCTTTTTCTACTCCCGATGTTTCTCCGACCCTACTACAACCGCAATGGATATTCCGATTAGAAAAATCATACTTATTATAAAACCCAGGTTGTGTGTGTGTGTGTGTGTCTGTACGTTTATATATTGGATCGGATTTCCTACATTTTTCAGCCGATTTCAACAAAACTTCACAGGACTACGTAAAATTACCTTGCGGTGGTTCTGACAGCGCCAAAAATGGAAAAAATATAATTGTTTTTGGACGAAATCAATTTGAAAACACGATTAAGAGGCATCGCGAGAATGAAAGGGGGACAACTCATATCGTTATACTTATTATAAAACCCAGGTTGTTTTGTGTGTGTGTGTATGTGTTCGTTTTATATATGAGATCGGATTTCCTACATTTTTCAACCGATTTCAACAAAACTTCTTTTTTTTTTTTTGGCGGGTAGTGTTTCTTATTGTCTTGCACACTTTTTCTTTATTTTTACATTCAGAATGCTTTAAAATTCCATTTACAAGACAATTGTTTATAATAAAATTCTATTCAATCAGTAGACTCATAACGATTGAAAACAATGTTTTTGTTTGAGTTTGGGTTTGACCAATTCGTAAAAAAAAAAAAAAAAAACCTAATTAAGACATGCGTGTCTGTCAACCTTAAACAATAAACTTTGTCAATTTTATTTTTCAGTCTTTATGATGGTCGATACTTGATCTATCTCTTACTGTTACATCCCCGGGCAACGCCGGGCTCTACTGCTAGTGTATTATAAAGTGATCGCCAAGAAGAAAGCCATCTATAGACGCGCACTAATTTGTATATAGTCACGTGACGAATTCGTTAACCTGTTTCTATCCTAGGAACATCACAAGTTCAGGCTAGTCCTGAATTTAACCAATAGTTGGGGTGAGAAGAGACTGTGTCATACCTTTCCAGAGTGCATGTAAGAGAAAATAATAGGCGAGCCCGGCATTTGAACTTGGGCCGTTCAGCGGTTTCAATAAAACTGATTTAAAATATGAAGCTTACACACACGCAGAAATTGTGTAGTAACAATGGCTCATTGTGTAATAAATGTGCTTGCTTGAAAAGTAACCCTTTGAAATTCATAGTTTTGCTTGGATTCGAACCCGAACGCTAACCGTTTAATCTCATTTTTTTTTCTCATCCAGAACACACACACACAAGCGCACTCGCCTAAGCATGAGCTTTGACAGACAGCCAGATAGATATGAACGATTTCAGGAGTACACAGACAGTTCCTTTGTATCAGACAGACATATCAATAAGCAATCAATGAGATTAACTTTGAAGGAGACAAACAGATTGACACGATCCGATTATCGTAAAATGATATTTTGTATATTAAAACAGACAATATGAACAGATTGTAAGAGATATAGATTAAGTGACGATATCTATCTATCTATCTATCTATCTATCTATCTATCTATCTATCTATCTCTCTCTCTCTCTCTCTCTATATATATATATATATATATATATATATATATATTAGATTGGTGGATAATTATCAGGCGTTTTTAGCAATATTTATTATGAAAAAGAAAATTCAACAATAACATTTTTAAATGATCATCCCGGAGCGTATGATTATCGACACGTATTTTTAGAATCTGAAAATAAAATGTCTACGAAAAAACTAAAACAGCTGACATAAACGCCTGATAATTTTGCACCATTCATATATATGTATATGTCTGTATATATATATATATATATATATATATATATATATATATATATAGAACAATACAAAATATTTAAAAATTAAAATCTTCAGACACACTGGGTTGTATATTAATATTCCTTCGCTTTTATTATTATTTCATTTAGATTCCTCGACTAGTTTCGGCCAACATGGCCATCATCAGGAGAAAAATAATTTTCTGCTTGCTGGTAGCAGTGAACTACAGAAATGAATGCCTTGATGGAGAAAATGAACTTTTGTCTGTAGATTTCATTTGTTTTTTATTTTTTTTAACATGAATTTTGGTAAGATTTTGTGTTGGTCAAACAGTCTCTTTTAAGTTGTTATTTAAGATAAGAGCTAGATGGGTTCATGCTGCTCTGAATTCCCTTGTTCATTTTGACAGTTTTATTGGTTCCTGGAAAGGGGACGTGCCTCTGTTAAATGTGTGTGTGTTATTTGGTTCTTAGGGAGTGAGTGAGTATGATGTGTGTAAGCGTGTATATTACTATAGGTGTGTGTTATCATTTGGCTCATTAGGGAGTGAATGAGTATGATGTGTGTAAGTGTGTATATTCGTGTGGGTGTGTGTATAAGTGTGAGGCCTCAACACCGTAATCATGTCAGTCTTGTGTGCATGAGAAATGTGGGTAGGTTTTGATTTCTAGGGTTATATATTAATACTATTTATATTGTTAAATTTATGGTTAAGCCCGGCTGGATAGTGCGTTTTTAAACGTTGTATCCACTTATTTTCATGGAACTCTAAAATCTTTCCAATGTTATCTGCTCTGGACTTTTCTATTCTCTCAATTATAGTGAATTTGGCATGGGTTTTAAAATCGTGTTTTTCTAGGCGGAAATGTTGTTCTACAGGTAATAATTTTTCATGGGGAGTCGACTTAATTCGATTGCGATAATTATTAATTCTGTAGTGAAAGGTCCATTCAGATTTTCCTACACATATTGTTTCTGGCATAGTGTGCATTCTAGGAGGTAAATATATATATATATATATATATATATATATATATATATATATATATGTGTGTGTGTGTGTGTGTGTGTGTGTGTGTATATATATATATATATATATATATATATATATATATATATATATATATATATTACGTTGAGAGATATTATTTGTGTTTGTGATGTTTTATTTCTGTAACCTACTTGTGGAACACTGCGCCGTAGAAACAACAAAATTGATGTTAAGGTTTCTCTCTTTGATTTCTCGCTTTTCTCGTTGTGTGAAACGTTTTGTGAAAATAATTTTAGATTTAAAAATTGTGATTGGTTGTTGGTAGAAGGGATATATATATATTCGACGTATGAGGGTCAAGCTGATCAGTTTCCAGGAAACAACGGCACATGAGATTTGATTATAGTGGTGAAGGCTTTGTGCAGGACCATCCACATTTTTTGAAGGGACGAATATATATATTGTCATGGGTCCTTACCTATAACTACAAATGAACTCTTCCTAACACTATGTATACTACGCCTCTCAAGAGAGAGGGTCGAATCGAGTCGAGCCGATAGTAATTCATTCCAAACCAAACTGACAGTCATACTAACACCTTCCACATCTTGTATTATTATTTATATATAAACTTTATTATATATATATATATATATATATATATATATATATATATATATATATATAATATATATATATATATATGTATGTGCATAAACGTTTATATATATATATATATATATATATATTGGAAGAAAGATAAAGCGGAAAAGTTTTTCGTGTGACGCGTTTCGCCCTTTAGGACTTCATCGGACCAAGTTTATTAACATTGATACGACTGCACATTTGCATGAACAAGAATCACCGGCAATTTTAAATCTGAAAGGTTTATTAAACCGAAACGTCAGACGTCGACATTTCATTCATTTTAAACAACATAATTGCATTTAAGGATTTTTGTTTGTTCTTTCCAAATTTTTCTTCATTCTGTTGGATCTATATCCATTTACATTTGCTTATATACATATATATATATATATATATATATGTTTTGTGTATATCATCTAGACAATTTTATTCAAATTCTTTTTCTTTGTTATTAAATATCCCACATTGTGATAACAGATCTGCCAAAATGGCGAAACCTTGTAAGAACCCGGATGCAATTTACTGAGAATGATCTAGCGACAAACCACTTTCGTTGCAGTGCCTTAATAAACATTGTATCAGCAGCAGCAGCCCTTAATAAATATAGCATCAGCAGCAGCCCTTTTAAACCTAGTGTCAGCAGTAACCCTTAATAAACGTATTATCAGCAACAGTCCTCAATAAACGTAGTATCAGCAGCAGCCCTTAATAAACATTGTATCAGCAACAGCCCTGAGAGTATAAAAGGAGGTGAAGCATTAAGTAACTCTCTTCCTGTTTTCCTCCTTTCGAAGTATGTGACATGAACTTTTCACATTTAAAAAAGGGCTGTGAACGCTTCAACCACAAACACACTTACACAGTGAAGCCACGCCCTAATACATTCATTAACAATTTTCGTTATATATGCAATTTACTTCCAGGAAAAAAAAACCCTTGTATTTTCCGTTTCTTATTTTGTTTAATAAATGTCATCTTACATTGCAAATCAATTGGTCTCTGTTATTTGGACCTGTACATTTTCACTGCCATTATTTCATGTGTTGTAAAATATTCTCGTAAGAAACCTTATACATTAATTATAGAAGTATCTCATACATCAATATTGGATGCGGAATTTTTGCAGCATTATAGATTGTTAATCGATATTAAAAGACAACAATTGATTGACACAAAGACTGACTTCAAATCTATTGCCTGTCTAAAGTCTGCAAGATTTCTTTGTTCCAAAGTTGCAGCAGCAGAAAAAAAGTTTCTAATTTTCGGAAATATTGTCCAATTATCAAGACATGAAAGAATCAAAATTCAAAACATGTGGGAAAACATTTGGTCTACCTGTCTTCTCACGATCCCGCCAGCTTTCCCCTGATAAACTCAAGATGGCCAAAGAGGAATACACATAGCATGGATACTTTTCCGGTGATTACCGCAAACTGAACGCGATAGTCAATTATGTACCATGCAAGATACACGTTTAGGCGATAATGTATCTTTCGATATATGACTGACGAGGCAGATTTTTTCCCGCAGTAGGTTGCCATTTCTTTCTGCAATAGACCAGTTGCCATCCAAGGCTATAGAACCCGGTCTGTCCTGCTATTTACCAATAGCTGGAGAGAGAAGAAGAGGATTCGTACCTTTGCCAAGGGTATTAGGATGTAGATGAATGTAATGGATTCGCCTGGAATATATACAAGGAATCAGTCAGTTATGTGCCATAGGCGATCTTTTAATGCATGACTGACGAGGCAGATTTTTTTTTCCCGCAGTAGGTAGCCATTTCTTTCTGCGGTAGACCAGTTGCCATCCAAGACTATTGAACCCCGTCTGCCCTGCTATTTATCCATAGCTGGTGGGGAAAGGATTCATACCTTTCCCAAGGGTATTAGGTACGTAGATGAATGTAATGGATTCGGCTGGAATTCGAACTCGGCTCTCCGATTCCTCAACCCGAGTCGCTATTCATTACTCCACCGTGCCTCATCCGATAGGAATCCCATTGCTAATATTCAAGAACTAAAATTTTTTCTAAACTTGACCTCATCCAAGCCTCCTATCAGATGTCAGTGGAAGACTCAGATATAAAGAAAACTTTATTTGGGATTTTATTTTGACTATTACCGTTTGGATTACGGAATTAGTCCATTCAGCTAGTGACTACTTTGATCTTGGTGTTTCTGACACAAAATATCATAGTCAATTTTGATGGTGTCAATTTTATTATCAAACAATATTGTATAGTGATCTATTAGGAATAATTTTTTATATGAATAAAAATATTATATTATATATAGTATATATAACATGTTTATATATATAATAAATATATATGATAAAAATAAAATAAATATAACACTGCATAATACCTACGTAATTTCGAAATTTTCAAATATAATGGACATATGTGTAATTAAATAAAATATTATATTTTTTAATTCTTTCTACAAAGAAGAAATAATTTAGATAAATTTTTGTGAAATGGCTACAATTTTTTTTTATGACTACGAAATCTCTGTGGACCACTTGAAATGCTATGAGGGAAAACCAGTGGTCCATCTGGACCATGTTGAGAATCACTGGTTTAATAAATGCAGAACAATGAAAATATTTCACCTGAAAAACTAAAAAAAAATTAAAAAAAAAAAAAAACGTTTGTCGAGAGGCACAAATTTCGGCACAGAAAGAGAGAGAGAAAGAAAGACAGAGAAAGAGAAAGAGAGAGAGAGAGAGAGTCGGAAAGAGGGGAGGGAAAAGAGAAAAGAGAGAGAGAGATGATCGTTCTAACTGTATGTTTCGCAAAAGGACGGTTTCTTAAATGTAAACAAAACACACAGAAATGCTATTTCTGGAAAAAGTCGTATCAGCCCAAATATCTGAACTAGAAACAAAAAGACGGCATTCTGTCTTTTGGCTAAAGCAATCAGACGAACAAACCCTTTTTATATAAACTTTTTAATTCGCTTTTATGAAACGGCTAAGTGAATTTTCAGCGCTCTAATACTTTCGCATATACGAGCACACATCATTTATAGAAACAAGAGAAATTGTATTTAAATCTATATCATCTGGAATGCACATGTATCGACGTTAGGTGTAAACAAATTCACGTGAACTACTCGCTTTCTTCCATTCCTGCCACGTCTGCTATATACAACTCACCTATATGTTGGTATTTGCTAAACTTCGTTGAGTCTGGCACAAGATTACGGAGGTGGAGCATGCAGTGAACGCGTAATAATAATCCCAGTCACACTTTTTAATTACTTTTATTAGAGTCTTCACGGTTAATAACACAGGAAGGAGAATCGACGAATTAAGTTCAAATGCCAACTGAGGTAGTCTGTGTACAATTTGCAACAATGCTTTTCTTTTTAAAGACATGAATCTACTTGATGTCATATAACAGATTAGGGATTACACCACCAAGCAACTAAAATAAAAAGTAACCTTTGACTTGTAGGAGGCAGGCTAAATTTTGGATGTATTTCTTTGAATTTCTAATATCCCAAGACTGTCAACGTTGATAATGCATGTAACAGCGTCTTAATGTTCTTAGCGTCTCAACAATAGGATGCTAGCATTACTTCCACAATATCTTCTTGATCAACCATTGTGACATACCAGTAACGAGAGAATTTTGCTATTTCTTTACGAATATATTCGGAGGTTGTATGTGTATGTGCGATCGTGCATGCGTGTGAGTGTGTGTGTGTGTGTGTGTGTGAGATGGTCTACAAGCATAGATAAAATCGTGACAATAAGAAATCAGCACGTAAATGTTTTATACTATTGCATACTTAATACCAGGCCCAAGAGTTTGTTGTAAAAGCGTAAAGAAAGAAAGAAGTGCAGTTTATAAGGATATATAATATAGAAAACAGTTGACATTAGACTTGAAGAAATTAAGTTAGTAGTGATCGGAGAAACACCCTCTCGGGAGAAGCCATCTGAGTGACACTTCATCCTTACTAATGGAATACGAAGGGAATTAAGATGAGACGTCATAGTGTTCACAGCATAACTGGCCTTAGCAGTGAAGGTCACAACTGGCGGGACAAAAGAATGTAGCTCGTCTGAACATTTGCCATGAAAACAGCGATAGCGATTCCCACAGACGAAGCATTGCTAGAGGCTAGCAATGTTTCGTCTTTGGGAAAGAGGCTGTAGTGTGGGAGATAATTCATCATCTACAAGGCCGCGTAAGTGATTTTGGGTTCTGTAATGGTTGGGAAGTGAGGATTGTGTAGCTCCAGCCCAGATATGACAGCAATATTCCATTATGGTTTTGATCTGATTCTTGTAAAGGTACAGAATGATAGGAGGAGTCAGATACTTTTGAGAGCAGTACAAGGAATCGACCATTTTTCCAGCGTCTTTAGCGATGGTTCGTATATACGATTTCTTCTTGAGGTCTGGAATGAGCTTAAGTCCCAATAGAGGTTCAAGACAGAGATCATCATTGAGAGTACAAACCTTAATCAGGACTAAAGAACATTTAGAGCCAAATCGCTGATGATGGGTTGTTATTCGTTTGGTTCGTATATAAGAGTTCTACTTGAAATCTGGAGGGAGCTTGAATCTCAATAGACGTTCAAGGCAATGAGAGTTAGTGAGTTCAACCGTTTATTAGTGGAGCAAATGTAAAAAGAAAGAAAAGAAGTTACTTATTTGTGTTAAATACTAGTACTGTCACTCGCTTACTGTTATATTCCGTGCTAATAGGAATATATACTTGAAAAACAAGGTGGATAAAATAAGTAAAGATTTATTGTAAAAACCAATACAATAAGAATAAAGGTAACAGTTATGCACAAGGTGGTCGCAGGTCAATCCAGTAGTGAGTGCTACTATTGGAAGGTCGGTAGTTCACACCTAAGTCTGACTCGTACTCAACAGATCCCAGCTAGTAATATTTACCAACCTCCCCACGGGGCAGAATGTGGCACAAGGCCGAATTTAATGTGGGGCAATCCGAGTCCGTAGGCTCGGCCAAAAATACCCCGTAAACCTAGCATAAACGGGTTCGGGTCTGTCTACCTCCCCGGACGAGACTCTGACCTTTGGCAGAGTCTCGTCCGGGTTCCTCTCTGCTCGAAGGCAGAGAGTTTGATAACAGCTAAGAGCTGAGTAACAGATCCCAGCTAGTGTATCTAGCAACTGACCCACGCAGTCACATGTGGCACAAGGCCGAATTTAATGTGTGGTTTCCGAGCCTGTAGGCTTGGTGAAAAAATCCCCGTAGACCCCGTATTAACGGGATCGGGTCGGTCTACCTCCCCGAACAAGACTCTGCTCTTCCGGGTTCCTCTCTGAGATGGCAGAAAATTCAACCAGCACAGCTGAAAAAGATTTCAGCTAGTATATTCGTCAAACACTCCACGTGGTCGGATGTGGCACAAGGCCGAATTTAACGTGGGGTATTCGAGCTCGGGCAAAAATTGCTCGTAGATCCTGTAAAAATGGGGTCGGATAGCTGTCTACCACCCCAGACGAGACTTTGCCCTTCGACATAGACCCGTCTGAGTTCCTCTCTGCCCGAAGACAGAGAGTTCAACCGTATAGCTGAAAAGATTTCACCTAGTCTCTGTAGTCCGTTGACTTACAGATACTTATAGGTAGTTACTACCTATAGCCACTCATGGGGGTGACAGGTTATTTTATTACGTCACTTACAAACGTTCAAGTTAGGGGAACTTTTAGGGATAACAAACCTCAGTAATGACTATAATTCAAATTTTAGTTTCTTCCCGCCCTTACCTATTTGCTGAGCGTTAGTAATGTAAATTGTTCAATCTGAGCGGCAAAACTTCAAAATGGGAATAAAGAGTCGCCAGACGCGAGGAAATGTTGGAAAGATAAACAAACAAGTTTTATGGAGAGAACGAAGACACGAGTGAAAATATTTACAAAATTTTACAAATATTTGCAACAGACGTTTTCATATCAACCGAGATATTTTAAATAACTTTTGTGTGAACAAATAAATTTGTATTTATATTTCCCTGAAGCAATGTCAGTATCAGCAGAAAAATCAGTGTCAGCAACGAAATAGCTACATTGTACATGCTTTTATTATTCATGTACTACCAAACAGTTGGACGTAATAAACAAACCACAGGAATATACACTGTTTGCAAAGGAGATCTGTGACTAGTCTGTTCGAAAAAATTTGGTTAGCGAAAAAATCTAATAAGGTAATGTAACACAAAGCAAATTAGTAGAATTTAGTAGCAGGACCACCAATCACATTTTAGCAAACTTGGACCCACAAAAAAAAACGGAGTATCAAAAGAATGGTTTTTCCCTTGTGTTATACTAGATCATACTTATTCTATTGTAAATAGACTCTCCCACAGATAATAAGTAGTAGTAGTAGCAGTCGTCAGGGAGGGGCACAGTGAGTTGTGTGAGTCAGTCGATGTCGGACATTAAAGTATGAGTCCCACAACTAGATTGCTGCGTCATTAACTATAGTTCAAGTTCCTAACGTTTTTTTACGTCGAAACTAATTTAGGACCGACTTAGTGAAATACAAACCTCCACTGTGAAAACTACTCTATAACACATTGACACCGCTATTATTTTAACTACCTTCACTCCTCGGCAATGTTTAATATTTTTAAAAGCGATGTAATAAAAACCTAAACATATGATTAAAGTGAATTTATACATTTTTTGGGTCTTCAGAATTTACGACAAAAATATTAAACGCTATCTAATTTATTAGAGTGTTTGGTTACAAGATTAATTTTATATTTACAACATTCTAAAATCTAATACAATTGTATTAAAACTAATGTAATATATATCATTCACCAATTCACAAAAAGTAAATATGAAACAATTTCTTATTCATAAATTTATAGACATTGACTAAATTATTAAAATATGTGAGCCTGTGGCAGAGAGAAATGGTCACCCTTGAAATATTAATAATTATAGTAAAATAGAATTTTGTTTATAGATAAGAAAAATAATCTGTGGGGAAGTTTGTGCGCAGAGAATCTGTGCTTCGTCAGAATTATTAATATAAAATGTCAAAACAATAGTGTCTATATGAACTATGAATTACCAATTTAGAAGATGTGCCTGTTCATTTAAACATGAAGGGGGAGACGTCAGTAATCAGGTTGTATTCTAAGTGTTCAAGACCCAGTTTTTTGTCGCTACCACTGCGTTTATTTTAGCGTGTGTTTGTGCGAACACAAACAGACGGAGTGAAACTTCAAAGTTGGAATTGGAGCTGGGTGAAGTTAGTTGACAAGCAGTCGACCAGAGAGGAAGAGAGAGAGAAAGGCGGGATTAGGTATTGAGAGTGAAAGTGTCCGCTTGCTGCTGTAATCAGGGAGGAAGTGAACTCAAATTATCTGCAATATTGGCGCAATACTGCCAGTGAACCCCCTTATATCCTGATAGTGAAATAATTACGGCAACTACTGAGAACAAAAAGGATGAACCCGAAAACTACTTCTCTCCTTTCAGAATTAATTTGCAATATTTTTTTTTTCTGAACTTTATTTCATATACACTTCTTTCTTGTAAAAGTAGCATTATTCTTTTTGTATCAATTTCTTCCTTATATACATAAACATAAATGTTTCTTTGGACTTGAATCGACTTGTTCATATTTGATTTTTTTTTCTGCTTGGCTCGATTCTCGCCCCAACGAACTTGCAAGTAGACCAGCTGAATCTTCCGGAATCTACGATTTTTTTAATTGTTCTCCAGGATCAAAAAAATCACAACGTGGCTGGAAAGTGGAATCGAATCGACATTGTGAACTGGAGACTTTGATTGAACCTGTAATACTGGAGCAGGACAGGACCAACGGCCGGTCTTGTAGAGTACATCGATCCTGTAGGGTGAGGATAGGTGTTACAAACCAACTACCTTATAGTTTATAAAGTTCGAATCAATTAGCAATTAGCCGATATTTTGCCAACCATTTCAATAAACAATATAGCAAGAAAATAGTGTAAATAGACAATCTAATAAGTAAATTCTGTTTATTATTTTTGTTGTCGATTCTCAAGAAAAAAAACAAAAAACAAAACAAAAAGCAAATGTATAAATTAACTTTCATCATATCTATAAGTTTTATTACAATTCAAGTCATCGCTTTTTAAATCAATATACATTGCCGAAGAGTGAATATAGTTGAAATAATACCAGTATCAAGAAAAAAAAAAACAACCTTCTGACACTTTTTACGGGTACGAAAGTCCAATTTTGCCCACTTCTTTTATTTGACGGAATTGTTTAAAGGGGTCTTACGGTTACGCATATATTAAAGAGATAAGGCGCTACTCAATGGGTTCCAACAGTTTTAGGCTGAAACACAATACTTAGATCGCATCCATTGTCCAGTATGATGGCACTATTGTAGTTCAATGCTAAATAGTCCTCTCTGTTACATTCGACTATTAACCACACGCAACATTCTGCTGTCAATGTCTTTATAACTCTTATTTCATCTTCCATGTCTAATGTTGTGATGTCTGGTATGACAAGACACAGCACTTAACTCGACAGAGTCAGTCGTGATAGTAGTATTTAATACTCAACAAGACAAGTCACTGCAATAGTATTATCTTCGTTTTGACAATTTGCCCAGGACTACTTATCATGAATGGATCGGTCCATTCAGGATAGTAAGGAGGTTATCTGGCTTTTACCACAACATCTAATCTAGTGTTTAAAGGGAAACGGTAACGTATGATTTGTTGTGACGGGTATCTTCTTCTATGTGCCGTGTCCCTCCAGGACGTTGGTGATCGTGTCTCTCCACAATTTTCTGTCCTTTGTAGCTCTTAATAAATGTTGTCTTTTTTTTCCTCTTAAAACTTGTTCCGCTATCCATTCACTCAAGCTCGCTGGGTAGGTTATGCGTTCTTTTCCTCTCTTCCTTTTGCCTTCAATCTGTCGTGTGAGTATCTCATTTTCCAAGCCTTCTTTCCTCATTAAGTACGCTAGAAATTTTAACTGTCTCTTCCTTGTGTTAATTATAAGTATACTTTTTGATTCTATTTTCTCTAAAACTTCGTTACTTCTCACATGTTCGGTACATGGTATACTCAGCATCCTTCTGTAGAGCCACGTTTCTGTTTCTTCCCGTCTCTTCATCTCTGAGGAGATGGTCTAATATTCACTGCCATATAGGAGGACTTATATTACATAACAGTTCAGTACTATAGAAACAAAGGAAATTGTTTCTATCGATTTTTTTCTGATTTTTTAATACATTTATTTAGCTTTTGCATAATCTATAAAACACAATTATACATCATTTTGCATTTGCATTGTTATTTCTGCTATCATTCTGAGCATAAATATTACATTCCTTGTTCCAGTGTCTTTAACGAACCCGCACAGTTCTTGTCCTATTTACGGACTATCATTCAATAAGAAAAGCGCGTTTAAAATAAAATGCTTTTTCTCTTCTTTTGGAGTCTGTCTATATTTCTGAGATGAGGTATTATGTATAGTATTTACATTAGTCGGACTATTGTCCTCATCTTTGTCGCCATATTTGTCACAACGTTTCGGCCGTTGTACGCTCCGGCCTTCTTCAGGTGGTTGGAATAAAGGCGTTGGTTAGATCCAGTGACAGACCCAAAGAGTGTGAGTTCAATACCCGGTTAAGGCAGTGGAGAACTTTCAGAGGGAAAATTAGCAGGAGATAACTGATAATTGACATCCATCAAACATGGCACGTGGAACTAGAACAGTCTACCCCAGTGATCGAAATAAAGGGTTCAGTTTGAAATTCCAACCACCTGAAGAAGGCCGGAGCGTACAACGGCCGAAACGTTGTGACAAATATGGCGACAAAGATGAGGACAATAGTCCGACTAATGTAAATACTGTTCTCTTCTTTTGTTAAACAAAAACATTTAAAACGCCAATCAGTCATAAGGAAAACATGAATCCCCGTTATTTTTCTTGCTTTCTTCAAGAGGCGTCCTATTTATTGAAAAATCCTTTACATGTTCTGTGGATTAATAAGTCAAGGGCGTCCATTACTGTTCTAACTCATTTCTTCTTGGTGTCAAATTAGCCTGACGCCTTCTTTTCGTCTATTAGGACCATTTTGTTCAAAGTTGCTATTTTCTTGATTTCAGATGAAAAGTTTGATATTTTCCAACATATATCAGTGAAATTGTTACTTTCTAGGATTATAGATGATAATTATAGTTTAGATATACTGTAAAAAGAAGTCGTTTAAACTGACACCAGATAGACGTCACTTATTATAACTGGACGAGAGAAAGTGTGGCGGGCTTCAGCACATTAATTTAACTTTAGATTAGGAAACATGGCTGACGCAGAAAAGGATAACCAAAAGACATTGTTACACATAAAATATGTATTTAACAAGATGTACAATATCAAACAAAGATGTGAAAGAAAGCGTGCATTTAAGTAAGAAAAGGTAGAATAAACCAATAGTTGTCTCTCTTTACTGTTATTTTAGTGTTCTAAAGTTCACTGGAGAAAAATGTTCATGAAAGTCTCTTGTAATGTTTGTTCTTGAAAGCTTTTGCTGTGTAAGAAAAGATTATGTGAGTGTATACAAGGTATGTTCAGCATGTGAGTGATGTGTGTGAGTGAGAAAGCTGTCGTGGCAGCTGAATTCTCACTAAAAAGGGTTAGAAAACTCTTGCTTAAATAAGTGACTGTAGGCTCCAGATCGCTGCGCGGGAAGAATTATTCTTTACGTGCAGACGATCTGATTGGTTGGCATCGACCAATCAGCGAGCGAGCTTTGGGGAGACTTAGAAAACGTCTGTGATCCGTTTCTCCCAAAAGTGCACAAAACTGACTACATGAAAATAGAGCGATTACAAAATTGTCGCATTACTGCGATTTGTAAATTGTGTATAATAACGTAGTGGTGATTTATTAACCAATGAATGCTTGGTGTTGTATGTGATTTGTATTTTTGTATGTATGTATGCTCGTGCGTAATAGATTCGCACAAAAGCGTTTATAAACTGGCTAATAATAATTTTCTTACACGACAAATATAGTCAATTTGAAATTAGAATTATTAAATTATACACAAGACTTTATGGTTCACACTATCTGTATTTGAAAATCCACAATAGCTGACAACCTTAAGAACTAGAAAAACTATCGCAATGCCATTTAAAAAAAATATTATCGATTATTTGCAATGAACACTGGTTCGATGACGAATTTAACTTTAAGTCAGGGTTATAAATCCATTTTGTTATTGGAGGAAAAAAAAAGAAAGAAAAAAAAAGGCATGAATCTACCTCTCCCTATGGGTAAGGTCAGCTCATATGATGGAACCGAATTGAGTGAAATGATTGAGGAGATAGGTTCTGCCGAGGAAACAAACTGCTTAAAGAAAAGTCAGGAAGTGTTAGTGTGCTAACTTGATTGTCTACTCGGCTAAGAACTAATTTGGTTTGAAAAATAAATAAATATTCAAAATTAAAAACTTAAATTAAAATTATACCCTCCCCACCATGACGGATTAAAAAAAAAGAAGAATCGAGTCTCTATAAAACTGGTTATTTTTTTCTCCATAAGTTTTTTCTTTCTTTTTTTTTTAAAAAGGAAAAGAAAAGAAAAGAAAGAAAAAAGGTTTGTTTTTAATTTTATTTTTTACTTGAAACACTAGTATGGTACCTTTCAAAATTTAAAAAAAAATTAAAAGCGTTCACACAACAATGGCAATTTACGTTAAAACAAAGTAGCAATGCGGGCAAGGGTACCAAAAAAATAATTTTATTCATAAAACTTTTCGCGAGACGATCGATAGAAGTTCGAACCCGGATATAAGAGACCCGGATATAAGAGAAACCCGGATATAAGAGAGATTTTCTCTGGTCCCAAATTAGAGCCCATACTTACCTAAACAAAATAGACCAAATCCGGATATAAGAGAAACCCGGATATAAGAGACTTCTTCTCCGGTCCCGACAACTCTCTTATATCCGGGTTACACTGTAACTCATTTTGAATAAAAGAAGAAAATAACGAAAAATACAAAAAAAAAAAAAATACCCAAAAACAAATAAGTAAATAAATAAAACGTCATTACCAACGGAGCCATAGTAGTAGTAGAACTAATAGTGAATGCAAAATTGTGAGCTAGTACAACCACTTTTAAAGTCTGAGTAAGTAATATTAGACTAGAGACATTTTCGTAGTACTCGTTGTGAAAATTACAATCAACAACAATAATTTCTTTTTTCGTCGTTCTTATATCGAGATATCTGAATTAGAAACATTTAAGCATAAAATAAAACAAATAACCGAATATAAATAAAAAAAAAAAATTATCAAATTTCGGAACGAACGTTCAAATCATATTTCAGAAATAATAATAAAAAAAAAATAAATACGACTAACACGTGAACACGATATATCACGTGTAGACGAGAAGACGCGATATTTCCAAATGGTGAAAAACAACATTGTACAAAAAACAAAATTCTTTTCTGATGCCTTAGGAAAGTCGAAAATACTCAGAAATTCGACAATTTATATTTCAATATGTGACGGCAACGAGGAAAATTGTTTGAAATACCGACAAAATAACCTTCACAAAGAACTTTCGTCAGTCTTTAACCAAACTTGTGTAACTGAAAAATTGCTGTCCACATACACCGAATATACATACATATATATATATATATATATATATATATATATATATATATTGCAGTGTTACATTAGAACATGCACATACCTACTACAAAACTGTACATTTTGTTTCAACGTTAAAATTTTTTTTATAAATTTTCATCAGGTGGGAAATTACGATGCTACTAAATTATTTTATTTCGAAATGAATTTATCGAAGCATATCTTCCACTTGGACAGTTTCCCATAAGAGGTAAAAAGAATTTACATATATATATATAATATATATATACGCATACAGGTAACTAAAATGAAAAAGAAAAAAGGCAATACCTTTGGTGTAAATTTATTATTAGTAAATATAGTTTTTACTTAACAATAACGCCTGACCACTACAAAAATATAAAATTTTAAGATTTAAAACTTCAGAATCTATTATAATTAAGATTTAAAAAAATGAATACAATTCTTTTAAAAATTCATTATTCATCGAAGAACATTTTTTTTTTTTTTAAGACATTAGTGTCCATAATATATCTTATTCATAAAAGCTATTAAAAGCATTTCTAATTAAATAATATCACAGATTTTTATTATTTTTTTGCACGTTTTTTTTACGATTCAGTGCAGATTTTCTATAACTGGGATCCCGTTTGACAAAAAAAAAAATGATTTAAATTCTCCAAGGACTTAAGCTCTACAAAAATGAATTTCTCGAAATTTAATAAGTCGAGTGGGGGTATAGAAGATGTAAAAAATATTTTTACCAAGGTATATATAATAATATATATAATAATTTCATTCATTCAAGTTCTAAACGTTTCATTAAAATCCAACAATTACATGACTTTTGCAAGAATTTCCAAATCAAGCATTTTCACCCCCCAACTAAAATTTCACATACACATTATGTTCACACGCTGACGCAAGGAAAATAAAATTTATAACAAAAATTTCAGTTTCTAAAAAGAATAAAACGTCAAGAAATAAGATAAAAAAAAACTTTTTTTTAAAGTTTGGGACATTTTTTTCATCATGTATTAATTCTCATTTTTTAGCGAATATTTGGAGGTACCAATATATATATATATATATAGAGAGAGAGAGAGAGAGAGATTTCATATGTATATGTGTGTGTGTGTGAGACAGCGTGAGAGAGAAAGAATGAAAACAATGTTATAATCACCCTAACGTGTTTTCTTCTGAATGGAACGGACTTGATCAAGATTTTGCCGGTTGGTCCTTTTGAAAGGTACTAATATTGAAGTTACAAAAAACACACACACACACACCAACTTGATTAGAGGCAACTAGACTAACCGATCAGGTCACCTCATTCAACCAAAAAGATCAGAGTTATAAAACAAAGAAAAAAGACTCTGAGAAATAATGGTTGTAAATTATTTATAATGGTTAAGGTTGTTCCTGTAATAGCTGGAGTACTTGGAACTATGCCCAAAAGAAAAATATAGAAACTGTTCAGACCATGGTGATGCTGGGGGCTGCAACGATGCCATATATTGATATATGTTGGTGATATGAGATACTGTCACAATCTCCAGCAATAACGATATCTGACATGAACATGTATAAAATATAAGCATATATTATAAACATAGAATTCCTGGATATTGAGACTTGCTGTCACTTGATCCGCAGTTATAATTAGTGATGGGAATAAACTTGGGTGTGCGGGTGGTGTAATGGATAATCGGACAGGCGAGTTGCAATTCCTGTTGGGTCCACTTACATGTAAGTACCACTGGGAAAGATATAAATCCACCTCCTCTCCTCCCAGCTATGGGTTAATTAGTAAGACTTGTATCACTGAACCATTATTATCTTACAATCTAAAATATTTTCTGGATTTAAATAACCAGCAAAGGGTTGATAAGCTGTAAAAAAATAATGACTCAATCAGTCAACGTATTATTGTCGTAGGGGCACCAGAGTAGCGTGTCTAGGACAAGATTTCTTCAGGCTATTTTGAATTCCGTTTTCCATTTTCTAAAATGATTACCACCTGAAATCAACTGTACTGTTTAACCCATAGTAGGAGTTGGTCAGAAGGGATGTATTCCTACCTTTACGAATAGTGTTTTTGAAAGTTAACGTAACAATTTCGGCTGAATTTTGAACTCGACTCACCGATTTCTCATATCGACTTGTTAACCATTACATTACCTCCACATTGTTATTTCATGAGTAAAGAATAATATCAAATAGTCTGAAACCATACAGAACTCGGCCAAGATTTTTTTTTTCACACCCAAAGTTTGGTCTCCTGAGTCGTTTGCATTTAGCTGCATGTACGCGCGTAGGTGTGGAAAGAAATAAATCGCGCGTAGCGACTCACGCGTGTGACAAAATAGGGAAATAGTACTGTGCCTCTTCTTGCGAGACATTGTATTCTTGTGGCATAACAAGGATCTGATATTTGTTGTGGAATCGTAACTCTGGCCGTGGAAAGAAAGAGAAAGCTTAATCTTTTCCGCTTCAATGAATGTGACATTGTTTATTTGTTTTCATTTTGTATTTTTTTATACTAACGTGCACACCATAGAAATCCCGAGAACCGCTTAAAATGAGGTGCGTTGTATGAAGTAGAAAACAAAGATTATCAGGATAAGGCAGATAGACAATTATTGACACTAAACTTGATGAGGTTACGGACACTTTTTGTTTTACAGCTTTTTTTTTTTTGCTTTTTTTTTTTTACATTTTTTAGTGGTAATTAATATAGGTTAATTATGTGGCACTGTCGAAGGTGTGTCTGGAGAAACTATGTCTGACAAAAGGTGAAATATATGTGCGCGTAAATGCTGAACAGAAGATTCCTGCGTACACTGAATTCTAAAATACGCCAGACAAATAACAAAAGTAAAACTTTGTATTTAAAAAAAAAAAGCCTCGACAAAGCGTCATTGAAATCAACGCAGTCGTAAGAAAAAAAGAAAGAAAGAAAGAAAGAAAGAAAGAAAGAAAGAAAGAAAGAAAGACATGTAGGAACTTAAAGAAACAAGCATATATGGAGAAGGAGGCAAAAAAAGAAAGAAAGAAAGAAAGAAAGAAAGAAAGAAAGAAAGAAAGAAAGAAAGAAAGAAAGAAAGAAAGAAATATAGGCGCTTAAAGAAACAAGCATATATGGAGAAGGAGGCTAAGAAAGAAAGAAAGAAAGAAAGAAAGAAAGAAAGAAAGAAAGAAATGTTGGAGCTTAAAGAAACAAACATATATGGAGAAGGAGGCTAAGAAAGAAAGAAAGAAAGAAAGAAAGAAGAAATAAAAAAGAAAAAAGAAAGAATAAAAGACAGAAAAATGAAATAAACAAATAAAGAAATAAACAAACAACAACAATAATAATAATAATCTGTATTTAATATATTTTTCTTATTTTGTATTCTGATTTTACATACAAATATTGTTTGTTACCTTTTAATGCACTACAGTTATATCACTTTTACAGGCGACGCCAGGTGGCAATGTCTTTGTCGTGATCATAATGAAGTGTTCCAAGATGATTACGAAACCGGTATACCTGCCTTCGTGAAAGATCTGAGTACAACGATAATAATTAGAATATATATATATATATATATATATATATATATATATATATATATATATATATATATATATATATATATATATGTGTGTGTGTGTGTGTGTGTGTATATATATATATATATATATATATATATATATATATATATATATATATATATATATATATATATATATATATATATATATCAGGTAAAAGACAAATACTTAGCAATATATCAATTTCACATATGTTGTCATTTTGTCGGTGTGGGGAACTACTTTACTACTAATTCTACCACTCAGTCAGTTATGTGCCATGCATGATACACGCTTAGGCGATCATGTATCTTTCGATACATGACTGACGAGGCAGACTTTTTTCCCGCAGTAGGTTGCCATTTCTTTCTGCGGTGGACCAGTTACCATCCAAGGCTATAGAACCCGGTCTGTCTTGTTATTTACCCATAGCTGAGAGGAAGAAGAAGAGAGTTCATACCTTTCCCATGGGTATTAGCACGTAAGTGAATGTAATGGATTCGACTGGAATTCGAACTCGGCATATATACAAGGAATCAGTTAGTTATGTGCCATGCGTGATACACGCTTAGGCGATCATGTATCTTTCAATACATGACTGACGAGGCAGATTTTTTTCCCGCAGTAGGTTTCCATTTCTTTTTGTGGTCGACCAGTTGCCATCCAAGGCTACAGAACCTGGTCTGTCTTGCTATTTGCCCATAGCTGAGGGGAGAAGAAGAGGATTCATGCCTTTCCAAAGGGTATTAGCCCATAAATGAATGTAATGGATTCGACTTCCTCGATCCAAGCTGCTATCCATTACTCCACCGTACTAATACTACTACAACTACTACCAATAATAATAGATCTTCGTGCGGGAAGTGAGAAAACCGTGGAAAATAAAAGTTAACGGTCGTTCCGATAATAAGTGGCGCACTTGGAACGGTACCGAAAATCAATGGATTCAAAATTGGATGGGAATTCGAGATAGAACTGAGGTTGTTCAGACCAGGGTGGCATTGAGTTTTGCGAAGATATTGTGTGAAAAGTGCTGGAGATCTGAGGAGGCTAGCTGTTACTTGATCCCTAGAGACAATCACCATATACAACCAGTGTGAACATACAACTTTTCTAGCTAGGAAAATGGAGCTCATAGGAAAAAGGGACCTACAGTGTGAAGACGAGAGAAAATAAATGGTAAATATTGGGTTTTGTTACCTGTGCGCTAATATCCCTTCAAATTTTTGCAAAATCGTCATAATTCCGTGCAAATGTACATGCTGAACTCGAATTAACAATTAAATTATGAAGAAACCTTAACGTTTTGAAGTTATCGACAAGAAAAAATCGGACTTATTGTTGGTCATTCGTCCCCCATTACTGCCATCATGAATCTTGATTCAATGCGGGATATCTACGCCGGCGTAATAAGAAAATTTGGCCTATTTACTTCTTTTACAGACTTTCCTTGCAGAAAATCACTACGCACGGTTAACGAAACCAATATTTACCAAATAAATATATTAGAACCATGAACGAGTACAGAGGGCGAAAAGCTTGTGAAACATGCATGTTTGGGTCATGCCTATAATAGTCGGCATGAATACTTGGAGATGCGTCAAATCTGCAAGAACTGAGTTTCGTTGCATTCGAAACACGAGAAAGAACTGACACTCTTTCCGATCGTAGAAAGCGGAAAAAAAGATCAACAGTAATAAAACAAATGAAGCAGTAAAATAAATAAATAATTAATAATAGTAATAATAAGTGGATCCTGATAGACACCTCGGTATTTCCAGGAATCTTTCTACTTCGTACGACGCCTTGGGAATACCTGACACCATTGTCAGTGCACAGGTGGCAGCGCTGCTTGGAACAGCTTCGTATAGGGCCCGAGGTATAACCATCATATAACCCAGTTAAAACATCTAAAATTCGGGAAGAATATCAAATAATAATAATAATAATAATAATAATAATAATAATAATAATAATCTATGTAAAAATTTCTTTTTTTTTTTTTTTTTCAGTGGAAAAAGTGTCATGATACCATTTCTAACCTTAGGTCCCTGGGCGGGACCCGGAAAGAAATGTGTAAACGCCAGATGAAGGGATTCCTGGAAGTCCATGCCTCAAGGAGATACAAAAAATTGTTCTGAAAGTACAGCCCACACCTTACGAAGGGCTTTATCTATGTAATTTAATTTTTTTTTTCTCTTGTCAGTGGAAAGTGTCATGACGCCATTTCTAACCTTAGGTCCCTGGGCGGGACCCGGAAAGAAATGTGTAAACGCCAGAAATCAAAGAAAATAAAAATAATAATAATAATGATGATGATGATGATGGAAGCTTTTCTGTAGTGTAAACAACATTAAGCATAATTAATTTAGATCGCAGTAGTATTGAATACCGAGGAAAGTCCTGGAGATTTATTGTCACTCGTTCTCCATTTCAGATATCACTGTTGTAAAAATGCAACGGGATTTTGTGGGAACACACCGAACGTAACAGATTAGGGCAGAACTTGAACCCCGCTCCTTGATTTCACTTTCCCCACTTTAATAATAATATTAATAATTCGCTTGCAGATCTATAGTGTTTTTCTGTCCGTCTTGTTGTATCAGGTTGCACCAACCGAATATAAAACTCGGTATGATAGAGTGGGCCGATATATACACTGGAAAATATGCAATTTTTACGGGAAGAAAAATGCAAGAAATTGGTATGAACACCACCCAGCACCGTTTACAGATATAATAGAACCTATAACAATTTTATGGGACTTTACAATACACACGGATAGAACAATGAAAACTAATCGGCCCAAATATCGTGATTAGAGACAGCAATGATAAATGTGCCTCCTTATTGACATGGCAGTCTCTGCAGATTGCAATGTATCTTTGAAGATCTTAAAAAAAAAAATTAAAAAAAATATCAACATACAACGACTTTGGAATGGAAATCACAAAAATGTGGCACATGTGGACATTAACAATTTCTATTTCATGTGTAGTTGGAGCCCTCGGATTGATTGGAAAAGATTTCAGTGGAGTGGGACTCATTGGATTTTTGGTACCCCATGCCTTAAAGAAATACAAAAAAAATTATGCTCATAACTACAACTCACACATTACGAAGAGCTTTATCTATGTAAAACTTAAAAGGTGTGTGATAGCTTTTTTTTTCATCACAAAAATGTACAGTGGAAAATATTATAAAGCCATTTCTGACCTTAGGTCTCTGCTTAAGGGAATTTATATACAACAGAAATCTACGGAAATAATAATAATAATAATAATAATAATAATAATAATAATAATAATAATAATAATCTAAATAATAAAAGAAGCGGTGATTGTCAGTGTGTGACGGGCTGTGCATCCATAATGTATATGTGTATGTCTGTGTTGTGCGTGGGTGACTTATGTACGGATGTCATTTTTAAATGAACATGTAAACACACACACGCATGCATGCACGCACGTATAGCCGCACAATTTGATTGAGTTTGAAATAAGACACTGGAATAATATATTCCCCTCCCACTCAATGTGGGCAACCCTTTCCCTCAACAGAGTAGTAGTCAAACGTAGAAAAAAATAAAGTTGTAGAAAAAAAAACAAAAAACAAAAAAAAAAAAACAGCTAAATTTTTAAACCGTAAATATCAGATAATTATAAGACGTTATTGAACTTTGCGAAAATTATTCGGTAATAATAAATAAAATTATTTTAAAAGTATTTGTTTTTTTTTTTTAATTTTTATAGATATACATTTTTCGGTGTGTAATTCAATTAAAAAAGCATAAGCACACATGAAATGAGGTATAACTTCCCTTTCATGTGTAACAGGAAAAGAATATATGACGAAACGTGTGGCCGTTTTGAAATCCTTTTTTTTTCACTTGTATGGACAAACAACTTAACGTTTGAAATTTGGTCATCCAGCCGTTAGCAAAGAGGTGCCGAATTAGTATTAACAATAACAACTAAAAAGATTGCACTAATGAGTAACTGTTTCAATCCAATATGATCAAAAACTCTCTGTAAAAATCTTGCTTTCCCTCAAATATCAGGAGAAAGATTTGATAAATTACTCACTGTATTAAAAAGCCAAGGGGAATGAATAACGAGAAAGACTTAAGTGAAGTCGTAACGGTAACTGACTCGCTTGCTTACTTTTTATCGCTATGGCATTGATTATTATATTGATTTTTTACTGCTTTTTATCATTGTTATTGTTGTTATTACTGTTATTTCTTTTTCGTTGCGTTAAACAGCAAAGTCCTGGTCGTTTTTGCATTCTGCAACTGCAAATAAGCAGGATGAGTGAGGAAATAGTGTTGTTATGTCCCGATAATTTCCGATGGCATTTGAACGCTTGTGATTTATTCTTGGATAAAAAGGAACAAAAATAAGATTTAAAAACTAATAAAAATTATTATTATTATTAACAATAATAATAGTAAAAACATTGGCAGTGTGCAGGTGGCAGCGCTGCTTGGAATAGCTCATATGCTGAAGAAAGCTGCATGCTCACCCGACCGAAACATCAAAGGATCGGAGAGGAAATAAAATACCACCACTACTACTACTACTACTACTACTACTACTGCTACTACTACTACTGCTAACAATAATAATAACAATTACAATGCTTCCCTTAAATTCAGGCAATTTAAAGATGATTTGCGTCTATTACCACGAGGTATAAACATGTAATCAAAAAAAGTTTGAAAAACTAATCAAAAATGAATAACAACAATAGTCTTAGCAAACCAGTCTCCTCTGTTGAACAAAGAGTACTATGTTCCTTTTTTTAAAAAAATGAAGCAAAGAAATTAAAGTATTAGCATGACGGTCATCCCTATTATTATCAGAGTACGAGACACGTTCAGATTCAGTCTGACAAGAACAGATGGCTACAGCGAACTAAAGTGTAGCTGTATCTAACAACGGCATCGGACGAATTACTGTTTTAGTGTTTTTTAGTGTTAGTTAACTAACAGACGACAAGACGCGCTATCACTCAATTGAATAATTCGAAAGAATTGACAATAATAATAATAAATATTAATAATAATAATAGTATATTATCATTAAAAAAAATCAGGAAGTGTATATGCTTATTGGCATAGCAGAGCCATCTGAGAGAAACACCTTCAGGAAAATTATCGAGAAATTAAGTACAAAGGACCTGGAGATCGAGATTAACAGGACGTGGGGAATGAAGGTTGAGACTGTAGTACCAATAGTAATCGGACCTCGTGAGAAAAAGAATGGACAATTTTACGAAACAGTGTCCCAGGTAACATCAACATACAAGTTATCCAGAAGATTCGCCCTACTAGGAACATCCCATATATTAAGAAAAGTGCTATCAATTATTAAATAATGAATAATTCTCCTATAAGGCCTAAGGACCATAGTTTGGGCCCAGCTCTATAGGATAAAAAGCAGGAAACATTACAATACACGAATAATAATAATAATAATAATAATAATAATAATAATAATTATTATTATTATTATTGAGAGTTTCTGCCGGTTGTAAAAAAAAAAATAGTAAATGCTATATCCTGTCTTTTATTTTTGAAGTGAACATGTTTAAAAATCGTACCGTCATTTGTTAATCAAATATTGCCTAAATGAACAAGGTTTAATTATTATTTCATGTATATAAACAATTTTCTTCTTTCTTTTAACAAAAGTCAGCTTTTTTTTTCTCTGTTCAATGTGAATGGAGGAAAAGCACTCACTCAAGTTAAAATCGGTACAATGGTGAGAGGAAGTCGAAACATTCTATTGACTTAGGGAAAGAAAACATGAATTTCTGGCTGATTTTTTTTTTATTTTCTTTTTCTCACAGCGATTTACAGAGATACACTCTACGTCTGCTAAAGAAAGAAGCGGCGTGCTTCCGTAATAATGGGTTCTAGGTTCAAGTTTCCTCAAAGGCAACCACAACTTTAACGATCGAAGACTGTATCGACCATGAAAAGACAAAATATAAAAAACTAAAATATTGTAAAAAAAAATTCTTAATGAAAGCACTTCATAAATAAATAAGAATTCAGATGATTTATGCGAAAATTTAAGAATGAATTCTGTGAAATTATTGTTAGTGGCGTGGGGCCCCATGTCATGTGCAGGGCTAATATTTTGGACAGGACAGTGCGTACCGGAATATACGAGTGTGATGTAAATAAACACGCATGTAAGAGAGTAGACGTGCTCGTGGGCACACAATTCATTTTCGGAAACGCAAAAACGTAACCTTTCTCCTCGATACGCACAGCGCAGGTCAATAAACACACCTGATTCATAGCTTATATCAACATCGCTTGCTGTTATGTATCTATCTATCTATCCTTGTCTCTTCTTTATCTATCTATCTATCTATCTATCTATCTATCTATCTATCTATCTATCTATCTATCTATTCATTCTTGTTGATTATTATCTATCTATCTATCTATCTATCTATATCATCTTGTTGATTATCTATCTATTTATCTATCTCATCTATCTATCTATCTATCTATCTATCATTGTGTCTTCGTTATTCATATCCTGTCTCTTCGTTATCTATCTATCTATCATCTATCATCTATCTATCTATCTATCTATCTATCATTGTCTTCTTCGTTATCTATCTATCTATCTATCTATCTATCTATCTATCTATCTCATTCTTGTTGATTATCTATCTATCTATCTATCTATCTATCTATCTATCTATCTATCATTGTGTCTTCGTTATCTATCTCCTTGTCTCTTCGTTATCTATCTATCTATCTATCTATCTATCTATCTATCTATCTATCTATCTATCTATCTATCTATCATTGTCTCTTCGTTATCTATCTATCTATCTATCTATCTATCTATTCATCTATCTATCTATCTATCTATCTATCCTTGTCTCTTAGTTATCTATCTATCCTTGTCTCTTAGTTATCTATCTATCTATCTATCTATCTATCTATCTATCTATCTATCTATCTATCTATCCTTGTCTGTTCGTTATCTATCTATCTATCTATCTATCTATCTATCTATCTATCTATCTATCTATCTATCTATCTATCTATCTATCTATCATTGTCTCTTTGTTATCTATCTCCTTGTATCTTCGTTATCTATCTATCTATCTATCTATCTATCTATCTATCTATTTTAGATTCTTTTTCATATCTATCTCTTAGTCTTAACCAATAGAGATCAAACAAAAAAGCATTAAAAAAAACACTGAGATACGCGTACACAACTTTATCTTCTTTACGCATCCAAACTACTACTAAGTTATTAGTTAACTAACAAGTTATTTTTTTAATTTTACACACAAATTAATTTTCACTGTTAGTACTCACAATTAAAGACTGTTAGTGTTGATATCTCTACCAATCTGGTTCACTTTATCTCTCTTGCTATTTATTAATTAGTTCATCATATTTTTAACTGTCTGTTCACATTTGTCAATCAATCATTCTCTAAAAATTGTCCCTATTGTTGGCACACAGTGTAAATACGCTCGTTGAGTTACATGTTGTACGTGTGTGATCACATGTGTGTTCACTACGGAAAGGAACTATTATTGACCACCTTAAGTTAGAAGATAATCACACACAGATATGTGTTGTTGTTGCTTACACTGAAAAAGAAACATTGAGTAAGGTAGATAGATAGAGAAAAAGAGAGAGAGAATGAGTGAGAGAGAGAATGGCGAGATTAACAAAAATAGTAGATAGACAGATTATAGATGAACAATCACAGATCGAGAGTCATGAACAGACTAGAGATTATAGATAGATAGATGTGAACAGTTTCACACTGTAAAAAAGTGAGAGAAATGAGTAGAAGAGTGGCATAGATAGAGAAAAAGAGAGAGAGATAAATAAAGACAGAGAGATTGGGGCGGGAGGAAATGAGAAGACGAGCACAGATTTGAGATGAACATATGTATGTATGTATATATATATATGTATATATATATATATATATATATATAGAGAGAGAGAGAGAGAGAGAGACAGACAGACAGACAGACAGACAGAGAGAAACACAGAGAGAGAGAGAGAGGGGGGGTAGAGTGAAAAAGAGGAGAGATGGAAACAGAAACACAGATTACCGGTACAGATAGATAGATAGATAGATAGATAGATAGATAGATATGAGCAGAATGATAGATAGATAGATAGATAGATAGATAGATAGATAGATAGATAGATAGATAGATATGAGCAGAATGAGATAGATAGATGAGATAGATAGATAGATAGATAGATAGATAGATAGATAGATAGATAGATAGATTGAGAGAGAGAGAGAGAAAAGGTGGAGGTAGAAACATAAACAGACCGGCACACACACGCACACACACACACACACACACACACAGAGAGAGAGAGAGAGAGAGAGAGAGAGAGAGAGAGAGAGAGAGAGACCAGGCTGGGATCGTGGCACAGAGATGGATAGACAGATAGATGGATAAATAGAGATATATATAAATAAACTGACACAGATTGATGAGCAGAGAGAGAGAGAGAGAGAGAGAGAGAGAGAGAGAGAGAGAGAGAGAGAGAATAGATGTGTACAGATAGATAGATAGATAGATAGATAGATTGCCGACGAAACAATAGTTTCCACACGACACACAGACTGTCTAAAAACAAAGATATCGTTCAGGTATTCCCTTCAGGTAGAGTATTTGCTGGTTATTTAAATGACTCCCTCACAGGTGAAGACCTCAACTTTAAAAAAAACAAAAAAAAAAAAAACGTCACTCAACATTCAAGCACACGCAAGATCGCGCGCACGCACACACATTTAATGATATTCGGATACACTTACCTGTATAATTGGGCCCTCGGCTTTCATTGCAGCTCCAGCCGGTGAGAAATGGCCACTCAATTTGTACGACTTATATTCGTCATACTGTGACATCCCTCGAAGGTCCGAATTCAAAACGGTATCCACGTCCTCCCCGTCTCCACCTCCCCCGACGATATTTCTTCGATTTTCGCCATGTCGACCACGTCCACCCCGGCCACTAGGATCATCGCCGATGGACACAGTACCGCCAGACAATATGGTCGATGGTCTGCCTCCAGGCCCCGGGCCTGGGGGAGAAATGACCGGAGGTTTGTTATATTTTCCCGAAATATGTTTGGCCGGTTGGTAAAGTAAAATTTCCAGGATCGCCTTTTCTTTGGCCATGACAACAAATCCAGGCAGGAGGAGAGAGATGAGGAGGAATAACGTAGTACTGTATTGGAAATTGCAATATTTAATATCCAGGATAGTTGAGAACGGGGGTCGGATCATCGTGGAGCTGGTCCATAATATGTAAAATCCACAGATAGCCAATCCTTTAAGAAACTTTTTCTAGCAGACATAATTTTGTTATTAGCTGTTTTTTCTTCCCTGTATGAGTTTTAAAAGATTTAGGTTTTTCTTGTATCCACTGTTTACTTTCTCAGTATCACTCCGTGCTTGTTAATGTTGTATAAGGTACGTAAGCAATGTTGTGTGTACAATACCTTTGTTGAAGAGAATCTCTATACGGGTTTGATGTTTTGGCTTCTTTTTCTTTTTGGTAAATCCAATGTTGTATACGTCGCTCTCATCTACACGTTTCCTATGTGTACTACACACGCACAATTTTCCAGGCATATTCATATGCTACGCATGAAAGGTAGACAACAGAGAGAAAGTGTGCACGTTGAAAAGACAGCATATATCAGAGCGTGTAGGTACCATTATTACAATATTCAATTATATATGTATATGTACACAGTACACTATTGGATTCGTCAATACATTTGATAATAATCTGATGATTATCTATCTATCTATCTATCTATCTATCTATCTATCTATCTATCTTGAATATATAATGTTGTTTGTATATACTTACAATTTTTAGTGGTTATATATCTGTGTGTGTATATATATATATATATATATATATATATATAAATATATATAACGATAATTTTTTTAGATTTACTTACAATCAAGCAGTTAGTGGTAACTTTGACAAATTTTCAATATATACACATCAGTATGTATAAAATTAAATATGAGTGTTTTCTTGCGTACGCGCGTGTATCTTGAGGTTACTGTGCGTGTGTGTCTGTTTGTAATGTATATGCTTATGTTTTTTTGTGCATGCATTTATTGAGTGTGGTTAAAAACATACCTTTCGCTCGTAAATCTACCACTTCACGTGTGAAAAGAAGGAATGAAGAGAAAAAGAGGAGTAGAGGGGGAAAAAGGGGCAAAGTTTCATTTAGATAGCTAGCTAGAGAGAGAGAGAGAGAGAAAAAGAGAGAAATATATATATATATATATAAAGAGAGAGAGAGAGATAGGGAGAGGAAGAAAGAAGGAAAGTGAAGCCTTCGACGTAAGCACAGATTAGACGTATTTTGTGGGTAACAGTAAAAACTGAAGGCTAAATGAACGAAGTCGTAACCCTTGTAGTCATCGCCGTAGTCGTCGTCGTCGTCGACATCATCGCTATAGTAGTAGTAGAAGTAGTAGTAATAGTACTACTATATAAGCAGCAGCAGCAGTGGCAGTGGTAGCAGTATTTATACGGCAATATTAGTAAGTAAAAGTAGTAGAAATAGTTCCGATAGTAAAAAAAAAAAAAAGTAAATAAAAAATAAATAGCATTGGTAGTAGTAGTACTTGGAATAGATCTTTGTAGTAGAGACGGCGGTGGCGGCGTCAGTGATAGTGGTATTGGCGGGGGCTGGAGAAAATAGGGGCGCATAGTGGTGTCGGCGGAGTTAACAGAGAAAGAAAAAATGCAATAGAGAGAAAGAGAGAAAGAAAAAAAAAAGAAGGCAATAAACAAACATAGTAAATGGATAAAAGAAAGAATAACCCAACTTTACACATTGCCCTGTAAACGCACATACACACATCTACACACATGCGGCTGAGGTGGGAGTAGATGAAGGGGGTGCTGAAAGCCCCTCCCTAACCCTATGCCGACCTCACGCTTGCTGAAATCTATCTATCTATCTATCTATCTATCTATCTATCTATCTGTGTAACAGATAGAACGTATTTATTTTCGGCTGTTCTTTACATACTCATACACACACATGAAATAAACAAATAGGAATCTATATTTGGTTTCAATTTGGTTCCAATATAGCTAATATTAGTGGTAAATATACACATACATATGCAAAATATATAAAAATATATATACATATATACATGCAAATGTTTTGAATAAAAAATTCCAAGAGGATAGAATCCAGGTAGAACTCAATGTCCAGGACAGAGTAAGGATATAATAAAAAGGCTTAAACACTAATATGCCATAGTCATAATTTATTCCATTGGATCCAATTCATCAGACTTACAAATTCAAAAAACTAGGCAAAACTATCTACTCAGATAGATAGATAGATAGATAGATAGATAGAATTTTCTCTTATTTGGGATTTAATCTTGAGCAAACTCACCACAAATATATATATATAACGAGAATTTATAAGTACACGGACTCACTGTTTCAATTTGTGATGGGTTTGCTCAAGATTAAATCCCAAATAAGAGAAAATTCTATCTATCTGTCTATCTATCTATCTGAGTAGATAGTTTTGCCTATCGGCCACTTCATATCCCTTTCCTTTCTTTTGAACAGGAGTAGAGATTTATTCCTTGTTACCTGTTTAAAATTGGGTTTCCGGTTCTTTCTGTTAAAGTCTTTTCATTTTTTCTTTCATTCTCAGTAATCTCTTGCGTCTTTGTGGCATTATTGCCTTGCTGGGAGTTAAATGATTAGATAGATAGATAGATAGATAGATAGATAGATAGATAGATAGATAGATATCGAAGAGACAAGGATAGATAGATAGATAGATAGATAGATAGATAGATAGATAACGAAGAGACAAGGATAGATAGATAGATAGATAGATAGATAGATAACGAAGAGACAAGGATAGATAGAGAGATAGATAGATAACGAAGAGACAAGGATAGATAGAGAGATAGATAGATAGAGAGATAGATAGATAGATAGATAACGAAGAGACAAGGATAGATAGAGATAGATAGATAGATAGATAGATAGATAGATAGATAGATAGATAACGAAGAGACAAGGATAGATAGATAGATAGATAGATAGATAGATAGATAGATAGATAGATAAGAAGAGACAAGGATAGATAGATAGATAGATAGATAGATAGATAGATAGATAACGAAGAGACAAGGATAGATAGAGAGATAGATAGATAACGAAGAGACAAGGATAGATAGAGAGATAGATAGATAGAGAGATAGATAGATAGATAGATAACGAAGAGACAAGGATAGATAGATAGATAGATAGATAGATAGATAGATAGATAGATAGATAACGAAGAGACAAGGATAGATAGATAGATAGAGAGATAGAGAGATATCGAAGAGACAAGGATAGATAGATAGATAGATAGATAACGAAGAGACAAGGATAGATAGATAGATAGATATTCAAATACATTTTGTTAAAAATAACAGTCAACAAATGTCTATTATGTTTGATCATGAGCCGTTCTAAAGTTCGTATAGTTACTCCAATTTCTAGTGAAAATAAAGACAAAAATTGCATTTGGTTATATTTTTATTATATTGTTCTTTGATTATTGACTTTATTTTCGCCCGAAATTAAAGCAAATATACGCAGCTTAGAACGGCTGTGAATGAAACATAGTAGACATTCGTTGTCTGTTATATTTAACAATATATGTTTGAATAATGATCTGTTGCTCCAGTACACTATTCATATATATATATATATATATATACCCAAGCAAGTATATAATTGGTGTATACGGAATGAATTCCAATAACCAACAATTACTATTCTTAAAAGAGTGCTCGATACAGAGTAGAGCAGATATAATTATTTATTTAAAAAAATTATAACATAAATATGTTATAAAATCACTACAAAAATAGCTATTTTATTTTAACACCTCCGGTGTCTTATCAAGTGATGATGTTGAATGCCAAATGTATATATATATATATATATATATATATATATATATATATATAAACGTGAATATTGAAGTCAACACTCAGAGGCGACAGGCTGTTTGATGTTGGCGATTATGTCCAGCATGAAACAGCCTGTCGCGTCTGAGAATTGACTTCAATGTTCACTTTTATATCTATATTTACATACGCTCTATCTCTGATATTGAACACTTTATCCCATAAGTATAACACACCTTAAAACTACATTTTTCATATATATATATATATATATATATATATATATATATATATAATGGAAAGACAGAGAGAGAGAGGGAGAAAAGAGAGAGAGGGAGAAAAAGAAAGAGAGGGAGAAAGAGAGAGAGAGAGGATAGAGAGAAATAGGGAGAGAGAAGGAGAAAGAGGGAGATCGAGCGAGACAAGGGAAAACAGTCAAATGGGCATATACACACACATGCCTACACATCTGTGCACACACACACAACATATTTCACGAAGACTTATTCACGTAACAGATTAGTAACAGCAAGTACTTTCTATTTCTTTAAGCACATTTACACCCCCAATAATCACACACTTCCATCTCGCCTTACCCACGTTATTGTACAGTGATGTCCGTCTCTTTTTAACATATGCACATACACGACATTCAAATGTAACAAGTGTGTGTGTGTGCAGTAGTGTGCACTAAAAGCATCACGAGAACACGTATCCCTCCTACACACAATATACCAGGAAATTTAATAATAATAATAATAATAATAACCCTTGCTGCGCAGGACCAATGCTTGCTAACTAGGAATTATCAAGCACATATACTAAAATATTGTGTCAGCCCAAAATGCAGATTCTGTGATAAATCCAGAAACGATTGATCATCTTGTATCTTGTATCAGGTTGTACGGTGTTGGCACCCACTGAATATAAAACCCGACATGACAGAGTAGGCCAATATCTGCAGTGGAAAATCTGCAACTTCTACGGGAAGAAAACTGAAAAAAACTGGTATGAACACCAACCAGACCCGGTTACGGAGATAGGACCTGTTACAATTCTATTGGATTACACAATACACACTGACAGAACAATCAAAGCCAACCGGCCAGATATTGTTATTAAAGACCACAAACAAAATCGGTGCCTCCTTATTGATATGGCAGTCCCTGCTGACTGCAATGTATCTTTGAAGATATTCAAAAACCTGTCAAAATACAAGGACCTTGAAATCGAAATCTCAAAAATGTGGCATATGGGAACATCAACAATCCCTGTTGTAGTTGGAGCCCTAGGACTAGTTGGAAAAGATTCCAGTAGACTCAATGAAGGGATTCCTGGAAGTCCATGCCTCAAAGAAATACAAAAGATTGTTCTGACAAGTACAATCCACACTTTACGAAGGGCTTTATCTATGTAATATTTATTTTTTTTTTTTTTGTCAGTGGAAAGTGTCATGATGCCATTTCTAACCTTAGGTCCCTGGGCGGGACCCGGAAAGAAATGTGTAAACGCCAGAAATCAAAGAAAATAATAATAATAATAATAATAATAATAATAATAATATAAAGAAGAAGAAGAAGAAGAAGAAGAAGAAGAAGAAGAAGAACAACAACAACAACAACAACAACAACAAGACCTGCAAATCGAAATAGAAAAAAAAAATGTTGAAATTAAAAAAGAAAAGAATAATACCAGTCATAGTAGGTGCGCTTGGAATGATAAAAAAGGAGCACAACAACACATTGAAAAAAATCTCTGGAAACCCCAGCTTAAGAGAAATACAAAAAATTGTCTCGATAAGTACAGCCCACACACTAAGAAGAACTTTGTCCATGTAATGCTAGTGATATTATGGGAGTTGGAAAGAAACAAATCATGAAATGTGGTCATAACAACACACCACTACCTGCCTCAGGTCTTCCCATAAAATTGTTAGGTAGTGTGACCAGAGCACAAATCAAAAGATAATAATAATAATAATAATAATAATAATAATAATAATTATACTCACAAGTACAGCTCACACATTAGGAAGGGTTTTCTTTAATCTATGTAAAACATGATCAGAGGAAAATGTCATGAAGCCATTTCTGACCATAGATCTTTGATTGGGACGCGAAAAGAAATATGTATACAACAGAAATCCAAGGAAATAATAATAATAAAAAAAATAATAATCATAATTTCCGATAAAAGTATTTCAGCATAAGAATTTGATAAACTCTCTAGATTTAAGGATCGGATAATAAAAACGACAATAATATGGCATTTAGAGATAACCATTATCCCCTTAGCAGTAGGAGCACTCGGAGTGATCATAGACTATTCTTATTCTGGTAGACAAATGAAAAGAACCGCAGGAAATCACCGATTTAAATTAATAGTAATTTATCCAAAAAGATTGCGTTAATGAGTACACCTCATTATCAGTTAAGAGTTAGAAAATCGAATTATTTTAATCCATTATGTTCAATAACTTTCTAAGGTGCACCTTTCTTTATCTTCGGTCTCAGGTGAAAGACACGGTAAAGTTTTGGATTAGACAGGAAAATGTGCCCAGATCCGAAGAAGGCAGAGGATTAGTTTAACTAGAACTGTGTTACAAAACTATAACAATTAACCTTCAAAGATACATGCAAACTACAGCAGACAAGATTATATGTGTCAAAGAACATGAAAATAGTAAGCATTTTTATTCCGTAATAAAGGAGGCCAACAAGTTCAAAATAGAGTTTCAAATGGGTGCAGAAATACAAGTAAAGCACAATACACCGACTGAAGCTGCAAAATAATTAAAAAAGCAAGCAAATGCGACCGACCAGATACAGAAACCGTGGCAAGATAAACCGCTTCACGGCCAGTACTCTGCCCGTACCAAACAAGCTGATAAAGAGAAACCCTGTACCAATCAGTGGCTACGTAGTGCAGGGTTAAGAGCTGAAACTGAAGGTTTTATCCTTGCTGCACAAGACCAATGCTTGTTAACTTGAAATTATCAAGCACACATGCTAAAATATTGTGTCAGCCCAAAATGCAGATTCTGTGATAAATATCCAGAAACAATTGATCATCTTGTATCAGGTTGAATGGTATTGGCACTAACTGAATATAAAACCCGAGTGGACAGAGTGGGCCAATATCTGCACTGGAAAATCGGCAACTTCTACGGGAATGAAACTGAAAAGAATTGGTATGAACACCACCCAGACCAGGTTACGGAGATAGGACCGGTTATATTTTTATGGGACTACACAATACACGCAGAAAGAACAATCAAAGCTAGCCGCCCAGACATTGTTATTGGAGACCGCAAAAAAAGAAAAAAGAAAAAGAAAAAAAGTGCCTCCTTATTGATATGGCAGTCCATGCAAACTGGAATGTATTTTTGAAGATCTTCAAAAAGCTATCAAAATACAAGGATCTTGAAATGGAAATCTCAAAAATGTGGCACATGGGAACATCAACAATTCCTGTTGTAGTTGGAGCCTTTGGATTGATTGGAAAGATTCCAGTAGAATCGTTTAAGGAGTTTCTGGTAGCCCTTGCCTTAAATAAATAGAAAAATTGTTCTCACGAATACAACCTACACCTTTATGTATGTAAAATATGTGTGTGTGTTTTCTTTTTTAAATGTTTGTACTCCGTTTTCCCTTGGTTGATTGGATTACATCCGAGATGAAAATAAGATGATTTCTTTGGGTAAAATATTTTTCATCCTTTACCATTCAAAGAGATACGAGATCTCCGGGATTAAATTTCCTTATTCTTTACACAACAAGTAATGGAATAGCTTTGTGGGTGTATTTTTTTATCCCTCACGATTACATGGTGAGAGTTTATTTTTTTCCTGAACTATTGTCATTGAAGATCATCGGGGAAACAAAGTTACAATACCAAAATCCTACTTGGAAGGGCATGTCACTTCTTAGGGGGTAATTTTGTTTGTTGACAAGCGACCCCAAATTCCTTTCCTACCCACTCTTAGCCGAAACAAGACTCAGTCCAGATAGATAGTAAAGAAATACTTTAGCGTCAAGAGACTGAAAATAACATGAATCAGCTAAGGACAAATTTTATAATTCTAATAATCATATATATATATATATATATATATATATATATATATATATATATATATATATATATATATTGATGAATTGGGTTGTATTTACGATTCCAATGGAATAAATTATGACCATGGAATATTAGTGTTTAAGCTTTTTTTTTTTTATATATATATATATATATATATATATATATATATATATATATAATGATTTTCCTATGTCCAATTTGATCATTCTTGCTGGAGATCCTATAGGAGTAAATCTCAATAATTTCTTGGCTATTCTTGCTTACTTGCGTGTGGGTCAATTCATTTCTTCCCCAATCTTAAAATCCTTCCACTCTCTTTACAAAGCTTTTTGGGGCAGTTCTGAATCCTTTGATACGTTGATATTCCATTTTTTTTTTTTCACTTCTCTGTCAACTCGAGATATTATTCCAGTCTTTCATGCCTTCTCGAACAGCATTTTTTTCTTCTTTTAATGAAGATAAATTTTTGATTGCAATGAAATAGGAAAGCCTCCTTTAAACTTTGTGTATACCCCTTTCTAATTCTGTTGTTGGGGTGTAACACCCTCTTCCAAGTCGCCCTAAGACAGCAGAGAAGAAAAGAATGATAAAATTAACATGAAAAATTTCCCTGATAAAAAGGGATATCTTCAGATCCTTGTCATGCGACCAGGAGCGCGGAACAACGGATATTAGGGAATAGCTCTTGTTACACGCGACCAGAAGAAAATAAATACGTTCAATAAAATTCAAGCTTTTTTGGCGCCAAATCTTCTTAGTATATATATATATATATATATATATATATATATATATATATATATATATGAAAATATATAAAATAGGAAGGAACTGGTTAGGTAAATAATCCAAAGTCCCTTAGTATTTTAGTTATTATTTTTAAAAAATAGTGCTCGAAACAAAAGTAGAGCATAAATATAATTATTTATTTAAATATATATATATATATATATATATGTTTCGTTAAAGACGATTGACAAGGTAATGAGATTAATTTTTTTTTTGTTTTCTTTCTTCTATTTTGGACAGAGTGTGCAAAAACTGTCCATGTACTGACCGTGTTTGGAAAATAAAACATTTCTATAACTTCAGTCACATGCATAAAAGCACACACATTCAGTTAAATAAAAAAAAAAAATAAAAAAAATAAAAATCGTCCTCGATAATGCCTAAAAGCATAGCCGAAACTGCTCAGAATTGCAGAACTTTTGCACGGTTTTTACACTCTTTGTGTCCAGAAAAGAAAACCCTTGTATGAACACACGAAAAATGAAATAAAAAGATTAATCGCAGTATATTGTCAGTCGTGTTTAACCGAAAATTGTATGAAAGAGATTTTGTCCATATATATATATATATATATATATATATATATATATATATATATATAGTACCCATTGTTTTGGGGGTATTTCGGGGAATATGTGGTTCATGGATGGGTATAAATGGTTAAAACACCCAACTCATGCCACGGAAACACACCCAACACTATTACAGAACGACCAGCTGCCTGCAGGATTCCCTGATGAAAACTGGGGTTCATGGCCTCATGAGGTCTCCGCCAGTCCCTAATCATATCATCCAACCTGAATTGGAATTGTTATCTATCTCGGATCACACCACAAATTGTCAGTTTTACAGGGTCCAATTAGTGCCGTTAAAAGTGTAGGTGAAGTGCTCTGTGGGGTGTCGTGGTGTCAATAGCCACACCCTGGTGGATTTCCTAGTCCTACATCCCGTGTTAGCTAAAGAACACATACCTGGCTAGATTGTGCGTGTTATATCTCCGTCATCTCTGAATATGAATGGGATTTCAGTCAGTTATCGAACACAATTCTATCCATACTTTTTATCATATATTCTCGTAAACATTGTAATGGTAGTTTTGACTGTTGAAACATTCATAGAACTTACGTTTTTCTTCACTCTCTGGCCATTGGGCTGGGATCAAAGTGTAGTATCTCTACTCCTCATCTTTAACGGGAATGGTAAAATTAGCCGTTTCCTTATAAGGAAACATTCGGCATTCATTAACTGAGCCTCAAATTCGAGTTGAAATTTATCAAATATTGTCGGTTGAAATTTATAAAATACTCGCAGTAGAGCCCGGCGTTGCCCGGGGATGTAACAGTAAGAGATAGATCAAGTATCGACCATCATAAAGACTGAAAAATAAAATTGACAAAAGATTATTGTCTTAATTATTTATTTATTTTTTTTTTTTTACGAATTGGTCAAACCCAAACTGAAACAAAAACATTGTTTTCAGTCTCTACCGATTGAATAGAATTTTATTATAAACAATTGTCTTGTAAATGGAATTTTTAAAGCATTCTGAATGTAAAAATAAAAAAAGTGTGCAAGACAATAAGAAACACTACCTGCCAAAAAAAAAAGAAGTGAAGTTTTGTTGAAATCGGTTGAAAAATGTAGGAAATCCGATCCAATATATAAACGAAACACACACACACACACACACACACACACACACAGTGATGCCGCTTAATCGTGTTTTCAAATTGATTTCGTGCAAAAACAATTGTGTTTTTCCAATTTTGGGCGCTGTCAGAACCACCGCAATGTAATTTTACGTAGTCCTGTGAAGTTTTGTTGAAATCGGTTGAAAAATGTAGGAAATCCGATCAAATATATAAATGTACAGACACACACACACACACACACACACACACACACGCACACAACCTGGGTTTTATAATAAGTATGATTTCTGTTAAAACAGTCCCATGAAAATAGGTTATTAAGTCTAGTAACTGCTATTGGACTTTCTAGCATTGATGGGGGTTTCCTTCCTAACCTTTTGTTTCATGTAGTGTGGAACGTCAGCAGTTTGATTATGTAATTATTTTCTATTCAAGTTCCATGTGATATTCATTTTTGCTGTTGCTGTTGTTGAAAGACTTAACTGGTGTGGCTTCCGTTATTTGGTATCGTTCTTTGTGATTATGTAGCGCCAGTCCACAAGGTCCGAAGAAGAATGTTTCTGTTATAGAGGAATAAAGTGTCGCTTCCGACACTTGAATTTGGACATAGATCGTCAGTAAGCAAACACAGACGATCCTATTATTGAATAAAGTGGATCACGTGACCGTGGAAGAAACGCATAAGTAGGTAGTAGTGTGAAGTCTAAACGATCGCTATTCCTAGTCTATCCTCTATTACTATGCGGATCGGCATTTCTACTCTATCCTCTATTAATATACGGACCGCTATTCGCTACACTGATCACTATTTCTCTATTCGATTGTGATTTCGGTGGTTATTATTCGAGCGGTTATTATCGACCCATACCACTACTGCGAGTGATATTCGAAGGCGTCTAACACCAGTATTGTTCAACGGCGTATTATAGTTGTATCTGCGATTACAAAGTCTCTACTACAGCGAGCGTTTCGAACGTGACAACGAGAATTCGTTGACATTACAAAAGTGTCAAACGAGTGTTCGTTGACATTACAGAAGTGTCAAACGAGTGTTCGTTGACATCACAAAAGTGTCAAACGAGTGTTCGTTGACATTACAAAAGTTCAATAACTCAATAAAATCATATCGATATAATGAACAGGACACCTCTTCTTAGTGTTCTGGCTTAAGGAAGATCTAATGAATGCTAATGTATAACATTTATTTCTTGAAAATATTTCCCTATTATTTTTTACGAGTGGACCAGTCTATTTAAGTAGTGATCTTGAAACATTTTTGCTATAATTGCAATATGTACCCGAAACCTGTTATTTTCTGTGTTCTGTTTGGATGATCGCTGATTGGTTGTTCTTGCCTCGGTTTTACTTTTAATGAATGGCGTAGCTAAACTGCAACAAAGCATAAACTCCCGATATATATTGATTCTTTATTTTATTTTGCTTATTATTCATCTAAAATAAATAATTATTATCCCTCAGTGTTTACGTCTGCGCTTTTGAAAAACAAAGTTTTTAAAAATACAGAAAATTAAAGAAAATAATATGCAGATATTAATAATGTAAGCATAATTTCAAACTTAAACATTTTTAAATACCAGCTAAGTCGAAAACATATTAAAAAAGAAAACAGGGATTGATTTGATACTGTATTTATATTATGAATAGCACGGTTTTCTAAATCGATTAATTTTTTCCGATTCTGACATGTGTCGAGGTTGGAGAGATATCCAATGGATTTGAATCTACACACATTATTTCCTGAAAAAATTCGTCCGGGTTTTATTCGAGTCGAACGGTGTATTTAAATAGTGACCAAAATTCCCGGTAGCCACACTCAATAAACTTACTTTATTAATGGACAAACCTGGATCGTGCTTTGATAGATATTACTCACAAAATGCCTTCTGCATCACAGAGTCTCCATACAGCAAGGACTACTCACCGTTATACAGGCAAAGGGTAGATTTACACGTTTTTTTTTTTTTGTTTTTTTTTGCGCTTACGTGGACATGTATGCAAAGGGAACTGAAAGAACTTGAACAATATAGAACAAAACAGGAATTTTGGACAGTTTATCTAAAATTTTGATCCCGATGAACAAGATCTTTTTCAAAAATGGAAAAAATACAAAGAAAATGTGCCAGTTGAATTTAACAAAACTTATTTGGATGGATTTCTACTACTTATATACAACTTTCTCTATCTCCCTCTCTCTCTCAATGACACACTCACACACACGTACACAAACACACACACATACACACACTCATATATATATATATATATATATATATATATATGATATATCATACATAGCGAGGATATAGGAATCAACAGTGTATGAGATTCACGCTTGAATACAATCTTCATATTTGTCTGAAGATCTCATTGTGGGTATCTGTAAACGCTCTATATCCAACATTGGCAACGCTTCCCTGATAACAAAATTTTAACAATATATACAGGATGTATCAAAAATACATTAACAAATTTTGAGGTCGTGTACCAGATACCAAAACAAAAAAAAAATGTCCATATAAACTTACGTCCAAAAGGCCATCGTTGTAACTCAGCACAGCAACTCATAACAAATGTTCAAAAAGTGCTCCGCTTGCTGCTACACACGCATGAACCCGTCGGATCATTGACTGGTGGACCCTTTCAAATACTCCCACACGGTGTCAAATCGTATCGCAGGCCCTCATGATAGTTTGATGAAGTGTCTCTGCATTATTAATGTCTGCTGCATCAACCAATTGTTTTAGGTGGTCCCACAGATAAAAATCCAAAAGATTGAGGTCAGGTAACGTGTAGGTCACGGAACCGGTCCTCCCCTACTTCTCCATCTTTCATGATAGATGTCAGCCTGTGCATCACGAACTAAAATATGCTGGGGTCCCATCATGCATGGACCACATAAATCTTCCTATCAGGCGTACGAACGAATCTCGGTCTTCTTCAATTCATAGTTTGTACCCGCCAGATCGTTGACTGGCGGACCCTTTTCAAAATACTTCTACATTTTGATGAAGCGTTATCTTTATTTATGTCTGCTGCATCAACCAATTGTTTTAGGTGGGCCCACAGACAAAAATCCAAAAAGATTGAGGTCGAGGCAACGTGCAGGTCATGGAGCCGGTCCTCCCCTACCTATCCATCTTTCATGATAGATGTCAGCCTGTGCATTGCTAACAATGTGACTAAAATGTGCTGGGGTCCCATCATGCATGAATCACACGCGTCTTCATATTAGCAGGGGTACATCCTCTAGCAGGTCTGGAAGTGTGTTCAAAATAAAGACTCAGTAGACAGCTTCTGTAAGATGTGCTGAGAGAATATATGAACCGACCAGGCAGTCACCTACAATTCCAGACCACGCATTATTCGTAAACTGATGGTGTCGAGCCTGTATTATATCATGGGGATTCCGATCCGCCCACAAATGTTGGTTGTGTAAATTTGTTATTCAATCTCTTCCAAATGTTGCCTCATCCGTAAACAAGACTGAAGAGACAAACATCGGATCGGCAGTTTGTGCAATAAACCATCGGCAAATGTTCTCCCATGGTGAATGATCAGAGGACGAAATACCCTGCACACGTTGCAAATGGTACGAATAGAGGAGCTGCTCTTGAAGTACCCTCCATGAGGTACTCTGAGAGGCACGGTGGAGTAATGGATAGCGGCTTGGATTGAGGAATCGGAGAGCCGAGTTCGAATTCCAGTCGAATTCATTACATTCACTTACGTGCTAATACCCTTGGGAAAGGTGTGAATCCTTTCTTCTCCCTCCAGCTATGGGTAAATAGCAGGACAGACTGGGTTCTATAGCCTTGGATGGCAACTGGTCTAGGAGAAGGAAAACTCTGAATTCAAACCTGCTCTTAGAGGAGGGTGAATGGAGTCTCTCTGAGCCTTGGTTGGCAATCCATTTAGTGTTGGTGTCACGATAAAAAAAAAAAAAACACCCTTGATAGCCCTAGCGAAGCATCAAGAATTCAGCTATTTGACAAGATTATGAACTACACCAATCAAAGTATTGGTGAGTTCAATCTCGGCTGAGGCCGCAAGATGATGATGAGATGTACGGCTCTTGATGTGTGCTGATACCTGGATCATATCCAACAGCCTGTAGAATGTATTTTTCACGGTCAGGCGTACGGTCTCCTTCGACTTTTTTGTGGTGGCGCAGATCCTGCCTCAGCAACGCGACGATAAACACCAGCAAAAGTTGGATGACTCGGCTGCATTTAGTCTGGAAACGCAATCTGAAGATGGCATACAACCTCAAGTCCATTACTATTCGAGCCGCCATATGAAAAATCATATATATGCTCACGATATGAATATCCTGCCATTGTTAAACGGAACACTTCTCTGTTAAAGCATTGCTACACACGTTAAAGGTTGAAGACAGACTAGCCACAAATGGACAAAGTTAACTTTCTTTAAACTTTATAACTCTAAAACGAAGGACTTACACACATATGTTTATATGGTCTTTTATCCTTGTTTTGGCGCGAAGAACCCGCCACAATAGTTTCTAAATTGTTCTTACACTCTC
>CAHIKZ030004259.1:2265000-2290274 GCA_903632075.3 Acanthosepion pharaonis
TATATACACGCATATGACCGAAACATACGAAAATGAAACAGATCTAAGAACGCAATTTCAGTAAAACCTTAAACGATAAAATGCCGATAAAATTATCATTTCTCTTGGACAACCTTAATTGTTTTATGACCCTTCGCAGAACTCTTCATTGCCAATTCAAGAAAAGACATTCGGATTCTAACACAAAAAAACAGAGAATGTCTCATATCGAGAATATTTAACATTGAAAACATAAGGAAAAAAAATAAATTATTTTTAATAATATGAATGAAAATCTTTTTTTTATCTGAAGACGGTCACGAGACCAGAAACACGTGTAGTAAAATTATGGAAAATAAAGCATAATATTTTTTTCTATAAAAAACACATTACAACCAAAAACGTTTGCGGTACCTGCCTTCTCTTCTTTTTAATATACATACTTTTCTCTTGTTGGAACTACTACAACCTCTTTCTTTTATTTATATATATATATATATATATATATATATATATGTAAAGCTAAAATTAAAACTTTTCTTTGCAAACGCGTTTTCTCTCCTGGGAGTCTTTATCAAGGTAAATCCCTTGTGAACAAGAAATGTTGCTATTCATATTGTCTTTTTATAGAGATATTTTATTTATGTCTTTTTAAAACTATCTCTCTCTCACCCACTATCTCTCTCTCTCTCTCTCACAAACACACACACATATATTCTTTTTCTTTTATTTCCCGTTTCTCTTCAGAACGTGGCTATCACTTGTAGCCCTTTGCATTGTTTGTCCCTTTGCTAAGACTCCTGGCAAACAATTGCTCATTTAGTCATTCAAGCCCATCAAGTATCTCACCTGCAGTATTTTCCTGTCTATTTTGACTTTGATTTGTACTGTGAGTGCCAAATTCTCCAAGCCCTGCTTTCTCATTATGTGTCCAACATATTTCAACTGACTCTTTCTAATTCTGAGTATTAAGTGTCCTTAAAATTTTATTGCTCATGTATTCTGCCTCTGGTATTCTCAGCATCCTTCTGTAGAACCACATTACTTTTGTTTACAGTTTTCACCTGTGAGGGAATCGTCCGACATTCACTGCCTTTCAAGAGGATTGATTACATAGCACTTCAGCACTCTTCTTTTTTTTTTCTAAATTTTCCTGTTTCTTAATACATTGCTTAGCTTTCGGAAGGCATCTTTTACTATTCCAATTCGCCTTCGGATTTCAGTGCCGCATTTTTCATCTTTTGTTAAATCATTTCCCAAATATTTTAACTTGTATAATTGTTTGATGTTGCTATCCTCGGGTCGGCGTTCGCATAAAAAAGAACAGACAATTTATGTCAACTTTTCGTCAATGTGGTTGCTGGAGATGTAAACAATACCCTAAATTTCTTTTAGGTTCGCATATATTTGAAGTAGCGCATTGTTTTAGAAGTGTTGTTCCACTTTGTTTGCCAGTTAAATTTAACGCATCAGAACATAGAAAGCTATGTCAGCAAAGTGTGCCGGCAAAATTTAACAACGCGCAATTTATTAATTTTAATTAGTATATATATATATATATATATATATATATATATATATATATAGACAAGTGTTGTAAATGTCTATAATTGGTAACAGAAGCCATTGGTTTATATCAACGGCTTCCCCATACTTAATACTTCTCGAATTCACTCTCGCGTGGTCATATGTGACGTCATGAGCTGCGGTGCGATTTTCGCTTCAGCGTCTTATATGCACGTGTTTATCGTTGCTTGAAATCATCCATGTAAACAGAAACAGGCTATCATCACTGTTTTTTGTAATGTATTGCTTAATATATTGTACTGAAATTGTCATCTTTGATAATGGCATATGCAAGCCGAAAGCTTAGATTGGATTAAAAAATATGTATCAATATTGTGATTTTTCTTTCTTCGTTTAATGATAATGTTATTTCCTTATCAGACGTTATGAAAGAATTTACATAAAATAAATAGACAACACTTGTCTATATTATTTAATGAAACATGTATGAATGAAAAATGCTGCCTAAATACACAGGCACACACACACACACACACACACACGTGTGTGTGTGTGTGTGTGTGTGTGTGAGAGAGAAAGAGAAAGAGAGAGAGAAAGAAAGAAAGAAAGAAAGAAAGAAAGAAAGAAAGAAAGAAAGAAAGTAAAATTAGATGAGAATCCGACTGACTGTGAAATGCATAAAACAATCAGGGAAAGTTCTTTAGCATGAAGAATTTTATGACACAAGAACAAAATCAACATTAACTTCAAATCAAACTCCGGCCTTCTTCAAATGACGGTGATTTCACCGGGTGATAACTGTTCTAGTTCCACCTGCCATACCTCTTCTGCATGTCTCAGTTATCTCCCTTTCACTCAACTCCCCAAGTATTTTTGTAGTCAGGTACTTAACTCTCAACTCTTTGGATCAAGTCACTAATCGCCTTTCGTCATTAGGCCATGTGTCCTTGAGGGCATCAGTATATGAATTTTCGGAGTTTATAAACCTAATGCTTCAGAACTCTTCTTTTTACCAGAGCTCATATTACAGTTTGTTGTTATCATTGTTTTTCTGTCGCACTCCGTATTACTGGTTCCCATATTGTATTAATTTCTATGCTTGACCGGCTTAGGAGATTATTGTGGCTTAGCATATGTGCTGATTCCTTAAGTTTTCATATTTCCCAGTGATGTTCTCTGTCTTTTATTTCAGCTTCATCCCACAGCGGGCGGTGATCTTCCTTTTCCCTCCATATATGGTCAGCTACACCTGATTTTTCTATTGTTCATGTTACGGCTTTAGAGTGTTCCTGCAGACCTGTCTCTCCTTTATATTTCTTGCCACAGATGCATGGGATGGCGTACACACAGTTCTTAATCATCCAGTGGATAAAAGGCGTTGGTTAAAGTAATGCAAAGAGTTGTGAGTTCCATACCTGGTTGCAAAACTTGGAGAGTTGATTTAAAATGGAAATAACTGACACTGAGATATCCGGAAGAGGCTTGGCACATGGAACTAGAATAATCTACCCCGGTGAACGAAATAAAGGGTTCGGTTCGAAATTCCAGTAACTTGAAGAAGGCTGGAGCGTACAACGACCGAAACGCCGGGAATATAGCAACAATGATGAAGGCAACAGTAAATAGTATAAATAATCATTGATTATTATTATATTTACTTGTAGACATTCTTATTTTTTTTTAATTTGTTGATTATTTACTTAACTTGTGTCGAACAATCACGTAGTCAAGATAACCACTCAGTTGTGGAGCAAATTGAGTGAAGATATTTTTGTACATTAGTAAAAGCGGCACAAGGCCAAAAGGGGTTAGGGGTGAAGGACGGTCATCCCTTGTCTTAGCTAAAAACTTAGCTAGCCACAATCACTGACCCTATCATACAGAACAATAATCCTTTCACCAAAACAACACATTTATCCATACCTTTTCTTACTACAAACACCAAAATGCCTCTTTGACTCCATGAAAAAAAACCTAAATAAACCCTTTGTTTACAAAAATATTGTCTGTGGGGGTGGGGCATAAAAAACAACAACTTCTAAAAAATGATCCCCAATGAATATATACAAAATGGCAAAATATATTTTCAAGAAACTAAATAAAATTAGTGTTAGTAATAAAACCCCCCAAACTATTGAATGTGACAGAAATATCAGTTAACTGGACGAAATCGATGCGGGACTTTTGAAAATAAAAGCCACACTCATTCTTCCCTAAGCATTCACACAGGCACACACTCATTCATACACAACAACAAGTACGAAAAACACACGCACGAAAACGAAAAGCCCCTGCATCTACCAGAGAACTGACATCACTGACCACCCTAAAAAAACGAGGGAGGGATGGGAGTTAAACAAAAAGAAAAGAAAATGGGGACAGAAATAAAGGGACCAATGCGCAATACGCCCTAGCTAAGTTTACCAGAATAGAAAACTAAAAGAAAAATACAAAAACCTAATCTAACCTAATTCTGGGATGGTTTGCCTATGTTCAACCCAGGAAAACAATATCCCATGCCTAACCGGCATCCAGATGCCACCAAGGTCAGCCCTTTTACTCGGCACATTCGCGCAAGAATCACCCACCTTTTTGCTGGAATTCCGATGAGGTGAGCCGCCGTTTTTCCGTCCTGATCTTGACTTTAAGCTGATGCTTAAAGAACAAGATCAGTTGGGAAGAAGTGAACTTTCGCCCTCAGGAATCCCTTCTGACGCGTCGTCCAAATCACGACTCTCATAACCCCTAGTAAAGCAACAGAACACATAGTGTTCAGCCTTCGTCATCTGCGGCACCACATTGCTACAAACAGAACTGGCTTCCAGGACAAAACTTTCTATACAGCATGCGAACCATGAGGCCTTCAACAAACTTGCACAACGGCACTACCGCCCTGCACTGAAAGAAGGCGTGACCAATAGTCTCGACTTCCCCCGTACAGCGACGACAGTTTGATATTTCTCCAAGCCTGCTGAACAAAGTCTCTTTGCCGACCCAGAGGGCTTCACGAATCACCAGCCAGGTGAGTGATGCCTCATCGTTATTGAGACATTTCAACCCGGGCGCCTAAGGCCATATCGAGCGAGCCTCCTGCTTGTAAGACCGAGCTCGCCAATCAGATCATCTTGTACGGACCCCCTAAATTGAAAAACTTGATATAATGCTTGCGAGACAACGCCTGGGCGTTGAGAGACCATCCGAAGCCCGTAAGAGGAGCTTCAGAGCGCGACGACATTCACGATAAAAGAGCACTCGGCACGGTAAACGGCCGGCCTCTTTGTTCGCACGAGTGCACACTTTTCAGGGTTGGAAAATGTTTCTGGACGTCTTCTTTCCAAAAGGCACCCTCCTCATTCGACCACGACACATTCGGTCTAAAAAAGGTAATGCGAAGCATATATTGACGGATCTCAATGCTAGATATCCCCAGACCGCCCTCAGAGGGATGGAGGCAACAGACCTCGGGAGATACCAAAGGCCTTGCCTCTCCACAAGAAAGAGAACAAGGTCCGGACTAATGACATTAGCCGGGCATGCGGGAGTGGAAGCACAGAGAGTCGGTAGAGGAGGATCGGATAGATGTGCCAAAAACATACTTCCGCCCTTCCCTTCAGGGGTCTCCTCCGAGACCACAGATTAACCGCGACCTCGGCCTTCCCTTGTACCTCCGACCAGTTCATTTCAACTGGAGATCAGGACCGAACCAGACGCCGAGTATCTTGATCGGCCCATCCGTCCAGAGGAAAGGTCCGGGAAGAGAAACTCCTTCCACGCACCCAACCGCAAGCCCCACAGACTTATCGCGGTTGATCCTGGCCCCTGTTACCATCTCATACCCACTGATTTCTTTTGCTGACTTCGTCAATCTCGGCTCTGCTCGACACAAGAGCCGAAACGTCGTCAGCATAGGCAGAATACCTGGCCGAGGTGGTAGCGCCAGGCAGGGTAATTCCGCGCAGGACCGGATTCGCCTTTAACTTGCGAAGGAATGGTTCCAACGCAAGAACGTAAAGCAAGGGGCGATAACGGACAACCTTTGACGAATGGAGCGAGACAATACGAAAGGCTCCGACCGACCTCCCATTCACTTCCACCAGCGCACCGGGGTCGCATACAAGAGTCGGATCCAGGAGCGAAAGTCGGCTCCGAAACCGGCCGCCGACAGGACAGCCTCAGAAACCGATGGTCAACCCTATCGAAGGCCTTGGACTGATCTAAATTGATCAGCGCGGCTTCACTGTCGACTTGTTCTAAGATCAAGCGTACCATATGAAGGTTATCCTGAATCGTCCTGCCCTTCACAGCACAAGTCTGTTCGGGGCCAATCAGACGAGACAGGACAAGCTGCAAACGGTTGGCTAAGATCTTCGCCAAAATCTTTAAGTCAGTATTTAACATCGTCAAAGGGCGAAAGTTCCCTAACCCATCCCCACCATTCTTGTCCTTACGCAGCACTTTGATCACACCCTGGTGAAGCGTCGGGGTAAAAGACCCCTGCTTCATCCAGTGGTTTAAAATCAGCTGCAGCAAAGGAACAAAAATGGGCGACAGCCTCAAGTACACTTCGTAGGGGAAGTCCATCTAGTCCCGGAGACTTTATCCAGGCCAACCTGCTTCAGCGCATCCCAGATTTCCGACTCTGTTATGGGGACCCTCGCACCTAGCCGCTTCAGCTGCCTCAAGGCAGGGAAAGTCAGCCAAATAGGCGTCGAACTGGAGCCGAGCTCAGACCGGGCTCCCTGGTGAAAAGATCCTGAAAGTAAAGCCGAAAGGCCCCGCATATGCCCCGCGTTTGTAGTCACGGTCCGCTTATCCGGCAATGTGACGCATATATGTCGCTTATCCGCGTTTGGATTTCCTCTGCTCGCAATTCTGCGGCCATATTCGTCGCCTCAGAAGACATTCTTTTTAGCCTAGCCTCAACTACCAGAGCTTGATCCTTCTTGATAAGCAAGGAGGCCAACTCTGCCTTAGCTAAGACTATGTCCCACTAACACGGGATTTGACGCCCGATTAACTTTATCTTCAATGCCGTTTGCGCCGCTAGTCTATCTAGATTGAGTCGACGACCAAAATCGGCAGCAAACGTTCTAATTTTTGATTTTAATTTTTCCCCACCAGGCGTTACCCACAACCGCCCCTGTCAATTCCCTCTGAATCATTAAAAAAAGGACCTAGGCCCATTTGCCCCCAAAAACCTAAAAGGTTGGGGGGGTTTTCCGCTTTTTAAGGCCCAAAATGAACCTAAACCCTGGCCCGGGTTTTAGGCCCTTTGGGGGGAATTAGGGGAAATTAATTTAAAGCTCTAACGGGATGGGTGAAAAAAGGGACCCCCCCCAAAAAGAATGTTCAATTTCAATTTTGGGGTTTCAAGGGGGCCATTTAAAAAAACCCTCCCCTTGAAATTTTGGCCCCACTTCCGCCCCCATTTAAAACCTTTGGGGTTTAAAAAAATTCTTAATCTTTTCGGGTCTCCAATTAAAGGCTGCCCAATTGGGTTTTTTTTTTTTCTTTCCGGAAAATTTGGGGGTCCTCCGAGGAAGGGGTTTTTCTTTTTTTTCCCGAGGAGGTTTTCCCGGGGGGGGGAGGGTTTAGATTTTTTGGGGAAGGGCTGGGTTGGGGGGGTTTTCAGGAGAAGGGGGTTAAAGGGGGGGGGGAAAAGCAAAAGGAATGGGTGGGTTTAGGAAACCCTTTTTTTAAAATTAAACTTACTTTTATGAATTGGCGGGGAGGGGAGGAAGGGGTGGCATTTTTTTGGACTTTTCGTAATTTTTTTCGTTTTTCTTTTTAAAATTTTTGACGGGGCAAATTTTCTTGCCCTTTAAACCAGCATCCCCCCCCCAAAGGGGGGGGGGCCGGCGGCCCTGGGATAGGGATGACCCGTGTACCCCCGGCCCCCAACCGAACCCCCCCCCCCCAAAGAGGGCCCGGGGGGCTTTTGAAAAGGGAGTTTTTCAAGGGGGGTTTTCCCACCCTCCCGGAAGTCGCCTTGGGGGGGGAATTAAAAACCCGCAGGGGATTTGGGAAGGTTACCACCCGAGGCCCCCCCGGGGAGGGGGAAAAACCCCCCCCCACCCCCCATTCTTTGGGGTTTCATCCCTTTAACCTAAATCCAACGTTTGGGCAAGGGTTTTTCCCCAAAGTTTTAAAACCCCCCCCCTAGCCCAAGCGTTTCGCCGTCGGGAAAAACCCAATCTAGTAACCAAGGGGCCCCTATGTTACCCCTTGGGTTCGTTCCCCGGGGGGGAAAAGGGTCTTTTTAAAACCCCCCCCCCCAAACGCAATCTTCTCTGGGGTAAAGTACTCCCCCCCTGAAACTTTGGCCCCCCTTTTTTTGGGGGTTTAAAAAAATCGGAAAAAAATTTTTTTCCCCCCAAATTTTTGGAGCTTTCCAAAAATGACCCATTTTTTCTCAATTTTTTTAAACCCCCTTTTTTCTAAATTTCTGAAAAGGGGGGGAACTTTACCTGAAAAGAATTTTTTCTTTCTTTAAAAAAGGGGGGTTGGTTTCCGAGAGGGTTTTTTACTTTTCCCTACATTTTTTTTTCCCCCAAATTTTAGTTTTCTTAAATTTAAATTTCCTAGAAATTCCCGGGGGAAAAAATTTCCCCCCTTTTTTTGGGGTTTTTTTAAAGGGGTTTTAATTTTTTTGAAGAACAATTTTTGAACAATAAAAAAGGGCTTTTTCCCAAAAACCCCTTTTTTTAAAAAAGAGGGGGGGGAAAAAAAAAAGGGCAAGAGGAAAAAAAAAAAAATAAAAAATCAACAAAATAAATGAACCCAAAAACAATTAATTTAAGAAATTTTAAAAACAACAAATAACAAAGGGAAAAAAAAAAAGACAAAATAAAAAAAAAACTTTGAAATAAAAAAAAAAAACCCAAAAAAAATTCGAAAAAAAAACAAAATAAAAAAAATAAAAAGGGAAAAATAAAAAAAAAAAAAAAATAGAAAAAAAAACCCGAATAAAAAAAAAAAAAGAAGAAAAAAAGTAGAAAAAAATAAAAACCCCAAGGGAAAACCAAAAAAAAAAAAAAAATTAAAAAAGGTAAAAAAAAAAAAAGGGGAAAAAAATAAAAAAAAAAAAAAAAAAAATAAGAAAAGGGCAAAATAAAAGAAATGAAATTAAAAAAAAACTAAAATTTAAAAAAAAAAAAAAGAAAAAATTTTGGAAAAAACAGGGGAAAAAAAGAAATTAAAAAACAAAAAATTAAAAGGGAAAAGGTAAAAAAAAGGGGTAAAATTAAAAGGAAAAAAAAGTAAACGAAAAATTAAAAAAATTAAAAGGGGGAAAAAAAAAAAAGGGGAAAAAAAAATCAAAAAATTTTTGGTGAAATGTCAAAAAATCGAAAATTTGCGTTAAAGGGCCCCGGGAAACCACAAAAAAGTAAATTGGGAGGGGAAAATTTTTCAATTTGCTAAAGAAGCGTGGTTTCAAATAAAAAACCCATTTTTTTGCTGGGCACTTTTTGTAAAGGGGGAATCCCTTTGGAAAAAACCCCCCTTCCGGTAAGTATTCTATAAATTTTTTAAAGGGGTTTGTTTGGGTTTTAAAGTTCAACCTTTTATTTTTTTTTTTGGGGGGACCTAAATTTGGGTTTTGGGGGTGTTTTTTTTATTTTTTACTTTCCCCCCCCCCGGGGTGGGGGGGGCCGGGGGATGGGTTCCAAATGGTGGTTTGGGTTACCCAAAGCCCGGGGGTTTTTTTTTTTTTTTGCTGGATTTTTTTTTTTTAGCTCCCGTTTTTTGATGGGGGGTTCCAGCATTTATAATTTTGGAACGGAATTTTTGTAAGTTTTTGGTGGCATTTCAAAAAATTCCCGACCGTAATTGATATTTTTGGGGGGGGGGGTTTTAAAAGCCTCCTGTTTTTTCAGGGTTGTTGGCTTTTGTCCCCATTTTTTTTGAAGGGGGTTTTTGGTTCTGTTTTCGTTATGGGGGGGCCCCCAAATTTTTTTTTTTTGGGTTTTTTTGGTTTTGGGGATAATTTTTAAATTTTGATACGATCCGGGAAAAAATTGGGGAGCCAATTTTTGGGCGATTTGTATTGGAATTCTTGTGAGGATTATCTGATCCCGGGGCCTTTTTCCATTTTCGTTCCTTTTTTTTTGGGGGCGTGAATTGGTTTGGGAACCGGTGTAATTTTTTTTTTGCGCCCTTTTCTGGAAAGGGGAAGGGGCCCATTTCTGGGCCCGGAGCGGTAGGTTTTTAAATATGTCTCGGGAAAAAAAATTTTGGGGGTTATTTGGGGGTCAGGGATGATTAAGCCGTTAATTTGGTCAAAAACCCTGGTTTTCCCCGGGAAAATTTCCCGCATTTTCTGAAATGGAATCGGAGAGGTTTTTTTCCCCCGGTTGATCAAAGGGTTTTAAAGGAAAAACCTTTTTTTTAACTTTCCCCGGGGGAAAAACAAATTTTTTACTTTCCTTCCCAATTCCTTGTTTTTCAAAGGGGGATGAAATTTTTTGGGGTGGGGGGGAAAAAAATTTTTAAAAACCAACCCTCGCAACAAGGCTGTCTTTTAAAAATTTGGCAGGGGGGAGTTCGGTTTTGAATCCGGTTTTTTCTTTAATTTTTTTGTTTCGGGGTTGGGCCCCTACTGCTGCTGGAAAACTCAGGTTTTTTTCCGAATGTTTTTTGGTTTTGATTTTAACATATGTTGAACCAGATTTTTGAAAAGGCAAAGAATCATTTGGGACCCTTTTGGTGTTGCGGGTTACAACGCACGGGGGTTTATTCCCCGGGGGGTTAATGGGAATTTAAGGGCCCCCCCCCAAAAAAAATGGGGTTTTTTTTTTTCGGGCTTATTCCAAAAATTCCCTTTTTGGTTTTTTCAAATTTTCACCCATTAAAAAAAAGAATTTATCCCCATTTGGGGGTGTTCCCTTTAAAGGTCAATTCTTTTGTAATGGGGGCTAAAAAAAAGGGCCCCCTTTGGGCCCTGGGGCGTATGGTGATGCAAAATTCTTTAAATAAAATTCCCTTTTTCCCAATGGGCAAAACGGTTTCCCTTTTTTTTTTTTCCCTTTTTAACTTCAAAGCCTTCTTTTTTTGGGAAGCACCCCCGGTTTTTTTCCTGGGGAAAAAACTCTTTTTGGGGCGGGGGGGGCAGACTGGGTTAAGTTTCCCTTTTTTTTAAACCAATTGGCTTATGTTTTGGTTTGGAAGAATATTGAAAAAAAGGGGTTTTAAAAAGGGGGGTTTTTTTAAAAAAACCCCGTTTAGAAAAATAGTTTTTTTATTTTACGTCCTTTTTTAAATTTTGGGGGGAAATCAATAAAAAAGGCTCCCTTTTCAAGCAAGTAAAGGTGTTGTTTTCTTTGGGGGGGTTTTTTTTTCCCCTCATACCGGGGGCTCGAGATTTTAAAATGGGCTTTTTCCCCCTTTTTAAAAAATTGGGGGGGTTTTTTTAAAAGGTGGGAAAAACAAAAATCCCCCTTTTTTTTTGTTTTTATTTGTAACTGTGGAAAAGGACCCTTTTTTTTCCCTTTGCCCGTGTTAGGGTTTTGGGTTTTTTTTTTTTTTTTTTTTTGGGTTCATAGTCCACCTCCGGGCTCCCCGGTCTGGGGATTCCCCTTTTTTTTCCCCCAAGGGGTCTTTTGGGGTTTTTAAAAAAAAAAGGAAATTGGGGGATGCTTTCTTTTGGGGCTGCCCCTTTGGGGGCTGGGGGGGGTGGGCCCAAAAAGGGGGGCACCTTTTTCTTTGGCCTTTGGAAATTGATTTAAATTTTACACAATGTTTTTTTTTTAAAGGGTTTTTGGGGGGGTGGGAATTGTCCCCCCAAAATTTTTTCTCCCATTTTTATGGTTTTTTGGGGGTGGTTTCTTTTTTTAAAATTTTTGGGGCCCGGGGGTTTTTCTACCCACCCTTTAGGGGGCTTTCTGATTGGGGCCCCAAACTTTTTAATGAGGGAAATTTTTTTTTTTTCCCGGACTGAATTCCCCGGGGCCCCCCCCCCAAAAGGGAAAAATACAGTCGGAGTTTTTGGTGGGTTTTGATTGACCCCCATTTAAAATTTAAATGAATTTGGTGGCCCCTGTCAGGAAAATTTTTCCGGGCCGGATTTTTGGGGGAAATTTTAATTTTCTGGGAAAGGTTTTTGGGAAAATGGCCAATTTCTAATTTCCCTTTTTGGGTGTTTTTTGCTTTTACGCCCCTTTAAATTTGAGTGGGCGATAAATTTGGGGCTTTATTGCCCCGGGGTTTTCCGACCCCCTTTGGGTGGTTTTCGCCCGATACCCTAAAGGGGGGTTCCCCCAAAAAACAATGTTTGTCCCTGCGGGCATTTTACCCGTATTCGTTCCTAGGTGGGGCTGGGGGCCCAAAACGGGGGTTTTTTTTGAGTTAATTTTCTTAGGATGCCTGTTGGGTGGGGGGGATTCTGCCGGATTTTAAGGAACATTATCAAGATGGTTTTTGGGGTTTTCCCCCAAAGCTATTTGCCCCAGCATAGGAATTTTGCGGGATTTTTTTAATTTCCCTGTATTTTTTTTTTTATTAATTTGGCTTATTTATTCGCTTGTTTAAGAGGGGGAAAAAAAACCCGGTTCTGGGGGGAAATTTTTTTGGGATAGATCCTGGTTTTTGGGGGAAAAAAGGGGGAAAAGGGGGTTTTTTGGGTGAAACCCCCTTTCGCTGATTATAGGTCGGGGGTTTTATTTTTTTTATTATTTGGATTTTTTCCCCCCTATGAAATTTGGTGAATATTTTTGGGATTTGGTTTTGCTCTTTAGAATCCCTTTGAAATTTGATTTTTTTTATCTCGAAAATGGGGAAGGTTTTTTTAATTTTTTGCTTTTTCCTTGCCTTAAAAGCCAGGGTTTTTAATTTCCCGCTTTTCATTGTAGCTTTTAAAATTTGTTTCCCGAAACCCTTTTGAGGTTTTTGGGGGGGTTTTGGTAGTTTTTGAAATTTTTCGGTTATAGCCTTTGAGGATGTCAAAATTATTAACCCCTTTGTTGTGGGGTGGTGAAAACAAAAAAAAGCATTTATGGTCAAAGTCTTTTGTAAAGTATATCCCGGGGTCTGATTGTGCTTACCTTGGAAAAACATATAAATAACTGATTTCCGTTTTCGGGTTGTTTATTAAAATTTTATTTTTTTTATGGACCGGGGGGAATTTAAAAATTTTTTTTTTTTTAGTTTTTTATTGTTTAATTTTTTTTAAATTTTTTTTTTTAATTTTTTTTACTTATTCCTTTTTTAAATATTTTTTAAAAAAATTTACTTACCGTTTTTTTAGGCATTTATTTGAATTGATTTTCGATTTTTTGTAAAAAAAATTTTTTTGGGCCTGCATTTGGGAAAATTTTTTTTTTTTTAAATTTCTTATTTTTTTCCCTTTTTAATTTTGGGTTTTTTGTTTGGGGTGTGTGTTTTTTTTTTTTTTTTTTTAAATTTTCTTTATTTTAATTTTAAAAATTTTTAAAAAATTTTTTTATTTATTTATTTTAAAAATTTTTTTTTGGGTTTTTTCCCCTTAATTCTTTTTACCTTTTTTTTTTTTTTTATTTTTTTTTTATTTTTTTTGGTTTTTTTTAAAATTTTCAAGAATTTCCATTTTGGGGCATTTTTTTCCCTTTTTTTTTTTAGGGGCTCATTGGGTTTTTTTTTTTTTTTTCCGTGTTTTTTTAATTTTTTTTTTCTAAACCATTCTGATTTTTTTTCTTAAATTTTTTGGGGGAATTTATAAAAAATTTTTATATTTAAAAATTTTTTTAGTTGTTTCTTTTTTTAAAATGGTTGTTTTTTTTTTTTAAAATTTTTTTTTTTTTTCCGTTGGGGTTTTGTTTTTGTTTGGGGGTTTTTGAAAAAAAATTTCGAAAACCTTAGCTTTTTTTCTAATGGGCCGTAAGATAACTATTAGGGTTTTTTTTTTTATTTTGCGTCTAATTTAACGAAAAAAAACCCAAAAAGTAAAATAGAGGGCCTTTGGTGTTGATTTAATTTTCCCCAAAAATTTTATAAAAATATAAAAAAAAAATTTTAAAAATTAAAAAAAAAAAAGTTTTTTTTTAAGTAAATTTTAAATAAATGTCTGTTTAAATAAACAATTTAAAAAAACCCCCAAAAAAAAAAATTTTAATATATATATATATATATTAAATTATTAAAGGCCTCCATTTAAAAACCCCTTTTTTTTTAAAAAGTTTTAACCTTCGTCCTGCTATTTTAAATTTTAAAAAAGAAAACGAAAAAAAAAGGGGTTATTTTAAAAAAAATTAATAAAATTTAAAACCCAAAAAATTTAAAGGGAAACATTTTTTCAAATATTAAAATAATAATATACTTTAAAAAAACAAATTTTTTAAATTTAAAAAAATTTAAAAAAAATTTTATTTTAAGACTTTTATGTTTTAAAATTTTTTTTAAAGAAAAATATTTTGTAAATTTTTTTTAAAAAACATATAAAAAAACCCCAACCCAAAACAAAAAAATTCGTCCCCAAGGATTCAACCATCCATAAATATTTACCCACGGTTTTCCATTTTGAATATCGTTTAAAGGAATTTTTTTAAATTTAATGAATCTTGTTTTTCCCCGTCTTAAAATTTAAATAAAAAAAAATTTTTTAACTTTAAAAACTTTTGGGCTCTTTTAACAAATTGGTTTTAAAATTTTTTAAAAAATTACCAAAACTTTTATCTTTTCCCCCCCAAAAATTTTATGAAAATAAATTTTTAAAAAAATTTAAAAATTATTATTTTTAAATTTTAAAAAATTTTAAAATAATAAAGGGATATTGGGATAAAAAATTTTTTAAAAAAATTTTCCCAAGGGAACCGTCGGGTTTTAAAAAAATCCCACAAAAAAAAGGAAAAAAAATATAAAATATTAAAATAATTAAATGAAAATTAAAAAAAAAAAAGGGAAAAAAATTAAAAACTTAAAATTTTTTATAAAAATTTGAAAATTTTGTTAAAAATGGGACAAAAAAAAATAAAAAAAAAAAAAAACAAAAAAAAGCTAAATAAAATAAAATTTAAAAGGCTAAGAAAAGGTTTTAGATCCCCAAACGGTTTTAACCCTTTTTTTCCGAAAAAAATTGGGTGAGAAAAACCACACTGGGAAATAATTTTAAATTTTTTTTTGTAAAACGGGGTGAGAGAGAATGACTTTTAGAAAAAAAAAAGGATAAACAGTTTCAAAACCTCCCCCCCGGTGAAATAATTTTTGGGGAATTTTTTCATCCACGAAGTTGTTTTATGATACACTAACAGAGAAAAAAAAATATTCAAAAAAACAACTGGAAAAAATAAAGTTCTTAGAAAAAGAAAAAATTCAACTTAAGTTATTTTTTTAAAAAAAAAAAGTAAAAAAAAAAAACATTTTTAAAAATTATTAAATTTTAAATATAAATTTGTGGCAATATTTTGAAAAAAAAAAATTAAAAAAATAAATACCCCAAAATTTTTTTTCTGTTTTTAGCCGTTAGAAAAAAATTTAATTTTAATTAAAATGTTTTAAAAAAAGGGAAAAAAAAAAATTTTAGAAAAATAAAAAATATAACCCTAAAAACCCCTTTTTGAAAAAACTAAAATTGAAGGGGAAATCAAAAAAATTTTTTTAAAAAAAAAAAAAAAAAAAAATTAAAATAAAAAAAAAAAATAAATAAAAAAAAAAAAAATAAAAAAAAATAAAAAAAAAATTAAAATAAAAAGAAAAAAAAAAAAAATAAAAAATAAAAAAAAAAAAATTTTTTAAAAAAAACCCGCTTTTTTTTTCCAAAAACCTAAAACTTGCCCAATAAACCCTTTTTAAAAAATAAAATTTTAATTTAAAAAAAAATTTTTTTTAAAAAAAATTATTTAAACAAATTTAATTTAAAATTATAATTTATTTAATATTTTGGAAAAAACAAGGAAAAGGGGGTTTGATAAACCGGGATCTTCAGAGTTTTTTTAATTAGTTAACCCCCGGGCGTAAAACCAATAAGAGGAAGTTTAGAAAAAAAATAAATTTTTTTAAAAAACTTTTAAAAAAGGGGAAAAAAGGAAAATTTTTTTTTCAAAAAACCCAAAATTTTGGGGTGTTTTGAATTTTTCCCTATTGAAAAAAAAACAAATATAAATTTAGGTTTATTTAAAAAAAGGGGAAAAATGTAATTAGGGGATTTTTTTTTATATCTGTTTTTTGCATATTCATTAATATATATATATATATATATATATATATATATTTTTTTTTTATTAAAAGTGTTTAAATTAAATAAAATTATTAAATTATTTAATATTATATACTTATTAAGGGCCTCAATATCAGAGATAACTAACATATTTGTTGGATAGATGTGAGTTTGTGACCTGGTTTTACGTTTTGGGCGATCGTCAGAAAACTGATTAATTTTTAAACATTCAACATACAAATGCGTATTTTATAGAAAACCCAACCTATAATAATATATCAATCAAAACTGCCACATATATTTATATATTATGAGTCCCGACGGACGACCAAGTATGTATTTTGACTGCATACATCGATGTTTGCGTTATCGATGAATGACAAAAACGACGAAATTTCCCCCACCACTTCCACAATAACACCATTACACCAATCTACACAACCCACATTTTTAAAATTAATCAATTTGTCAATGATCAAATTGCTATAACGGGTCACAAACTACATTATAAACAAATATATATATATATATATATATAATATATTTATAAAATTGAATGATAGGATGAAGAAAAAAGAAAACAAAGTAGTTTTTAAAAAATTTTTAATCAGGATTCTCTCAGTATGTTCTTTATATATCCTAGGATGTTTAATATCAAAGTTTTGTTAGTTTCATTCTGTGTAATTAAGTGGGGTTTAAAGGATAGTTTCAACATAAGTCCTTTTGACGTTAAAGGGTTCGATTCAGATGTTTCCTAATATAACGTTTTTACATTGCAAGAACTTTTCTTGATAAATCCATCATTTTAAAAGTGGTGTTGGATTATTTTTTCCTTATTCATCTCGTTGGGGATGTGGAAAACTCCAAATAATAGGGATTACAAATTTATTTTCAAATTTTGTAGATAGAGTGTTAGATAGTAGGCTTATGAATTTTGTTTTGTTGATATTGGGAGTGATATCACTCGACAGAGCAAGAGGCATAGTTTATTTGCATATGTGTGGAAAATATCGGTTAATCTTAGACTTGTAGTCATCTGGGAAGCAGAACTTGGAATCAGAAATGTAGAACTTAATCTCACCAATAGAATAGGGAGGGAATGAGGGTGCTTCGCTACAATGTACGTGGCATAGTGGGTCAAATCTAAATCCATCTACGAGGAGGTACTGAAAATTATCTGTGAATTCTCCAAATCTGACTAACCCCAGATTTCTTTTTCAATCCCTTCTTGGTCAACCCAAGAACCATTTAGTACTCGCGTGTATCTATCTAGATTGAAGTTGATCTTGTCTTTAAAGTTCCTCTATCGATCTAGAAACTTGTCAGGGAAAATTGATCATGAAAAGGTATACAAAGCGAAAAAGAAGAAATAAGAAAAAAAAAAAAAAAGAAGGAAATATTCGTTGCAACAGGAGAGAGAGAAATCGTTGAAAAGTTGTTTTATTTTATCAAGGCTCATATCGGGAGTTGAAAGAAAATGACGTTACGAAAAAAAAAAAAGATAAAGAAAAAATGTGAAAAATTATGAAGATAGTGACAAGAGCAAAGCAGTTACAGAATTGACAGAGAGAGAATAAAACGAGTCGAAACAAATCAAAAGCATTTCGATGTCGCTTCAGCGGACAGACAGCAGAACGCCATAAAAAGAAGGGACAACGAATTGAAAGGTAAAGTGCCTCTGGAAGCAAAGTCAACTTGTTAACGCGAACCGACAAATAACGTCAAAGTATGTGTAGTGCTTTGTTAAAAATGTACGTGCACACTTTATCCCCAAATGTGTTCGCTTATCTTCAGCGACCTTTTTTCTTTTTTTCTTTCTTGGACTTTCACGACAGCAACACATCTTTATTCCTTATAATATTTTCATGATCATTTTAAACTTAGATTGTGAAGGAGAATATGTCCCTACAAGTTTTGAACTCGAACGTCGGGCGAAAGACATAAAATACGCCGACATCAAGAGGAGTAGCAGGAGGAGCAGTAGCAGCAGTAGCCTTTGCTGAAAACAGTTAGTGATTCACGGCTAAACATTCTCTTCCCTAGTTTCTATTCTACGTTATGTTTCCTTGTACCTAAAGGTAATAAACTTGTTGTTAAATCAATTCCGGTTTTTTTTTACTGTTGTTTTTGATAACTCGGAAAAGTTTGGAATTTCATCCTCGTCGCCAAACTGTGAAGGAGAAGGAAACGTCGATATAGAAGAAACCAGAACCCCAAATCCTAAGCAAGCAAAAAAAAAAAAAAAGAAAAAAAAAAGGGATAAATCTACTTCTGCTCAAAAGAGCGGGTACAAATGTGAATCGGACGAAAGGCGAATGTATCAACTCCTATTGAGGAGAAAAAAATAATTAGTAAACAAAATTCAGGAGGAGTCGTCAGAAGTATAGAGATTGTGTAGAATAAAAAAAATTCACTCAATACAAGACTTTGGAGCCACTCAAAGGTAGAAAGCTACTGAATGAGTTTGTATTATGAACATAGCGTGGCATAGTGATTTAAAGATCACTTGCTTCGAGATATGCACGGTCGTTGGTTGTCAAAGTTCGCAAAGAGATGGAAGCCACCAACAAGGATCCAGCAGCAGTAGACATACGTAAAACAAAGGTCTTAATATCTTCAGAACACCCAAAATTGTCCGAAAGGTGCAGAAAATTATCCACCCTCACCCCCGGAAAATCAATTAACACCATTGCTAAGGAGCTCAAAGTTTCAAGTGACAAGGAAACATTGTGCCTGATAACCTTCAGAACAAGTATGTTATACGCACAGGACAATACATGTCTTCAAAGACAGGAGATAGCAGTCAGATCCCGGAAAATAACGCTTGTTGAACAAGTTGAAATATCAAGAGCCTGAAATGATTCAATTTTCTCTCCTTTCGGGGAAATCATCTTTTTTTTTTTTTTTTTTAGAAAGTTTTCCCCGAGGGAGTCCGATAGATGTTTAAAAAAAAAGCTTTTTTTAAATCGGGTATCCACTAAAATAACGTTTAAAGTAATAAAATTTCGTATTAAAAAAAACCTTTTTGCCTTCCTTGCGTATATAAATATGAGTTTTTATTCGTTTTATTTACAGGGCGTTGGAAGGTTTTTATTTTTGGTTTTTTCTCCCCCCAATATTTCCAACCATTTGTTCTGTTCGTTGTTTTTAAAAAAAGCATCTCAGCATATATACTCTTTCAATTTTCAATATTGGTCAATGGTTTTAAAGGGTCTTCCCCTGATTATAGAAAAGATTTCCCCCTTCAGAAGACAGATGCGTCCCCTTCCCCCGATGTCATTTTAAATTATAACAAAGATTCATTTCGCCACCCCAAAAAAATCAAGACAAAAGGGTCGACGGGGTTTTTTTGAAAAAGGGTTTTAAAAAACCAGGTTTTTAATTTAGTGTTTCATTTTTGGTCTTGATAACAATCAGGTCCGAAATATGGATTAACCCCAAAAACACAAAAATGCATATATATATATATATATATATATATATATATATATATATATATATAATAAAAAAACAAATTAATATTCCATGGTCATAATTTATTCCATTAACTAAATACGATCAACATAAAACCCCACAAATTCAAAAAAAAACAAAAAAAACAACTCCGGAAATAAAAAAAGAATTTGAAAGGGAAGTATGAGGGTGGGGCAAATGTTAGAGCTAAAAGAGGAACAGGGGACAAGGGGGGGAGATTAAAACTTAACAGGAAAGTTTTAAAAAATCAAAAACGGTTTTTGGGAAAAGAAATTTTTCGGATGTCTAATAAATTAAGATGTAAAGAAAGGATACATTTTTTGGGGACATACACACACAATAGACGATATAATCTTAAAGATCAGAAGAAGGGGGGGGAAAAGAAAGAAAAAGGGGGAGGGGCGGGGGGAAAATAAAAATGAAGGGCATTTACTGAATTGGGTCTATTTGATTCCAATGGAATAAATTATGACCAGGAATATTAGTTTTAAGCCTTTTATTAATCCTTCTCTGTCCTAATTTTCATTGAATACGACGTCAAGGTGTTTGATTTGTTTAATACAATTTTTTGGGGATCTAATAATTTTTCTTTTTAGATGATAAATTATAAAACATTGTCCCAATGTTAAAGATCATCTATATGCAAAAAAAAGGGTAAAAAAAATGTAATTTTTAAAAAAAAAAAAAACAAGACTCAATAATATCAACTATGAACATGGGCACAATATCTTCAGTGTTTTGAAAAAATAAAAAAAATTATATAAATAATACATGCAACAAACTTTTTATTTTAAAATTAAAATATTTCATCCTTGAAAATGGTGTTAGCCGAAACCCCGGGTTAAAGAACATTCGGGTGTTTTAAAATTTATCATCTGAAAGAAAAAATTATTAAACGCGGGAAAATTTTAAAAATACATCAAAGCACCTTGTCTGTATTCAATAAAATTTCATGAAAAAGGGTTAGCTTAAAATACAAAAAACGCCAAAAACACAAAATATATATATATATATGTGTGTTTTTTTCAAAAAAGATTTTTGGTTGAATAATCTAACGATATTGTAAAAAGACACACTTTTTTTTTTAAAACTCCCCAAATTCACGGATCAATTTTTTAATGCTGTTATAAACTCTTTGGGGAAAAAGGCGATTTTTATTCATTTCTTTTATTTTTTTAATTTTTTTTTAATTTCAGTTTGGGGGATTGAAAATTTGGGGGAAAAAAACTAAAACCCCCTCCTTAATGAGTCTAAAACCATTAAAAAAAACCAAAAAAAACCTTAAAAAAAACCATTAAAAATCGACCCGCAATTTCGACGATAAGGTAAAGATAAAAGTAAAAGATATATTTTCGATTATTCAACCAAACATGCTTAATTTATAACTTTTAATTTTGCATTTAAATGTAAGAAAAAACGCTGTTGGGTAAAAACAACTTTATGGATTTTATTAAAAGAAAAACATATAGTTTTGCAATTGCAACCTGAAGGATCTTGGAAAAAAATTAAAGACTTTTGTAAATGAAAATGAAATACATTTAAACGCTTAAAAACATTTCTCTCTCTTTAAAACAATACACGGAAGGTTATTCGTGGTAAAACGATTTTTAAAAAAAAGCAGAATTCAATCAAAATATATATATATATATATATATATATATATATATATATATATATATTTTTATACCCAAAATTTGGGTTAATCCATTTAGGTTCATTTTTGGATTTTGGGATGAAAAATTCCCAAAATTTCAACATGAATGTAAACCCTTTTACATAAAACCCTTTTTTTTTTCAAGGTATTTTTTTTAAACCCTTTTTTGCCAAATTTTGTCCATTTGGAAGGGAAATTTTCTTAAATTTTCCTTTTAAAAAAACCCTTCTTTTTGAACCAAAAAATTGGGGAGAAAAAGTTTTAACCCAAAATTTTAATTTAAGGGAAAACTAAAAAAAATTTTTAAAAAAAAAGATTTTCAATTTTTAAAAAATTTCCTTATAAAAACCATGGCTTTTTAGAAATTTTGGGGTAACCAAGTTATATATAAAAAAATATTTTTTAAAAAAATTTTTTTGAAGTTTTTTTAATGGAAAAACAAAAAAATTTTTTTAATAAAAAACCATTTGTTCTTTTTTAATATAATAAAAATTGTTTTTATTTTTTTTTTTTTATTTTTTGAAAACCCCTTTGGGAATTAACTACAGTATTATTTTTTTTTTTTATATATATAATAAAAATTTTTTATGTTGTTTTTTGTTGTTAAACAAAAAGGGAAAAAAAAATTTGTTCCACTTTTGTTTAATTTTTAAAAATTAATAAAAGTGTGTGTATTTTGTTTGTTTTATGGTTTTGTAAAACATTTTAAAATTTTCCTTTCACAAACTTTCTTTTCTCCTATATTATTTAAAAAATACATTTTAAAAATTTTTGTTTAGGATTCCCCACAATGAAAGAGAAAACAAAAAAGAAAATACTTTTCAAACGATTTCTTTTATCATAGTTTTAAAAAAAAATATAATAAAATTATATATATATATATATATATATATATATATATATATATATATATATTTATATATATATTTTTACATTTGGGGGGTTTTTTCTTTGGGATGTTTTTATTTTTAAAATTAAATAAAAAAATTTTTAAAAATTTCAATTTTTCCCCTTACACTAAATTTTTTAAATTTTTTTAAAAAATTTAAATTAAAAATTTTTTGAAAAAATATTTGCCGCCCAATTTGAAAGAAAATTTTTTTAGGATTTAAAAACATGCCGGGTGGATAAAATTCGGGAAAACCTCGTTAAAAAAACCAACGGCTTTAATATTAATCTTTCGTTTTCCCCGTGATCTGTGGGACGTCATGAGTTGGGTGCTTTTTTCGCATCCATTTTCGTTTTACCATTTTCTTTTCTTAAAAATTTTATTGTTTTTCCTTTATTTTGATATATTGAAATGTAATTGTCTTTTTTGATAATAGCCTATTAACCCAAAACTTAGATAGGGTTAAAAACATGTATCAATATGGTGATTTTTCTTTTAATGATAATGTTATTGCTTTCAACAATATGAAAGGGAAATTTTCTTAAAATAAAAACTTTGTTTATATTATTTAAAGAAACATATATATATATATATATATATATATATATATATATATAAAAAAGAGTAATTCATCGAGTCTGATAGAAACTTCCACCCGAAAAGCACTGGACGCCGTTTCGTCCCATATTGGGGGGCTCATCAGCAGTGCGCATCCCCTACCGAGAATTGAAAACCCCGACAGTTGGGGTTTTCGGAACATCATACCAATTTTCCAAGTGGGCCTCGGTGACGAAAAGTTGCAAACCAGACTCGAAAGCGCCCTTGCTCACATATTCCCTTTTTGGGAAATCGACTGAAATTCACTATTACCCGGGGCTGTGCCCCTGGGGGCCACGAAGAATACTTTTCCCGTTGGGGTTAACCTTTAAAATGATAAAAAAAATAATTATTAATTTATAATTTTTCCATTTTCACCTTTTCCCCCAAAACAAAAAAAAAATTAATGGGTCCCCTTTCAAAAAATATAAAAGATTCATAAAATTAAAAAAAAATGGTTTAAAAAATATCCCAAAAGATTATAAAAAAAAAATTTAAAATTTCCACAAAAATTTTACAAATTTTACTGGACGTTATTTTCAAGGGGAAAAAAATAAAGGCTTTTCACATTCCCGCTGATAGGGAAATTTTTTTTTTTATTAGTTACTTTTAATTAATTTCAAGAGAAAAGTCTTTTATATTCCGGGGGTTTTTTCTTATATCCGGGGTTTTGGGCTTTTATATACAAACACAGGTTTTTAATTTGGGGCCAGGGGGAAATCCCCTATTATATCCGTTTTCTTTTTCCGGGTTTGTTTATTAAAGATATAAAAATTTAAATTTGAAACACCTATTCCTGCTATCATTGTTTTTTGCCAATCTGGTATCATCAGGTTCCTACTCCCACCCCGGATCGTCTGTGTGTATATATATATATATATATATATATATATATATATATATATATATATATATATATATATAATTTTGCTTATTTTAATTTAGCCTTTTAGTAAATATTTATGAAAAGGTTTTCAAATTGAATAAATCATGAAATTTTAAAAACCCTTTTTGGTTCAACCATTGTTTGTGAATTTACGAAAATACAATAAAAAAAACGATAAATATTTAAAAAAAAATCAAAAAAAAAAGAAAAAATAATAAACACCCCCAGATACAAAATAAATGAATAAAAAAATAGGGTAAATGATTGCCCCATTGATAATTGTTTCCCCATCACTGTTTCTCTCCTTCTTGCACCCGACCTTTTTTGGGGGTTTTTTTAAAAAAATGAATAAGATTTGTCGTAAAAAACGTTTCTTTATGGCTAGTAATCAAATAGCAATAATGGGGTAGTTTCCCCGTAGATTTTATGACTGGCAGGTGAAATTCCCCCTGGGTCGTTTTTTAAATCATTTTGTTTAATATCAGAATACAGAATGAATGGTTTTGGTTTTTTGACCAATGGGGTTTTTAGAGCCCCGAATCGAGGTTTAAATTTGTACTTCAATTATATAACACTCGTCATGATTTTTTTTTTTAATCTTCTTAATTTGTGAAAGACGGTCGATTTTCTCTACACAAATTTTTAACATAATCGTCCTTCCTCTATGAGTAGAACGTCCCCCTTATAGGGAACGGCCATCGCAAAGTGAGTTGGAAGGTGAGCGGGCCACCTGCCGCATTTAACCACAGCATTTTTCTTTTTACTCTATTAATCCACGTCTCTCATTGATTAAACGTGTTCTTTATTCAATTTTTCGTTCCAGTGTTCCAGAGTTTTATTTTTTTTTTTTGGGCCCTTCCACCTTTTTAATTATTTTAAATGACGTTCATTGTAAATCATCAATTAATAATATACATCATGTTTTCTGCATTGGCCGGTGCGGTGCGTCCCACGGGAACCCCCGAAAAGGTTAAAAAAACCCCCTTTTTAGGGCAGTTTTTTTTTGTACTTTTTTTTTTTTTTCTACAAAGTTATATTGTCAATCATAATTAAAAAAATCGACAGGCTCAGTGTTTAAAACCCGGAACCTCTAAACCCGCGTGGGGACTCCATTTCCTGGGGAAGGTGGGGGAAAGGGCAATTTAAGTAGCGTTTATTTTTTTTTAAAATTTTTAAATTTTTTTTTCTGAACAATTCAATTAAATCAAAAGGTTTAAAATATTCGGTAAAAAAATTTTTTCCGGATCATCTATTAAAGGGGGATCTCCTTTTTTTTTTTTTTTTAAATTTAAAAGTAATACTAACCAAAGTTTAAAGGTAATTAAAAAAATTTATAGTCCCCATTTTTTTTTTAAATTTTTTAAAAAGATAAAACCGAGCCCAAAAGATCGCTTAAAAAAAAAAATGTTTAAAAATTTCAACAAGAAAAATTTTTTCCCCCAAAAATGGGAAAAATTTTTTAAAACAATTTTTTAAAACAATCCCCTCTGGTTTGCTTCGGGAAAAATTAAAAAAACCCCCTGGGGAAACACAATAAAGTCAAATCATTGATTTTGTTTTTTCCCTGTGTTGTTTTGGAATCATTTTAAAAAATTTTTTTTTTTCAGGGAGATGAGTCGACGATTAATCTTTTTTTGAAAATGTAAAAAATTTTCTTTAAACATTTTTTTTTGGTAAAAAGTCAATAGGGTTTGGTGGGTTTTAAAAAAGCGAAAATTTTTTTTTGGCTTTTTTAAATAAAATACCTATTCTTTTTTTTAAAAGTAAATAATTAATGACTATTCTGAAAAATTTTTATTTAAATGGGATAATTTCCGATTTTTTTGGGAATTTAAAAAAAAACGCCCCCCCCAACTCAATTTTCCTTAAAAGGGGTTTTTTTTTAAATTTGGGGAATTTTTTGAAATCCCAAAATTTAAAGGAAGTGGGGGGGGTATCAAAATTTCGGGGGGGAGGGGGGATCCTGGGTCCCCCCCTGAGTATTTCATTCACCGATGAAATATTTGGGAAAAAATTTTTTAAAGAATTAATTGGAAATTATTTTTCAAAATTTTTAAAAATTAAAATTTTCATTTTTAAAAAAATTTTTAGGTTTTTTTCCCCCAAAAAATTAGTTTTTTAAAAAAAATTTTTTTAATTTTGT
>CAHIKZ030004260.1:0-37364 GCA_903632075.3 Acanthosepion pharaonis
TAGTGTTTACTTGAAATCAGTGGAATTTAGGACGAGCCATGACTGATCTGTACTAAAAAAATAAGAACTAGACGAGACATGGGCTGTGTATATGACTGGACTAAATAAAGAGTACAGTTTAAAAGTCCCTGTATGTTACTCTGATCGACATACACCAGATGAAGGCCGGAAGACAATGGTCGAAACGTTATGATAAAAACAACAAAGATTAGGACAATAGTCCGCGTGTGAATAATGTGTCTTTTTTGTTTTCATGTTTCTTAAAACTTTCTCGTTGATTACATTCTCTGTCCATGCCATTATGGGAATCTTTCTGTAAAACACATATCAATATTGCCTCCTCTTCATCTGTGAGGAAATTGTCCAACATTCACTGTCATTAGGAGGAATTATATTGCGTGATGAGGAAGGGTGGCGGATGAAGACATCAAGTGCCGAATCAACAAAGCCCGACACGCTTTCAGCACTCTGCGGCCAATGGGTGGGGGGATCAACGACCCTTTCACCTTACAACAAGATTCGGATCTTCAACACCAACGTCAAGTCGGTCCTAATTTACGGCTCAGAAACCTAGCGGGTAACCAAGACCAAAGCCCACAAACTTCAGACCTTTACCAATCGATGTATCAGAACAACCTCAGTATTAGGTGACCGGAAGTCGTCTCCAATGACCAACAGCGAGACAGGACCAGACAAGCCCCAAACAAGATTGACATCAAGAAACGGAAATAGGAATGGATCGGCCACACACTGTGCAAGCCTGCTTCTAGTGCCAACAGGTAGGCTCTTGACTGGAATCCACAAGGGAAGTCGTCTCCAACGACCAACAGCGAGACAGGACCAGACAAACCCCAATCGAGATTGACATCAAGAAACCGAAATGGGAATGAATCGGCCACATATTTTGCAAGCCTGCTTCTAGTGCCACCAGGTAGGCTCTTGACTGGAATCCACAAGGGAAGCGAAAAATGGGTCGACCAAAACAGACTTGGCTCAGAAGTGTTGACGCAGATGCGAAGGCAGCCGTCACGACATGGGCCGAGCTGAAGAGGAATCGCCCGAAACCGCGTCCGTTGGAGAGATGTTGTTGCGTCTCTATGTTCCCCAGGGAATCAAGAGGCATAAAAAAATATTACGTGTCAATTCAACCTCATCTTCTTTGATTGTAATGATTTTTTCTGCTTCTTAATATTTTGTTTCACTTTTAAAAGACACCCGTGGAACACCATTAAATAACTGCAGAAAAATGCAACAGTTTTAGGTCCTGTTACAGGAAACTCATTTTGAGTTTTACAAAACCTGCTCACACAGAAGTCGACTCATTTTTTGTGATGTCAACGATCACTCGTTTGACGCTTTTGTAATCTCAACGAATACGTCTTGTCACTTTCGTAATTCTCGTTGTAGTAGAGACTTTGTAATCGCAGATAAAACTATAGTATGCTGTTGAACAATGCTGGTGTCAGACGCCTTCGAATAATCTCGCACTAATAGCACTCAATCGATAATATTCACTCGATAATACTCGCTCGAATAGTAACCAGCGAATAGTGATCTGAATAGAGGAATAGTATAGTGAATAGAGTAGAGAATAGCGTTTCGTAAAGTAATAGAGGATAGACTAGAAATGATGATCCGTATAGTAATAGAGGATAGACTAGAAATGGTGATCCGTATAGTAATAGAGGATAGAATAGCGATCAATGAGACGTCACGCTAACTCCTACTTAATTCAATAATCGGATCGCCTATGTTTGCTCACCGGCGTTCTATGTTCAAACTCAAGTGTCGGCAGCGACACTTTATTCCTATATAACAGTATTTTAGGCCCCGATTTTAATTTCCACATTCGCATATATTAACTAATAAGCGACGTCATATCAACCCTTTGTGAGTTATTTAAAGCTGTAAATATATTTCAGATTGTAATATGTTGCTAACTTTATTCGTTGTTTCCCCAGCTCCCCCACTCCCCATGTAAATTCTAATCGGGTTCGTCACGGCTTAACATTGGTGATCTGCAAAGAAGACGCGTTGATATGTCTACAATATTCCTTAAGTATCGTGCTATTCCCAACACAGATATAAGATGACGAGAGAGAACAGGGATAGGGTGAATTCATGCCTTTCGCAAGGTTGTTTTGTGTCACGTCTAAACACCCAGCCGGAATTTAAAGTTGGTTTTGCCAATCCCATATCCACACCGCTAAACATGGCCGTCACCTGCACTTCCTTTTAAAGATGGACAAAAAAAAAAAAAAAAAAAAAAAAAAAAAAACAGCTCATATATAAATATGAACTTGACAAACGAACACAACCATTTTTTTTTCTTTTTCTGTTAATTCATCCATTCTTTTTTATATATTTTTTTCTCTTTCTTCCGCTCCAGACGGGAATTTGACGTAAGTAATCACTAATTACAATGTCTGGTTATTTTAGGATCTGATGTTTTCAATACAGGTCAGTTTCATTCAGTTATTTATTTAAGTAACAAGACACACACACACACACACACACACACACACACACACACACACACACACACACGGGTACAGCGGGCGATATATCTACATATATGCACAATTAGACACATTCAAACACAAACGCACACAGACAACATACCCATAAAGATATACAGAAAAATACAGACTAATAGAAGACAGGTGCGTTTAAACACGCACATACACACAGATCCACACAAACATACATATTAACTATTATTATTATTAGTAGTAGTAGTATTAGTATTATTATTTCCTTTGATTTCCCTTGTATACACATTTTCTGCCGAGTCCCAACCAGCGACCTAAGGTAAGAAACGGCTTCATGATATTTTCTACTGATCATTTTTTTGTAAATGAAATGTTTCGTAATATGCGAGCTGTACTTGTGAGTATAATATTTTTGTATTTCCTTAAGGCATGGGCTACCAGGAATCCTTTCCATGAGGCTATCGTAACTTTTTTCCAATCAATCTGAGGACTCCAACTACAACTGGAATTATTGATGTCCTTATGTGCCACATTTTAGAGATTTCCACTTCAAAATCCTTGTATTTTGATAGTTTTTTTTTTTTTTTTTGAAGATGTTCAAAGATAGATTACAATCTTCAGGGACAGCCATGTCAATAAAAAAACACATTCGGTTTTGTGCTCTTTGATCATGATATCTGGGCGATTAACTTTCATTGTTCTGTCTGCGTGTATTGTAAAGTTATATAAAATGGAATTGTTACAGGTCCTATCTGTTCTGTCTGCGTGTATTGTAAAGATATATAAAATGGAATGGTTACAGGTCCTATCTGTTCTGTCTGCGTGTAAATTTAAAGATATATAAAATGGAATGGTTACAGGTCCTATCTGTTCTGTCTGCGTGTATTGTAAAGATATAAAAAAATGGAATGGTTACAGGTCCTATCTGTTCTGTCTGCGTGTATTGTAAAGATATATAAAAATGGAATGGTTACAGGTCCTATCTGTTCTGTCTGCGTGTATTGTAAAGATATATAAAATGGAATGGTTACAGGTCCTATCTGTTCTGTCTGCGTGTATTGTAAAGATATATAAAATGGAATGGTTACAGGTCCTATCTGTTCTGTCTGCGTGTATTGTAAAGATATATAAAATGGAATGGTTACAGGTCCTATCTGTTCTGTCTGCGTGTATTGTAAAGATATATAAAATGGAATGGTTACAGGTCCTATCTGTTCTGTCTGCGTGTATTGTAAAGATATATAAAATGGAATGGTTACAGGTCCTATCTGTTCTGTCTGCGTGTATTGTAAAGATATATAAAATGGAATGGTTACAGGTCCTATCTGTTCTGTCTGCGTGTATTGTAAAGATATATAAAATGGAATGGTTACAGGTCCTATCTGTTCTGCCTACGTGTATTGTAAAGATATATAAAATGGAATGGTTACAGGTCCTATCTGTTCTGTCTGCGTGTATTGTAAAGATATATAAAATGGAATGGTTACAGGTCCTATCTGTTCTGTCTGCGTGTATTGTAAAGATATATCAAATGGAATGGTTACAGGTCCTATCTCTGTAACAGGATCTAGGTGAGGTTTATAGCAGTTTCTTGCGAGTTTTCTCCCCGTAAAAATTACATATTTTCATGTGCAGATATTGGCCAACTCTATTTTTATTATTATTTTTATTATTATTATGATTAATATTATTATTATTTCTTTAAACGTTATATTTATTGGATATATGTGCTTTAGTTGACATCATTGTTTTGGAAAAATTATATTCACACCGATGGGCGTGGACATTCGTGAATCTTTATGAAGAAAAAAATGCCCTTGAGCAGGGATCGAACCGGAAGATATTTTATTAATTATGAAAACTCACGTATACGCAGGAAACAAGGATGTCAACTCAACCAAATTAATAACCCATAAATAATGGATTTTACTTCCACTATTTAATTATATATATATATATATATATATATATATATATATATATATATATGAAAAAAAAATATACTGAAAAACAAACAAAAATCTTAATATGAAATTATGCTGTTTTAATGTTAATATAATGTCAACGTCGGACGTTTCGGTCTAATAGACCATCTTCAGGACATATCCATAAAAATTATAAAAAATTATATTAACAGTAAAACAGCATAATTGCATATTAGAATTTTTGTTTGTTTTACCGTATATTTTTCTTCATACTGTCGGATATATATCCATATATTTGCTTATATATACATACATATATATATATATATATATATAGATATATATATATATATATAAGGCTCAAACACTAATATTCCATGTTTATAATATATTACACTGGAATCGTAATCATGATCTAATTCATCGTTTGTCATATATATACAGTTATACCTCGGGTTACGTCGTTTCGAGTTAAGTCGTTTTCGATTATACGTCGTTTGCCAAAAAATATATGGAAAAATAAAAATCAAGTTAAAGTCATTTTATTCGACTTTACGTTGTCAGTCACAAATATTGAAGCCGTAATATGACTAGAAATGCGTTAAAACACATAAAATCATTCTACTGTTCAATAAATAAGACTAAAATTATAAAAAAATCGTATTAAAATACGTACATTCACAGTAAATGCTAATATAATCATTATAAATCCTAGAGGACGAAATATGAAAATATCTGTGACTCTGTGTAGTCGTCTTATTTAGCGGTCTAAAGAACCAGGAACAATCTACCTAGGTTTCACCTAAACGGATCTTCAGGGTAATATTACCCTGAAGATCCTTTAGTGAAAAAACTAGGATATTTTTTGTTGGTTCTTTAGGATTTATTTTATATATATATATATATATATATATATATATATATATATATATATACTTTAACAGTGTTATATATTAATGACAAATGGAAAAAAAAGTGTTCACGAATTATGCTGTTGAAAGAAAAATATCCGATAATGCATTTCGCCCATTTTGGGCTTCATCAGATCGAAGATGAAAAAGTGAATTTAGATAAACACACAAGTATATAAACACGCAATTCACTTTTACGTCTTCGATTTGATGAAGCCCAAAATGGGCGAAATAACCTTATCGAATATTTTTTCGAAACATCATACCTTCGTGAACAATTTTTTTTTTTTTCCGATTGTCATTAATACTTTTTCGAAAGACTTTCATAAACTTTTTTTTTTTCAAAATGGCATTATATATATATATATATATATATATATATATATATATATATATATATATATAATATACAGGGTCTGCCAAAAGTGTCTAAAAAACTTTAGTTTTCAAAAACCTTGTGTAGATATTATAATACTGAATTTATTCAGACATCGTAAAATTAATACAAGTTACCTTTGGACTATAATCACAAGAAATGCTCAAAATGGCCGCCTTTACCTACCAGCCATTTATTAGTATGGCGAACCCCAGTTTAAGAGACGTTGACACTGCTGCCTTTGCAATTTCTTGTCTAAGAGCCACCATATGTCGAGAATAATCTCCTACTGTAGCAAACCGTAATATCGCAATTTGATAAAACTACAACAGACTAGTTTTTCCTTTCCTGATATGTGTATACATTTTTGTTGGATCCTGTATGTATATATATATATATATATATATATATATATATATATATATATATATATATATATATATATATGTGTGTGTAAAATTTGCTTTTCACCTCAAGCAAGGTGAAACCTTGGTAGGTTTGACTGACTCTCTTGGTTTTACGATATATATATATATATATATATATATATATATATATATATATATATATATATATATGTGTGTGTGTGTGTGTGTGTGTGTGTGTGGAGAGAGAGAATTAAGAAGGAAGAAAGGTCTTTCTGTCGACTATATTAAATTGTTTATTTAGTATGCATCTATGGGATTTTTGCGTTTGTTTAATTGCTGTTATCTGTAAATAACTGAATTGATTATGTACTCTTCTGATGAAAATGGCGTCGTATTTTGTCTTCTTCTTTGTGACAGATACAAATGCATTCTGCCTTAGTGCAGTTCCTAAAAAGTTACTAGTGTACAACACAACATTAATAGGCATTATTTACATTATTCGGACTACTGTCCTCATCTTTCTCGCCATATTTATCCCAACGTTTCGGCCGTTGTACACTCCGGCTAATTTCGAACTGAACCCTTTATTTCGCTCACTGGGGTAGACTGTTCTCGTTCCACGTGCCATGTTTGATGGATGTCAGTTATTAGTAATCTCCTGTTAATTTCCCTCTGAAAGTTCTCGCAATCTTTGGGTCCTGTCACAGGATCTAACCAACGCCTTTATCCACTGTGCCATGTGTCCTTGAGGACATCTGGGTATGAATTTCTGGGTATTATAAACCTAATGTTTTCAGTATCATTTTTTTACCAGTGCTCATAATAGGGTATCTAACATTTTGTCGGGGCACTCCTCATCAGGGATTTTGTTGTATGAAACTGCGACAAACTTCCCGTCATACACCCGTGGTTAAAATCGTCATCATCATCCATCTTCTTTTTTATTTTGCTTATTTCTTTTTTAAGTATTTCACCCCAAGTAAGGCGGGAGTGCCACTATCACGCAAGGGGGTTACAGAGAATGGGAGCAAGAGTAAAGAGACGTGATAGAGGAAAGGATGAAGAGAAGGACGGGGAATCAGATCAAGGCATCTGGAGATGTCAATTAACATTGCATTTGAATAGTTGGAGATTATAGTTATCAGGGAAGCTAGTAAGAGGAAGGAAGTTCCACAGACGGGAAGTGCGAGACATGAAGCTAATGGGGTAGAAAAGACGACTATATTTAACCGTTTCGACAGGGAAAGGGTGGGACTGAGTTGCCAACCTAATAACACGCTCAAATTCATGCAGTTTGGCAACCAGCGAAGTAGCTTGTCGTACAAAAGACAAAGGGAGGCGACGGAACGTCTGTGAAGCCAGATCAGGGCCAGCAACATTGCATATCCGTCTCTGAATTTTGTCGAGGACCTTGAGATGAACAGCGGGGTCTCCAGTCCATATATGGTAGCAGTATTTCATGCAAAGGCGAGTGGTTGATTTATAGATTTGAAGGGTGAACCCGGGCGAGAAAAACGTTTTGGCGCGACACAGAGAACCAATTTAGATATTGCTTTCATGTTTGTTGTTTCTTGATAAAAGATAAACTATCACTTATTGATTATAAAGTCGGCGCTGCCATATAAATCGGGATTGACCTTTGTTTGTGATTATGTAGCTCACAAAATCCATTTGCGCAACTTGACCAGACTGCTTACTCGGTGTAGGCTCATTACAGGGGACATTTTTGAAGGCCAAGTATATTAGAGAGGAAATAGAAACTTGAATGACGTGCACACAAAGAAATAGCTATTGTTACGTTCATATTTGTCTTCTGTTAAATAATTTGAAGTTGTTTATCGCCAGTGACTTCCGCGGGACGAATGCCGGGTAACAAGGCAGCCAGTGACGTGGTCTTTCGTAACAGAGCCTCTCAATTGGACGGAGCTTCACATTCAAAACACGGACTGTCTAACGAGGGAAAAAAAACAGCTTCCAAAATGATTTAGAGTTTGTCTCGGCATGGCTGGAATGAAGGGGTAATATGTGTTAGCTGAAAGGGAAAACTATGCGGACATCATGGACATCTCCAATTTGATTGGAAGGGGCTAGATGTCAATGTTTAACGCTAATCAGATGTAATTGCTGTAGCATTTACTGTAATCGATAACCAGCCTTGAGAAAAAATATTAAATCAGGAACAATAAAATATGCCCACTCACAGGCATTCGTGCAGATAATTTTATTTGTTCTCTATATATATATATATATATATATATATATAAGAACAAATATATATATAAATATATATATAATTATTATTTATAAAAAAATTACAACATAAGCATGTTATAAAATCACTACAAAAATAGCAATTTTGTTTCAACACACTCTGTGTCTTATCAAGTGATGATGTTGAAAATAAAATAGATGGTTTTAAAAGTTTCAGATTAATTAACGATCCTACACTAGGGGGAAACATTGTTACAAAAGCTAGAATAACCAATCAAAAACCAAGTATAGAAAGATTCTAAAGCTTGACAACGAAATCATGTTATAATAGCTATTCAGATCTTTAAAATACGTGTAATATTAAAAATAATTTATACTAACCAATAATTATAAAATTATATGATAAAATTTAATATTAAAATTAAAAACTGGCAATTTTAAAATCCAAATTTAATCACTATTAAGTTTAAAAACTACAAAATTATTGAGAAATAAAAAAATATATATGTTTATTCAATTCATCTCTTCATTGAAATTACGTTCGACAAGACGCTACAATATATCCGGTCATTTGACAATACATGTATATATATTTTTTTTTTTTTATCTTCCTTTTTTCTTCTTTTTTTTTTTTTTTCCCTAAGTGTGTGAATGTGGTCTTAAACTCACGCGTAAAACAATAAAAAAACACAATCAGATTATAATACATAAGCACCCAGACATAATTAGATATATATACACACACGAGCGACGAGACAGGAACATCTCTACAGATCTTTATGAAAATTGAATAAGGGGAAACTAACACATATTTAAAATTGAATACACTCTACATACATAGACACCGATAGATATACGTACACACATCCACAGACAATGTCATAGACAATCAGATACCACAACCAATAAATATTTTAAGATTTAAAGTATCATTATATAAATGTTAATTTTTTATTAAATTATATTTTAAGGAGCAAATATACAAAAGATAAAATGGTTAAAAATAATATTATTTAATATATTAAAACGAAAATTCCAAAACCATAAATATCAATAAAAATATATATTAATCATATACGTTGATAATAGTTTCATTATATATTCGGCAAAAAAAAAACAGGATAAAGAAACCCACAGATACATATATATATATACACAACAAGCAAACACAAATTAACAAATGAACATATACTCATACATACATATACATACAGAAATATATATAAATAAATATATAAACATAAACATATACGCACATATACATATCTATGATAACAAGTATATCTTTTAAAAAAAAAAAAATATTATTAGAAAATAAAAGCATAATATTTTTTTAAATTAATATAAACAAAACGTTTGCGGTTTCTTTTTATTTATATATATATTATATATATATATATATATATATATAAATCAAATATATGGATATAATATGACACTTAAAAATTACAGAAAAAACAAAATTTGAATATGCATTATTAAAAAAAAAATAAAGTCGACGTCGGACGTTTCGGTCTCGATTTTAAGACCATCTTCATGGACATTTTTCATTTAAACATAATTAACATTACAACTAAATAACAATTTAAAATAAAAGACGATGGACATTGTAACGGACAATTTCTTTTCAAGCTTGTTGAAGATATAAGAACCAATTGTTTCACTACGTATTCCAACATCAACGGAAGAGATTTCTTTAACTTTTTATCAAAAATTTTTCAATCGATTTTTTGATATTTTAATTTTTGGAAATCATCTTCGAATACGTCTTAACAACATCGCCCACGAGACGACTACGTGATCATATTTAAACAGAATCTGATCTGTATAAAATTTCAGTTATCTGTTTGAATTAGTTGGGCTCTTATGTCCATCGTCTTTTGTGTTAAATTGTTATAAGTTATAATGTTAATTATGTTTAAATGAAAATGTCCATGAAGATGGTCTTAAATATTTTAAAACGTCCGACGTATATATTTTATTTTAACATTAATAATGCATATTCAGAATTTTATTTTTTTCTGTATTTTTTTTTCATATATATATATATATTCATGAAATACTGTTGGTATATATATGGGCTGGAGCGGAATGATGTTCATTTATATAGAAATTTACATATAAATATATTGCTGTTAAACTCAATTCTATTTTGAACGCTTTATCTGATAGACCATATATATATATATATATATATATATATATATATATATATATATATATATATATATACCCTTCTGGTCGAAAAAAGCGTTCAATTAGAAATTTTATATAAAAAACAGCTATCATGTTTAAATTATTTGAGTCTATATCTATCAAATACTTTAATGTACTTCATTAAAAAAACATTTTGAATTAATGCAGTTACTGATATAACTAATTAATCTATATTTATTCAACTGAAGTTAAATATGAGGACACGAAAGGGTAAAAAACAGCCAACATCTCTTCAAGATTTCAGACCACAATTATTTTAGAGTTTTTGAAATTCAATTTGTCATTATTTTTCCAGGGTTGTAAAAGAGGATACATTTATGAAACAATTGTCAATTTTGATAAAAAAAAACCTGTTTGAAAGATCAATGAAAAATAAGAAAGAAACCAGTAAAAATCACCATTTTTCGCTATTTACGCAAGTTTTCATAATATGAATCGACTCAATTATCAAGTGAAATGACTGTTAAGCAATCAACTTATTGTTGGCTGCAATCGAGTGAATTAAATATTTTTAAAAACTGAATATTTAAAAATTTTTAGTTTTTAAGTTTGATGTTGAAATCAAAAAATTGAAATAAAATTTTTTTCGTTTTTCGCGGTTTTCGATAAACGCGATGGCGTAGAATATCGTTGAATATAACAAAGAGGGAAAATTTAATTTTTTATTTGGTTTTTCCAGCGTTCTTATATTTTCACGTTTGATGGGAGTAAGGGGGTACAAATAATGTCGTAATGTCCATTGTCCTTTTTATTGTATTTTTGGCTAAAGATGTATCCGAAAGCGCTTGTCTGTCATATATAATATATATATATATATATATATATATATATATATATATATATATATATATATTTAATTATGCTATATTTATGGGATAAAGTGCTCAATATCAGAGATAGAGCGTGTGTAAAAATATAAAAGTGAACATTGAATCAACACTTCGAGGCGACAGGTTGTTTCATGTTTAACCAATCGTCAGGCCACGAGTGTTTTTTTTTTAATGTTATTTATATATACTGGTAAGTGGTGCATTGTAGTAGTCTATTACAAAAAGTTATTTTGCCGGAAGTTGTTTATTTATTTGGGTTAATCTATTTAATATTTTTTTTTTTTTTTATTTTTATTTTATTTTTTTTTTATTTATATATATATATTTATTTTGATTTTTAATCGGTGTTTTATTAACGTAGTAAAAAATTGTTTATATTTATTTAATAGTTTTGTTTATTTTTGGATGATAATTAAAGCTATTTATTTAATTTTGGGTTGATTGATTGTTGTTTATTCTAACTATTATTATTTTGGCAGGAGCAATTTTTAATTTGTTTATTACTTCATTTATTTATTTATATTGATTATCTTTACTTGTTTTGTCTAACGGTTAATTTATCGGGAGCGTTTTGTTAGTTTGTTTATTTATTTATCTAGATTAATTTATTTTACTTGTTTTTTTTTATTATTTATTTATTATACTGTATATTTTTATTTAGTCTTTCAGTTTTCGATTTTTAAGTAACGTAATATTTTTTTCGTTATATAACAGTTATATAAACCAATGGCTTCTGTTATCAATTATAGACATTTAAGGATATTTGTAGAAATTCCATAATTGATTTTGTTTAGTTTGGGTTTCAATTGTTTGTTTGATGTATAATGCTTCAATTTTTTTTAGTTTTGTCTATTTTGTTTTCATGTTCAAAATATAATTGTGTTTTCGACAAGTATTTTACGGAATTGTGTGTGCGGGCAGGCATGTTGTTTTAAATGCCTAAAAATGTTAGAGTTTTCATTCAAATGTAGTGTCAAGCGTCGTGAAAAAGCGAGTTTTGTGGTGTGACCAACATAAATATTATTTCATTCGTTGGAGATACAATCTCCCAAAGGGCACTTGAATTTATAAACTATGTTGGTTTTTTGCAAATCGCTAACCGGGGAAGAAGAATCATTGCGAAGAATTAAGTTGGATATACTAGATTTAGTGTAGTATATGATTAATTTAATTTTTTTTGCTAGGATCTTAGTTGATATATTAGAATTTATTATTTTTTTAGTATATTTTCATCTTGTTTATAATTAGTATGCATTTGATTACGATATAGGAGATTAATATGTTTGAGATCAGTAGAAGCAGTATTATGTACTATTTGCTTATTATTGAGATTTCTAAGAAAGCATCTTATTTGTTCATCAACTATATAGTTTGAAAAAAGCTATTATTAATAAATGTCTGTTTTATTTCTTTAGTTCAAAAAAAAAATTGTTTTGTGGATGAATTAGTTTCTTCACGATGTATTAGATTCTTTATAATTGCTATGTTGTAGTAATATGGGCGTTCGCTCTTGTAGTTAAGTGTAGATGAATTTATGCTGGTAGGTTTTTTTGTATGGCGAAATAGTAAATTTGTTATTACTTGTGTTTTTCAATATGTCAAGGAAGGGGATTTTATTAGTAGTATTAAGTTCATACATGAATTTAAGGACAGAATTATTTTGGAACCGTTTTTGAAGTTGAATTATTTCATCTGTATTTTTATTTAACATAAGAATATCATCAACGCATCTTAGGTAGATTGATATTTTTTAAAAAATCTGTAAATGACATTTATTTTCGAGGTTCGGCATGTAGAAATTGCTAAATGTCGGACGCAGTACTGAACCCATGGAGACACCATCACGTTGTATATATATATATATATATATTGTTATTATGATCGAAGAAAGGAACTTCAGTAGTACAAGCTAATAGTAGTTTCCGTAATATATTTGGATTTAATTTTAATTTGAAAATATCTTTTAAAATGAGTTACTGTATATATTTCTTATAATTATGTCAATAGTTTCACTAACAGGGACATTGGTAAATTCTTTTTCAACATCAAATGAATTATGATTTCATTGTCATGGATTTTTTTTTTTTCAATTTTTAGGATTTGGATTACTTTAATGTTGACTTAACACTATATTTACTAGGAAGGTAGGGAGTAAAAGTTGGTTAATTTATTTTGTTAAATGATATACAGGAGTTCGGATTTGCGATATGATAGGACGGAGAGGATAGTTAGGTTTATGTGTTTTTATAGTGCCGTATATGTAACCAGGTCTATAATCACCAACAATTTCAGGGAGTTTTAAAGAGTTCTGTTCAGCATTATTAGCATTAATAAGTTTATTAAGCTTTGATTTTAGTTGGTTGGTCGGGTTCTTTGTTAATTTTTTAAACTTTATCTGATCATTTTTATGTGGCCAAGTTTTTTTTTTTTTTGTAATCCAATTTGTTTAGGATGACAAAAATATTTTCGTAAACATTTGAAAATTGCCATACAAGAACTCTTTTAACCATTTATGACATTATTATACAAAAAAAATATGATAAGACCAACAGTTTTGTTATAATTGACATCTGTGATAATGGCTTATATAATAAAAAAGGTTAGATTGTATTAAAAAAATATGGATCGATATTTGAATTTCTTTCTTGTTTTCGTTCAACGATAATGTTATTAAACTTACCAGACGTTATATAAAAAAATGATACATAAAATAAATAAACAACACAATAATCTATAAATTTAAATAAATATTTATATTATATATATATATATATATAATATATATATTTATATAATAAATACAAATTATATTTAATCTTTAAAGAAGACAATACAAAATAAAAACAATAGGAAAATGGTCTATAATTTTTAACGCGTTTCATCCAATTAAAAATGAAACAAATACGAAAAAAAATATTAATTTATAACAAAGTTGTTAAAAAATAATGTACAATAGCATTTTTTGGATATATTTTAATTTTCATATTTTTAAAATAAAAATATATATATAAAAAAGATATATGGATAAATATTTCATTACATCTGACCATGTATCAATATTTTCTTTTCACAGTTTTTAAAAATTTCAAATAATGACCAAAAATTAGGTTAAAATGGAAAATAAAGAAATAAAAAGAGAAAATTTTTTTAATTTTAATATTTGAATTTGGATAATTTAAATGAAAAAAAATTTAATTATTTTTTAATTAAATGAGTTTTATTTGAATGAATTTTTATATTTTTAAAAAAAATTAACATTTATTATATATATATATATATATATATATATATATATATATATATAAATTTCATCGAAAATATAGTTTTTCAAATATATTTTATATTTATGGGTTAAAGTGCAAATAAAAAGGATAGCGTGTATGTAAATATGTTTGAATTTTTGAGGTCAACTCTGAGTGGCGATAGTCTGTTACATGCTTAAACGCAGTTTTCTGGTAATGACATTTATATATCTGAATCTAGGAGTAGATAGATTCAGAAAATTTTGCCTGAAAATTCCTACCGATTCTTTTGAACAGGTGTAGAGGTGTATCCATTGTTTCCTCTTTAGTACTGAGTTTCAGGTTCCTTTTAAAGTATCTTAATTCCCTTTCAATCCCAGTCGCTCCATGCTCTTTAGTGACAATATTGTTTTGCTTTGGGGTCAATTGATTATATATATATATATATATATATATATATATATATATATATATATATTGTGTGTGTGTGTTTGTGTGTGTGTGTGTTGTGTGTGTTGTTTGTGTGGGTGTATGATTTTAAAAAAAAATAATAGTGTTAATAAACAGTCCTTGATGTTATTATATATTTTTATATAATATATATATATATATATATATATATATATATATATATATATATATATATATATATATATATATATATATATATATATATATATATATTTAGGCAGCATCTTTTTTCACACACGTTTCATTAAATAATATCGACAAGTGTTGTCTATTTATTTTTGTAAATTTTTTCATAACGTCTAATAAGTTTAATAACATTATCATTGAACGAAGAAAGAAATTACAATATTGATCCATATTTTTTAATACAATGTAAATGTTTCGGCTTATATAAAAGCCATTATAAAATATGTCAATTACAACATATTAAGCAATATACGGACAAGACAGTGATGGCAGTCTGTGAATGATTTACATAGATGATCTCTAAGCAACGATAAACATACGCATATAAGACGTTAGAAGGAAAGACGGAACACCGCATGTCATGACGTCACACATGACCACGCGCAATAAATTGTTTGAAATGAAATATATTTTTATGAAAAGAATTTACATAAAATAAATAGACAACACTTGTCTATATTATATATATATATATATATATATATATATATATATATATATATATATATATATATATATATTTGGTTGGATTGATTTGAGTATATGAAACCCCGGGTCACAATATCGCATATATAATATATATATCATATATATATATATATATATATATGAGCGCTTATATATATATATATATATATATATATATATATATATTATATATATTCATGAATCATTCATACAAAAAAAACAAATATAGAGGTTAATGATTTAAATGGCGAGAATACATCTTCGCAAACAATATAAATAAGATACACCAACCCCGAACCTGTATATGAATGATATGATCCCTGTTTATAAATTCCAGTTGCATAAGGTCTTTTTATATTTTTTACAAGCTTTCGTCTGTTCCTACAGACATCCTCAGGTATGGAAATGTATTTTTGTTCTAATTTTTTACTTCTCGGTAATAAGAGGACAACGAAAATAGAGATATAATATAAAAAATGCTATATAGAAATGTGTTATTATTTTTAGGAACGTGTGGTCGCAACGTTTATTTGAAACCAAATTTTAAAAAATGCGTTTTTGTACAAATAATAAAAATCCAACAATTCTATTGTAAATCCAGAGCAAATATATTTAAATAAATATAGATATCAATATAGGTTCCATGTAATAAATATATTTCACCACAGCCCTTTAAAGGACTGCGGATCATCAGACTTTTATATTTGTTTATCTATCTAAAATTATCTATCTGAAATAATTTATCTATGGAACCTTAAAGTTAACAAATCTGTTTTATTTAATTTATCTTATATATATATATATATATATATATATATGTATATATATATATATATATATATATAACCCGTTTGTTACGTTCAAGTAAAATATTTTTTTTTTCTGTTTTAAGACTCTGTTATATGGAATTTACAATAATCGTTTTTAAGGAATTGGTTGTGTTTGGTCATTTGAAGGCGAAAGGCAATTTATTAAAATTTCGCATATAAAAATTTTGGACAAGAATATACAGTAACCAGATGGTAATTCTCAAAGACGTTATCTATGGTATATGGCTGATATATCGACGGAAACATATAGATTTTATCATTGGTGGAAATTGGGGGCTCAGTTGACGGTGCTGTCGCCGATGAAAAATTGATGGCAATTTTTTTGGAAACAATGGTGTTGACGACCGGAATGTTTATTGAGGAGGTCGCTGGTTACGGTGATGGCCCGGGAAAGCGTTTCTGATGTTGTTTTCTTCTTTGCCATTAATCCTGTTGGTAATGTTCTAACCTTTCTTTTTTTTTTTGTTGTTGATGTTCGTTGTTGTAGGCAAAGTTGTTGTTGATGTTGTTGTTGATGTTGTTGATCCAAAATTGGTTTTTGTACTAACAAAATTCCCCTGTGAGGTATTGGCTATTTGACCGGCGAAGCATTGGGGCGATATTATTCATAATTATACGATGGGGAGCATATATAATTTAACATGGACTTACACATCAGCTGGTATGGACCGGCATTGATATGTGGGCTTTTTTAATATTTTATAACTTTGAAATTTGGAAATAAAGAAAACACGTGTCTAATTAAAAAACCAAAAAAAAAAAAAAAAAAAAATTGAAATTCTAAGTCAGAGACGTTTTGATTTATAAATGACGAAATAAATTACAACGTATATCATTTTACAAAATTCCATTAATTTTTGTTTGTGAATAAGTCCTAAAAGACAAACCCTTGTAAATCAAATTACCTTACTTTTCGCAGATCCATTTTATATTATTATATATATATATATATATATATATATAGTATATATATATAAGTTTTATTTAAAAAGAAAGAAAAAAAAACTAAATATATATATATATATATATATATATAGTTATAAATGTGTAATTGTGTATATAATTTAATATCAATTTTAATCGTTGGGATAAATGGAAAGAAAATCCATCTGTCTGTAAAAAGTTTTCTCTTTCTCTCTCTCTATATATATATCTATATATATATATATATATATATATATATATATATATATATATATATTTTTTGAACATAGAAATAAAAAAAATTGCGAAATGTAACAAATTAATATTCATCTGAATATATTTATATTCATTTATATCAAAGTCTAGAGGGCCGAATAAATTACAAATCCACACTTTATTTAAACACAATTTTATTTTCCTTCGTCCCATCTTTTCCCATAACCCTTTCTATTTTTTTTTTTATCATACAAATTGTCTGCTATATTTATATGATAAAATTAAAAATATCTAGAATTTATATGATTAGAAATATAAATTTTCTTTCTCTCCTCTTTTTAAATCCATTTCAACCACAAGTTTCGAGGCGACAGGCTATTTCATGTCAACAATCCTTTTTTATTTTTACAGTCCCCACGAAAAATTCTGGCAAATTTCCGAGTTTTTGTTTTTTTCTGTTTTCATTTTGAATTTGTAGGTCTGAATATTTGGATCGTATTTTTACGATTCCAATGGAATAAATTAGGACCATGGAATATTAGTGTTTAAACTTTTTTTTTTATATATATATCCGGGTTCGAAAATGATCAAAAGGTATCAGGAATGATGTAATAAAAAAAAAGGGACATATATCAATTCGTCATTTAACCACCTTCGCAATCGTCAGGCCTTCTACACTTTGATTTTCTCGTCTATTCCGTTTATATCTTATCAGTGGTGCATTCCTCGAAATCCGTTATTCTGGGATATTTGAAAAAACTGCTTCGTCGTTTATTCTTGTATTTATTTGGATTAATTTCTTTTACTTTTTTTTTATTAAATTTTTTTTTTTTATATTTAATTATTTTTTATTTTCAAATGTTTTTATTAAGATCAAAAAATATAGTGGTTTTTCGGACCTCATCTTTTGGAATACTTTGTTTGTCCCCAAAACTGCTGCACAAGACATGATCAAACATGGAACACACATATATATATATATATACGACCACATATTGTTGGAATTTTTATTTCCAAGCAAAAAATATAAACAAAAACTGTTTTTGAATGTTTAAATAAATTTCGCATAACGACAAAGTTCAAGGTCAATCTTTTTTCAATTAAATATTATGCCTCTTTAGCTCATGTTAGCTAAAAAACATTTCATCTTACATTGGATATATATATATATATATAAATATATATATATTTATATATATATATATATTTATTCAGACCAAGAAAAAACTATATTAATGGGATAAACTTCTCAACAAATCAGAAAAAAAATGTAAATATAAATTAAAAATGAACATTTAAATCCTTTTTTCGGAACAAATTTGCTATAAGTATTTTTCAGGCCGTTTTATATATATATATATATATATATAAATATATATATATCAATGACAAATATTTAAACGAATGAGAAAATAATATTTTTATGGCCAAGATAAAAAGTCAAAAACTAAGTTGAATCTGTTAAATTTTTAAATATTGTTATTCAAAATATATAAGATATATAAATCAATTTTTTTAAAAATAAATTTTAATCCCAATATTTATATATATATATACAATATATATATATATATAGATAGATAAATAAATAAACATAGACGGATTTGGATATGATAAAAACGACGTGGGTATATTGCTAATATATAGGAAACTAATATATATATATATATATATATATATATATATATATTGTGTTTGTTGTTTTTTCTACTTCTTCATCATCATGCAACAATTTTTCCTCTCTCTGATCTGGATACCACGGGTAACCATGATAACTGCCCAAATGTCCCGTTATTTACTCTTTGGGAAAAAAATTGTCAAAAAAAAACACAAAAAAAATGAAAAGAAAAGAAGATATAATTAATTTCCAAATTAGTTTTTTCTATAAAATAATTACAAAAAAAAAACTAAAAAAACAAATGTAAACAAACTTTCCAAGACATAAAAGGATGCAATCAAAAATCTTCATCGTGTTTTTTTTTTTTTATATAACCATCTTCTGTAGTCAACAACCTCAAGGGTTCCACGATTTATAAACCCATCTTGGAACTCTTCTTTAGAAATAAGAATTTGTGGTTTGTGTTTGGGGGACTGCAAAAGCATGTATAATAGAATATAAGTTTTTTCTGTGGGTTTATAATCAATATCCTATAAAATTTTTAATACTTCCCAAGCGTAGAACGTTTAACATATTTTTGAACATCAAATTATTTGTTAGAATGCTGATGATGATTTATAATGGGGAATAATGTTTAAATGGATATAATGTTTCAGTTAATAGACCATCTTCAGGACATATTCATTTAACATTAAAAAAACGAATTAGAATTACTTAATGAACATGAAATGGACGATGGATTCATAAAATAAACTGAAATCAATTCAGGATGGTTTTTAAATTCCTTAATTTGGTCTGTTCTTACAGAAACGTTCGTTGACATTATATTAACATTAAAACAACATAATTGCATATTATGATTTTTGTTTGTTTTTTTTTTTATTTTTTTATATATATATATATATATATATATATATATATATATATATATATATATATATTTAAAGATTTATAGAAAATAGATAGATAGATAGATAGATAGAATGATAGATAGATAGATATATAGATAAATATAAAATATGAATAAATTTCTAACAATTATATGAGCGTACTTATAATATAAGTCAACTTTAATAAAGATGGAAAGGTGACAGAGGTCGAGATAATTTCAGGACCAATAATTTGCCGATTCTTCTTTGGTTTTATAAAAAATTTAAATATATAAATAATTTAATTATTTGTGGCAGCAATAGATTAATAATGGACGAATGGTAGATTTATAGATATTAAAATATATTCTGGCGAGAGAAAATTGTCTCGCACGACACATGGACCAAATTATTTACAAAGATAGCAATGGATATATAGAGCCTTTTCAATTCATAGATCAATTTTTTGTTATCAGATAAATTATTAACTCTTTTATATATATGTAGGTCAAAAAAATCAGCCATATATAATGAAGGCAAAAAAGTATGATTAAAATACTTGTTTTCCTTTAAAACGTTAAAATATTTAAATCATCAGATATAATATTAATAATATATATATATATATATATATATAAAATATATATAAAGGTAAACTATTTATATATATATGTTAACAACAAATATTTATTGTCAAGTTGGCATTTATGCGAATCTATACAATTTATAAATGCCTCAAAAACAAATCTAGTGTCAGTGACAAAATCTAACCTGGCCGTGCGTCTTGAAATGGACCTCCAATCGGTTGTTAATTGGGGCAAGAATTGGCTGGTCAACTTTAACGCCTCAAAAACTAAACTACTCTCTATTAATCACCATAGAGATCCTTCCCTGTCCCCCATTAAAATGTCTGATAGTCAACTTTTTGAGAGCAACTCCTGCGTCTGCTCGGTCTCACGTTGACTGCTGACCTGAGATGGAACAAATACATTGAGTCAATTGCTTCTTCCACCGCGAGGAAAGTTGGCTCTCTGTGCCGCGCCAGGAAATTTTTCTCCCTGAATCGATACTTCAAATATACAAAACAACCATTCGCCCTTGCATGGAGTATTGCTGCCATATATGGTCTGGGGCACCTTCTGTTTACCTCGGAGTTCTTGACAAGATCCAGAGACGGATATGTAATATAATTGGCCCTGATCTGGCGTCTCGTCTGCAGTCACTCTCTCACAGACGCGCCGTCGCCTCTCTCTGTCTTTTTTACAAATACTTTCATGGTAATTGCTCTGATGAGCTGCTTTCACTGGTTCCCAGACTCCATGAATTCAAGCGCCCTACGAGGCTGGCATCCCGCTCTCACCCTTTCACTGTAGAAACTTTTAAATGTAGCCGTCTCTTCTACTCCAATAGCTTCATACCTCACACCTCTCGCCTGTGGAACTCCCTCCCCAATTACTGTTTCCCTGAAAGCTATAATCTCCAACTATTCAAATGTAATGTCAATCGACATCTCCAGTTACCTTGATCTATCCACTATCCTTCTCCTCTTCCTTTCTCCTATCACTCCTATCTGCTCTTGCTCCAAATCTTCTGCAACCCCTGCATCCTAGTGGCTTCACGCCTTGCTTGGGGCACAATGCTTAAAAAAAACATTTGAAGTGGTCTCCTTCCGCCATCGTAGTTGCGTAACGACATTTTTTGACAATATTTCGAGGTTCTTTTCGTTTTTTGTTTTTTTTAATTCTTTGCTTTTATTGCTAGGTTTAGGTTTGGGGTTAGGGTTAGGGCGAAAGATTTCCTCGAGTTTATTAAGTCAAGGTTAACTGTATTTTATCGTTTCAAGAATATAATTTAGAAGACGCCAATCATCGACTGCGAACAAATGAAAATATGGAACCGAACGAAATTGATAAAATCTGTCAGCGACATTTTTTCCCAAGACTTTATTCGTTTTCGCTAATTGAATAAACTTTGCCCGTGTTTACGAACACGCGTGTTAACATTGTTGGCGTTTTCGCGTCCCCAACCGTAGTAACTTTGTTCGATTCTGGCCTCGATAGGTATATCTTTCTTTGTTATCGGCATATACATAATGTAAACACGAAAACAACTTTTTCTCAAAATGCAGACACGAAAAATTCTCAGAATGCAGACAGGAAAAGAATTTTCTTCTAAACTTTCTCAAAATGTAGACGCAAAAACGATTCTTTCCCAAAATTCTCAAAATGCTGTCACGAATAATTCACAGAATGTAGACACGAAAAATTCAATTCTCGGTAGTGGATGCGCGCTGCGGATGAGTCCCAAATATAGGAAACTGCTTTCTGTTGATGATTCTTCAAGACTCGATGAATTACTTAATTATGATTATCTCAAATCCTCCTAATTTCTATCACTTATAATAAGTAGCGGTATAGAGATACTTTCAAGATGTCAAGTCGGGGAAAGGTGGGGGTGTCTAAAATGAAACGGAAGATGTATAAACCTTCGTCTAGTTTGTTTGTCAATGGAGATTTATTTATTTATTTTATTTTATTTTATTATGAAAGGGAATTGTGCATATAAAAAAAAAAGAAAAACTTTCGTAACGTTTGTTTTTTGACGACTTATAAAGGGTTATCTATTATGTAAGGTATTTAAACTACTTATTTGGGCAATATGGATTATGAAGGGTGTTATGATGTATGCATGTTTGTAGTTAATTATTCCTACTATGAATCTGAAGGTTGGACTATTTGTTAAACAAGTTATTATAATTTTATATATATATATATATATATATATATATATATATATATATATATATAAGAAAATTAAAATAAATAATTACATGCAACGGTTGCAAAAAAGCATTACATTGGCCAAACCAGCCAGTCACTGTGGCACAGGATAACAGTTCATCGCCAACAAAATAAAAAAAAAAAATACCCTTAATAAACATATAGAGGAATGCGGAGGACAAATTTTTAGTGTCAGAAAAAAATTCTACCAGTGCGACTTACAGAACCACTGAACAAAGGCGGATTAATAAGGAAACATTATTCATCAAGTTCAAACCAATACTTAATTCATTGCATAGATTCTACCAAATTCTCCTTACAATAAGCGACATATATAGCCAGTTATGCCCCTTGATTTTTGTAAAATGAGCATATATATATATATATATATATATATATATATTTATCTACAGAGAGAGACAGAGAGAGAGAGAGAGAACTAAAATGAGCATTGGAAACTTTTGATTTTACCTAATAAATATATATATATATATATATATATATATATATATAAGTATATTTCACCAAAAATAAATAATTTAAAATAAATTCAGTTAAGTTAAAGTAAATATATAATTACCAATAAAATAAACAAATAAAATAAATAAATTAAATCAAAGAAATGAAATAACTATTTTTTGAAGACACCTCATGAATTAAAATCTGTTACTATCTTCTCTCTTCAATGAAACTTGTTCTTTTATTGTCCTTTCACTTCACTAAAGTTTTTCTCATTCTTTTTCACTCCCAGTAACCCCTTGCGTCTTAGTGGCATTATTGCCATCTTCTGTCTTCCTGAAACCTGTTCTTTTGTTGTCCTTTCTCCTCACTAAAGTCTTCTCATTCGTTTCCAATCACAGTAATCCCTTCCGTCTTAATGGTATTATCGTCTTGCTTGGGGGTGAAAAGATTTAAACAATGTGAATTACATTTGGTTTCTATATCTTTCTGGTAAATGTTTCATTTCGAACGCCTAATATTCTAAGAAAACTTTGTTTACATGTTAAGTTTCTTTGTTAAGGAAAACATAGAAGAGAGAGAGATATTTTTGAGAATCTTTTTGAGAAGGAATGAGTCGTTTAGCAAACACTTATGGTTGACAGGAAAAATAAAACAAAAATAGAAAGAAAAATGAACTAATGAAATGAAGTCAAGCAGAAAGAAACTAGTGGTAAACGCCGATAAAATCGTGACCAAATAAATAAAAGTAAAAAAATGCCATAACTATTTTTCCCCGTCTTCTCGTTTAGGAATATCTGTCAATAGACATTAGTCATTTGTTGGCTACGCGTTCAAGTGAGCCCCACAAGTAGTGGTCTACCAATATTTCCGCCATGACACTTCCATTTTTCAATAAAATTTGCTTTTAGGCTTTTCGCTTCATAACTTCGCTGAGCATTTGAAACTGGAAAGCTTTTGGACATTGAATTTGCGATATGGAAAATAAATGAAATATTTCTTTATTTATTTTTGTTTTAATGAATTCCTCGTTTGTTTATGGGTTAAGAACGAAAAACACAATAAACCTTTGTTTATATTTAATGAATTTATATGAATGTCTATACTAGCGTTTCTCAACCGGAGTTCCCTGGAAACCTAATGTTCCACAAATGGTCCCCAAGTGTTCTGCGAGAACAGGTGAGATACGCTAATGCACTTTTGACTTTTTATTTAATTTCATATACGTAATATCATTGTTTACATTCTGTTTATATTTCTATTATAGGTATATGATATTGGTTACCTATATTTACTTTTTATGTTTGAGTCTAGAATTTTTTGTGTGAATGAAAACTCTGTGATCAAAACGAACAGTATGAAATTTATTTAGCATTACCGAAAAATTTGACAAAGAAGTATTAATTTTTCCTTAAACCAGTTATTCAAAAATATAAACTACTAGCAGTAGATCCCGGCGTTGCCGGGGATGTAACAATAAGAGATAGATCAAGTATCGACCATCATAAAAGATGCAAAAAATAAAATTGACAAAGATTATTGTTTAAGGTTGACGGATACGCATGAAAATTGGTTATTTTGTTTTTTTTTTTTACGAATTGGTCAAACCCAAACTCAAACAAAACATTGTTTTCAATCGTTATGAGTCTACCGATTAAATAGAATTTTATTTAAACAATTGTCTTGTAAATGGAATTTTTAAAGCATTCTGAATGTAAAAATAAAAAAAAAAATTATAAAAGACACAAAGAAACACTATATAAAAAAAAAAAAAGTGAAGTTTTGTTGAAATCGGTTGAAAAAAATGGAAATCCGATCCCATATATAAACGAAAACACACACACACAAACACAAACAACCTGGGTTTATAATAAGTATAACTCGATATGAGTTGTTCCCCTTTCATTCTGGCGACAGAATCGTGTTTTATCGTGTTTTCAAATTGGTTTCGTTGATGAAAAAAATTGTGTTATTCAATTTTTGGCGCTGTCAGAACCACTGAAAAAATTTTACGCAGTCCTGTGAAGTTTTGTTGAAATCGGTTTAAAAAATTTAGGAAATCCGATCCAATATATAAACGTACAGACACACACACATTATTTTACACACACACAATCTTTAATTTTTATAATTTTTTTAAGATGATATTAACCACGTGAACTACGATGAAAATAAAATGAGAAAGATATGGTATATAATTTTGTTTTTAAGCAGGGGTTCCTTAAGTCATGTAATTTATTTTAAGTGTTACGCAAGGATAAAAAGGTTGAGAAACGCTGGTCTATACTCAATCACACCTCTGGTTTTACCAATACTCTGCTTGTGGAACTTTCTGTCTTCGGGCAGAGAGGAACTCAGACGAGGCTATGTTTAAGGGCACTCTCGTTTGGGGGTGTGAACAGCCACCCGACCCCGTGTAAAAAAAGGTCTATCGGAAAATCGTTTAAAATTACACGCTCGGAAAGTCCCACGTTAAATCGGCTTTGTAAAACATCCTGCTCTGTGGGTCTTTGAAGCTCAGGTAAATACCGAGTCTATTTAAAAGCGTATGTGGAGTAATGTAAACAAAATACACGCACACATGCATGCTCACGAATAAAACAAGACACCATAACTGACAATTTAATACGTGATACATTAAAAAAAAAACAAGATTTTATGAAGACGCAATATATTTTTAAAAAATCATTCAAATTTAAGGAAGGTGTTAATGCCACTAGTTTTCAAAGGATTTCAAGGAATGCAAGTGAAAAGAGATGATTAAGAATAGGCAAAAAAAAGGCGACAAATTGGCAGGTGTCAAAAGACAGAACATGGCGATTGACGATGCATTTTAAAAAAATTGAAGATTAAACTTTGTCATGGACGTAATGAAAATGGTAATGATTTCTCCAGAAGTGCAAGAAAATAAACCGTTGAGAAGAAGAATTGGCGGTTGCATTTAGGTATTTTAACAGTAAAACGGTGGGACCTTGCAGTCAATCGAATGGCATACTTAAATTTATCTAGCTGGGGAACAAGGGGAAAAAGCAAGTCAAAGAAGATCCCATGAAAATATTTGTAGAAAAGACAGAGGGAAGCAAAGTCACGTCGGTGAGAAAATGACTGAAGTCGAGATGGCTGGTGAGTAAGTAAATATAGAGAACGCAACTGGAATTGGAACATGGCTCTCCGACTAACTGTTGTGAATTTGCTGAACAACCCCATAAGATGGACTGTTCCAAGACTATTTAAACAGATCTCTCTCTCTCTCTCTCTCTCTCTCTCTCTCTCTCTGAGGGAGAGGAGTCAACAATTAGAATAAATTCTGCTTATCGATTCCTTGCCTCTGGGCGGAGAGGAATTCAGACGAGGCTATGCCGAATATTAGAAACCGAAATCAGACATCCCTATTTAAATATTTTTGGCATTTAAAAGAAACAAATAAAACATCAACAGTAAAACTGAAAATAATAAATAGAACAAGAACTTGTAGAACTTGTGATGACCCATGCCCTTTATGACTACATGAAAAACTACACATTATCAAGTTTCTAAATAACAAAAATTTATTAAATCAAAGAAATGAAATAACGGTTTTTTGCAGACACCGCCAAATATTCGCCTTAAAATATTAGTATTTTATAAATGGGTGCGAAAAAAATTCACAAGAAATGAAATCCTAATATATATATATATATATATATATATATATATGAAATTTAAAAAAATCCACAATACCATATATAAATAATTATACAATACCATATAAAATCTATTAGCAAATACAATTAAAACTATAGGTTTAAAAATACAACCCAATCATAATCTTGGCACACTATTAAAAAATCATCATCAAGAAAATAAAATAAAATAAGTAAACACGAAGGAGATCTTAACTAGAACATCAATCAGTGTTAGTTTTAGCAGATAATAATAAAAAAAATAACAGAGCCTGATAGAATGGCCATTGTAAATAGACAAAAATCCACCAACCCAACTAATAAAAATATAAAAAAGTTTTCATTTAAGAGAACCCTCTTATTTGAAATACAAAACCCAGATTACACCTACATTTTCAAACTATAAATGAGTAAATCATTTATTCGGTTAGTTAATCCAAATATCGCTTGAGAATGAAACGGACATCGAAAGTTAAGGTTTAATAGTTAAATTAAACTTAAATACTTGTGAAAAGAATGAAACCTACTAATTTCTGTGTAATGTACGGAATAATTTTATATATATATATATATATATATATATATATATATATATATATATATATATATATATATAAAAAAGCAGTTATAGTGGTTCCAACGACGAAAAGTATTATATTAATCCTGTTTTTCAGAGGTGCCGCAATATTTTTTGGTTGAAATGTATATATTTTTAAACTACTTAATCACGCACATTTAACTTTTACACAACTTAGTTACGTGTGTATGTATGTACATATATGTGTATGTGTGTGTGTGTATGTTTATAAAGTTCAATGTAACTTGAGAAAAATGTTTTTATGCATCTGTGTGCATGCATGTGTGTGTATAAATGTGTGTATGTGTGTGTGTGTATGTACTGATTCCTTGTGGTGTGACGATGTGTAACAGTGTGTGTTTGTATGTGTGTATGTGTACAAATGAGTTTACTAATTCCTATGTAGTAAGACAGTATATGTATGGGGGGAATATACGCACGCATATATACACGCATGCTGACAGAAACACACAAAAATGGAAACATATCCAAGAACACATAGGGGTCATGAAAGCATTAAAAGATAAAATGCCGATAACTAATTCATCATTTCTCTTGGACCAACCTTAGTTCGCGCAGAACTCTTCATTGCCAATTCAAGAAAGAAATTCGGATTACTAACACAAAAACAGAGAATGTCTCATATCGAGAATATTTAGCATTGAAAAACATAAAAAAAAAAATTAATTATTTTTAATAATATGTGGAAATCTCGCCTTTTACCTGAAGACGGTCACGAGACCAGAAACACGTGTAGTAAAATTATGGAAAACAAAGCATAATTTTTTTTAAAAAAATCCACATTACAACCAAAAACGTTTGCGGCACCTCTCTTCTCTTTTTTTTAATATTTTTTATATATCGTTGGAACCATATATATATATTTATATATATATATATATATATATATATATATATATATATATATATATATATATATATATATATAAATATAAATATTTATAAATGCAATATCAATGATTTCATGAAAAGAAAAAAAATAAATATAAATACAAAAAATATATATACTTCTTATATATATTTCATTATTTAAAGGTATATAGATGTATATTTTAAGAAACTTCTTGATTTTTAAAGTATATCTCTCTCTATATATATTTATTCAAAAATTAAAACATAAGTATGTTATGACATCACTATTAAAATAGCCATTTTCTTTCAGCACTTCTGGTGTCTTGTCAAGTGATGGTGTTGATTGTAGCATAAAGAGATTTAAAAGTTCTAAACCAATCAACTCCCATCAATAGGAGAAACTCTGTTAAATCACCTATGATGACCAATCAGAATGCAAGTATATGAGAATTCATAAAAAAATGACAACAGAACGTAAATGAAATCTAAAAAAATTTGAAATTAAGATTTTGATTAAATTAGAAATGGACATGAATTAAGTTTTAATTTCATCGTAAAATTTTAGACAATTTCGGAATTGTAAATTTTTATTGATCAAAAAAGTTTAAAATAAAATTCAAATTCCTTCTAAGTTAAAAACAAAATTTTTGGAATATATATATATATATATATATATCAATATATATATAGATATATATAAATGTGTATCATGTTTGTCAATAAAAAAATGTAATAAAAACTAATATATATTTTAAAAAGTGATAATATATATTTCACGGTTTTTAATTATAATTGTTTTCATTAATATATAAAGGGGATCAAATTATGGAGAAGTAAAATTGTTCAAAAAAAACAGTATCAAAATCAGAATAATTTATTAAACTTAAATAAAATGGATCTCATAAGATAGCAAATTCTATATTCAAAAATGGCATTATCGTTCAAAAACAAAATGCACACATTATTTAATCACCAAAATCAACGTCGTATTAAAAATTAAATCGAAAAATTTTAAAAATTCATATTTTAATTTAATAAAAATTTTATCAAAATTAAAATTTTTTTAACATCAATTCATTGTTCGGTTTTGTTTTTAATTATGCTTTTAACTAAAATTGATAAAAAAATGGAATTTATACAAAATATATATATATATATAAAATATATATATATATAAAAATACAAATTTTAAAATTAAAAATATTAAAAATGCAAAAAATTTTTTTAAAAAATTTCATAAGCTACAAGTAAATAAAAATATATAAACTTGGAAAAAAATTTTTATTCAAAAATTTATCTATAATAAAAAAAAATTTGAAAATATATATTTAATTAATATATATATATATATATATATATTTTATTTATTTTAAAAATGCTATATTTTTTTCTCTAAATTTCCATAAAAAAAATATTTTTTTTAAATATTTAGTATATTTATAGTTTAAATATATAATATATTTAAATATTTATTTAGAAAATGGATTTAGATATTGAAATATAAATTTATATATTTCTTGGTAATCTATGATTTTTGTTAAAATTTTTCAAAATTTTAAAGTCCAAAATTAGATATTAAAAAAATTTTTAACTTTTTAGGCAAATAAAAATAAATATTAAATTTTGTTCTTTTCATAAAATTTTTTTATTAAACCATTTTAAAATAAATTGAATTAAATATTTTAATAAATATATACCTTTTATACCATATTATATATATATATGAAAATAATTTTATAATGTCAATATCAAAATCAATATATGAAATATATATAATATATATATATATATATATATCTTATAAATTTAGAAACGGCGTCATAAATATGGTAATTATTTAAAAAAAATTTTTAATTGTTAAAAAAAAGAAATGTAAATCGATAAATATTTTTTTAAGATAGCCAAATTTTATAAAATTAAATAAAAATTAATTTGTCAAAACTTAAAAAAATAAACAAAGATCACTGAAAAAGTTTTGAAATTTGTTTGTTGCTAAATATAAAAAGAAATAAATATTTTGATTTTTTTTTTATTTTTATCATTTGATACATTTAAAAAAAATTCAAAATAAAAATTTTGCAGTTATTAAAAGCAATTAATAAAATATTTTTTGTCAGAATGTTTTTTGTTAATAACTGATGTGACAATATTTTAATTATCTTGAAACAATTCAACTTACCTTAAAAAAATATATTATATATTTAAAAATAAATATGATTTAAAATAAAATTAAATAAATCCGAATAATAAATAAACTTCCAATTTTTAAATTACAAAATATGTTTAAATTATAATCTTTATAGTCAATAATAAAATTTTTTTAAACTTAAAAATAAAAAAAAAAAAAAGCCAAAAAGACGATGGAAAATATGAATGACAAATAAATTTCATTAATTTTTTATTGTCTTTCATTTTTTTCACCTTTAGTTTCATAAAACATAAATATTTTAATAAATTTATATTTTTTTTCAATATTTTCTTTTATAAATTCCCTAAAATATTTTTCTTTAATTTTCAAAAAATTTTTCCTCTTCATATTTTATGTAATAAATGTTTTATATAAACTTTTTTTTCATTCCTCTTTTCTGATTTTTTCCTTTTTATTCCTATACTTTTTCTATTTATTTTCTATGTTTTTCAATTTAATTGTTTTATTTGTTCAATTTTTATATAAATCATAATGCATGGAATAATGATATAACACAAAATGTTTTTAGAACAAAATGTTTGAATTTAAGAACATTAAAAAAATAACATATAACAGTTAAGTTAAAAAATAAAAAACCCTTTTACTGTATTTGAGATTTAATATTCATTTATTTATTTACAATATAAAATACAATTTTTTCTCTTTATATCATTATGCCATTTCATATTTTAGGTAAAGTAGGCAATTTACATTAATAGCATAAAAGATGATTTTTATTAAAGGAATCAATTTATTTCTTCACTTTATCAAAAAACATAATTTTTAATTTTTAGTTCATTTAATGAACATTAAACGAGAAAATAAATTTAGAATTTGCCCAACAAAAAAGAATTTTCACGAAATAAAATACACTTTGACGAATGTTTATATATATAAATATATATATATATATATTATATTTCTATTATTTCAGGAAAAATGCTCTGATCATTACCAACTAGTTTAAAAATTTCAATTAAAAAAGGGAAATTTATGAACAATGAAAGGAATACATGTTTTTTTAAATCTTTCCATGAATTTTTTGTCAATTGCAAATATTCTTAAATTTTTAACTTATTTAATGGTTTATTAATTATCATTTTTGAAAAAAATTTATAAAAATCCCATAAGGATTTTCAAATTTTATATTTAAATATATATATATAAATTTTTAATTATCCGATTCTGTGTATATTATTTATTTATTTAATTACGAATTAAAAGAATTTTATAAAAAAATGTTATATTTAATTATTGAACAGAAAAATTATGCTCAAAAATATAAATGATTAACAAAAAAATATGCTATTTCAAAAATAAAATATTTCAAAAGTCAAAAATTTTATTACCATCAATAAAATTATTTTTTAAAATCAAATATATATATATATTATATATATATATATATATATATATATATATATATATATATATATATATATATATATATACCATAATGATATAAATATATATATAATATAAATAATATATATATATTCCATATATTTATATTTATTTAAAAATTTGATTTCCAAAACATTAAACAAAAGTTCTGAATATTCCAAAATTATTTAAAAATTAATTATTTATATGTTCTAATGAATTATTTGAATAAAATTAATTAATCTAAAAAAGTGTTCTTTTCGAAATCTAAATTTTATATATATATATAAATATATTTATAAGTATATATATATATATTAAATATAAATATAAAAAAAATTGAAAAATTAAAAAAAAGTTCATTTTTTTCTATTTTTTAATTTTTCTAAGGCTCATCAATTCAAACGCATGGAAAAAAAATTCAAAATAAACTCTTTGAATGATGAGAAAAAAAAGGAAGAAAGTCTGTTGAAAATTCATGTTTGAAAAAAATCATTGTAAATAAAAATAAAATTTCAAATGTAATTTTTTTATGAAAATTATTTCACGTTTACAGTATTTTAAATGAATTTATTTATTTAAAATTATTAGGATCTTACTCTTGGAATTTTCATTACATACCTATTTATAAAATATATATATATATATATATATATAAATAATGAAATGTATTTAACTAAAGAAAGATTTTTAAATATATCACAAATGTTATTAATTAAATAAGTGCAGGATTATAAAAAAATATATATTTATTTTACATTATATATATATATACATATATATATATATATATATATATATATATATATATATATATATATATATATATAGATTTAATATATATATATAATTATTTATTTAAAAAAATTTATAATATAAATATTTTTATATTTTTTAAAAAAAAAAATTTCCATTTTGTTTCAACAACTCGGTGTCTTATAAAAATGATGACATTGAATGTAAAATAAATGGTTTTAAAAGAAATTTAATTAACAATCATTTTCATAAATATAAATTGAAAATAGATGATACAATCAAAATACAAGTATTAAAAATTCAAAATCTTAATTTTCGAATTCATTTATAATAGCTATTCAGATGTTTAAAATATATTTATATAAAAAAGAATTTATTCTAAACTGAATAATTACTAATAAATTATATAATTTTTAATATTAAAATTAAAAAATTTAATGAACATCAAAATCAAAAATTTAATCGGATCTATTAAGTTTTCAAATATAAAATTACTGAAGAGAAAAACAAAGAAATATAAATGTTATTCAATTTATTTCTTCATTCTAAATACAATTATCTAATTTTATTATTTTATATATAAATGTATGTTTTTAATCATTGGACTTTTATATATATATATATATATATATATATATATATATATATATGCAATTTATCTATATTTTTAACTCATAAAATATATATATAAATATATATATATATATATATATATATATATATATATACAGTGGGGGAAATAAATATTCGTACATGAAAAATTGTATTTTTATAAATGTAAAAGCCTTAACTAAAACAAATTTTGATACATTTTATGTGTAAAGATACATTTTATTAAAAAAATAGTAATAAACTTAATTAATTCTTATTCTAACAGAAATTAATGCATTTTTTTTTTTTTAACTGATGAAAAAAGTATTCGTACAAAACAAAAAAAGCATATTAACTTAATTTAATACTTTGTGGAATATCCTTTATTGAGTTCAACAGCTACCAGTCTATTCCTGTACGTCTCAACTAATGATTTGCACACATTGAGTGGTATTTTGTCCCATTCTTCTTGGCATATTGTCTTCAAATTCTTGATATTTGTTGGTGCTCTTTTCCCAATTTGAATTTTCAAATATCGCCATAAATTCTCGATTGGGTTCAAGTCTGGGGACTGACTTGGCCATTGCAAGACATCAACGTTACTTTCAGCTAACCATTTCCTTGTAGATCTGGCGGTATGCTTAGGATCATTATCCAGTTGGAAAACCCAATCAGGAGGTAGCCGAAGTCTCTCAACAGAACGCATTAAATTGTCTTGCAGGATTTTCTGGTAGCTTTCGGCATTCATCTTGCTATCTATTATTGATATTTTGCCAGCACATTTTGCAGAAAAACAGCCCCAGATCACGATACTGCCACCGCCAAACTTTATAGTTGGCAACGTGTTCTTTGGTAAGTAGGCTTCACCGTCCTTCCTCCACACATGATTTCGATAATTATGACCAAACAACTCTATTTTAGTTTCATCTGTCCATAGTACGTTTTCCTAAAATGAATATTCTCTATCCTTATGCTCTCTAACACATTTTAGTCTAGCATCTCTGTGTCGTTTAAAGAGGAGTGGAGTCTTCATTGGGAGCGTGATTTCTGACTGTTTGTGTGTAGTTCATTACGTATTGTACGTTTGATTACTTTAATCCCTAATGCACGCAGATGTTCCTGCAGCACTTCTCGGGTAACCTGTGGATTTTGTTGAATCTGGCGTCCTAATATTCTTGCTGATCTTAGAGAAATCTTCCTCGGAGCACCTGTTCGTCTTTGGTTTTCGACGCTGTTATGAGTTTTAAACCAGGCAATGAACGAAGCAATTGTAGTAAAAGGAATATTCAGGTTGTTAGAAATTGTTCTGTAACTGTTCCTATCTTTCCAAAGAGACAAAATGTGTTGTTTTTGTGAAATAGTCAATTCTTTAACTTTAGGCATCATTAGAACCTTCTCGTAAGACTAGAAATTGCAGAATGCTATGATAATGGCTAATAGCATTAATTATAATTACTGATAAATTTACTGGAACATTCTAGAATTTACTTTTTTCATAATTAATTGATTATTTTATTCTAATAATTGATTTGTACGATTACTTTTTTCACCAGTTAGAATTTTTAAAAAAATGCATTAGTTTCTGTTAGAATAAGAATTAATTAAGTTTATTATTATTTTTTAATACATAAAATGTGCCGAGATTTGTTTTATTTAAGGCTTTTACATTTATAAAATACAATTTTTCAAGTGTACGAATATTTATATATATATATATATATATATATATATATATATATATATATATATATATATATATATAAATAAAAAACAATAGGAAAACTGGTAATTGCTGATGTTCGTCCATTGGTTTCGTCAAAATATGACTTTTTATAGCAAAATACATGACGAAACTTCTGTATAGCAAGGATTTTTTCCTATTGTCATTTTATTCATAAATATTGTCTTCTCTACCGATTAAATCGGAGAAATTTCATATATATATACATACAAATATATATATACATATATTTATATAAAGACATTTTTTTATGTTTAACGTTGTTATTTTATAGATACAAGTATTTAAGCAAATGCTCTGTTTATGATAAACAGTATTAAATAACATTTACCGGCCTGAATGTCCGAGAAATTTCATAGAAAATATTCGTTCTTTGACAGGATTCGAACCTGCATCCTATACGGAACCGTCATATACGCTGACGTGCCTTACCTCTGGGCTACAAAGAACCTTTTCGGTAGACAAGGTCGAATTTACTGCTTATAAACTTCAATCTTCAATTAATCTCGTACATTCATAACTGCCCTGGCGTATCAAATGTAAACAAATGACGTCATATATTAAGAAGAAATGGACAAGGTCCGACAATTTATTTTATTAAAGAACATTTTTTTATAAAATAACAACGTTAAACAAAAAATGTCTTTAATAAATAAGTGTCGGACCTTTATCATTTTTATATATATATATATATATATATATATATATATATATATATATATGGTTTGGACACGACACTGTAACTGTGAGTTTCGCTGATCTTTGGTTCTAGCGCCATTAGTCATATAGTAATTTCCACTGACAGTAACGCAAACTGATCCGTCAGTTGATGTCGAATGTTTCCTGTAAGGTACCGGCTAATTTTACTATAACTATAAATCTCCAATCTGCCATTCATTAAAACAACCTGATTAGGTCGTTTATTCGCTGTTTCGTTATAGTGTCTCTTGCCTTTTCAAATGCCCTTTGTGTGTCAAATTCTTATTGCCTTCTTTCTTCATTATGTGTCCCAGAAATCTCAACTATCTCTTTCTGTTTTCCCATGAAACTTTCTCGTTAATCTATACATTTTGTCCGTAGAATTCTCAGCATCCAAACGTCGAACTAAGAAAGCAAATCACTTCACTGCTATATAAATATTTAAATATTACATAGCAGTTAAGCTCGCTTTTCTTTGTTTGGAACGAATTTCTATGTAACCTTGTAAAACAGATGTATGACATTACTACTAATTCCTTTTTGAGGAAGAAGGATATAATGGCTCTGTGGACGACGGCCGCGTCGCTTATAACGCAGAAATCTCGTTTGGTATCTTGTTTAACTGCCAACTACAATTGATGGAAATTTAAATGCAAGGACAATGCTCATTTTTCTCTCTCCTCGGTAATTTTTATTCTTATTGTCCTCTCTTTTTTTTTTTTTTTTTTTTTTTCTTTTTCACTCTCAGCAGCCCGTGGCATGACAGCTGCTTTTATCGTCTTACTGGCGGTGAAATAATTTTTTTAAAAAAAGTAAATTTGCTGGCGTCTGGAGAAATTGCATCAAATTTGTAACTGGCGTAGGGTTGCTCTCTTTGGACAATCGGCATTTACAATCTTTCACTTATGCGGGCCTGAACGCCTATCTTTGAAACCGGTGAGTAAAGCGCAAACACGTCTGGCCTATAACCCATCCTGGGTAAGGCGATAAACTACATGAGGCAGCGTGGAATTGCTGTTGTTCCCAGGTCCATCCTGACCCGGGTTGGTAGCACCTGTTAGGGTCTTGTCTATGGGCAAAATAGTTAACCCCCAAACAAGGGTCACAAACCCATGATAGTATAAAAATAGATCTATATAGTAAAAATATTACCAGCAGTTCTTGAAAAAAAAATACCAGCAATATATTTGACTCTCGACAAAAACTGACTTTATAAAAATATGTCAATGAAACCTGATCCACCAGCAGAACTCTTACAAAGAATTCATATTCTATTCATACGAATCTATCTTAAAAAATGTTGTCGGCATTAAATCAACCCATTGAGGTTGATATGCCGTAAAACAAAATAAACCAAACTAAACCAAAGAATACATATTCTATTCAAACCTATCCAAAACTGTTGTCTCGTCATTAAACAACCCATTGAGGTTGATATCCAAACTAAACTAAACCAAAGAATACATATTCTATTCATACAAACCTATCCTAAAACTGTTGT
>CAHIKZ030004261.1:0-34762 GCA_903632075.3 Acanthosepion pharaonis
TTTTATTAGAATCTCTTATAATAAATATATAATAATATTTTGCTCTACTTTGTATTGAGCACTTTTAAAACGTAAATGCTACGAACTGCGAATTTTTACTTCATTTATTTTCTCTCTCATTTGTGTATATATATATATATATATATATATATATATATATATATATATATATATATATATATATATATATCGTGGTTGTCTCAGAGTTTCATCCTACACTCTATACATAGGTAGCAAATGATAAGTGATTATATACCTATAGACATTATCAGGGATCGTTTTGAAAAACGCACGAAATCAACCGTTTTTCTTTCCCAAAATGATCAATAGATCAATAATATATCCGGTCTAGTCTTACGTTGCCTTTGATCTCAATTGCCTCGTTGACGAAACAGTTAGGAATTCGCCAACAATCGATTTTCGAAATAGTTAATCACTCTCTTCCCCCTCCCCCAACTCCCTTCTTTTCTTAATTTCCCCATCCTATCCATTCCCCCTCTTGGGTTTCATAAATTCAATCTTCAATTACATTAAGCGTTTCTCCTTCTGTCTCTCCCTTAATTTCTGTTTTTTTGAGGCTATCAGAGAGAGAGAGAGAGAGAGAGAGAGAGAGAGAGAGAGAGAGAGAGAGAGAGAGAGAGAGAGAGAGAGGGGAGAGAGATATTGCAGTCGCTGTAATTACCTGAGTAACATCGATATTGTAAAGGCGCTATGTCGGGGTTCCAGTCATCTACTTCTTCTTCCCACGTACCTTGTCCTTTCAGGACGTGGCTGATAGAGCCAAAACTTCTAAGCCGTCTTTCGTCAAAAATCTCATCAATTTCAACCGTTTCTTTGTAATTCAAAGTTTTCTTTCCGTTTCTATTTTCCTTCAAACTTTCTCATTATTCACATGTTCAGTCCGACATATTCTCAGCATTCATCTGAAGCATCACACGTTGCTTTAAAACATCTCTTTATCTGTGAGAAAATTATCCAGCCTTCACACGCACGCGCGCATGCACACACACATACACACACACACGGACACACACGCACGCGCACACACACATAAACACGCAGGCACACACGCACACGAACACACACACACGCGCACGCACACACGCACACACACATACGCACATACACACCCACGCAGGCACACACGCACGCACGCGCACACACACACGCCCGCACGCACACATATATACATACACACGCACACACAGACACACGCACACGCATATATATATAGGAGGGTTGGTATATAGGACTTTTTATTACACAGCAGTTCTGAATTTTCTTTGCTATCAACGAAATTTTCGTGTGTTTTTAAATATATATTTTTTTAATTTATAGAAAACTTCTTTTGCTATTATTTTGGCATTTCAATGCATCTACGGCTTTCGGTGTCATAGATTACATCTTTTGTTTAAACACTTCCCAGATATTTAAATTTTCACATTTAATTTGATTTCCATTTTGTAGTTGTCATCATCATTTTTTCTCTTGTTGACCACCGTGTAGTTAGTCCTTTCTTCTTGCGTTCCTTTACTATTTTATTTAAGGGGGTCATATAATTTTCTGCCTGTATCTGTCATCATCACAGTGTTATTTGCATATCTTATATTGCAAAGAATTCGCAGCCTTTCCGATAATACATCCTTGTTGGATCTCCCTCTCCCTGAGTATAGACTCACGGTAGAGGCTGAATAAGTCCGGTGAGAAGACACATCCTTGCCTTACGCCGCTTTCTGTTTTTGTCTATTTACTCAATACATTTCTATTCGGATGCAGGCGGTTTGCTCCCAGTCTAAGTTCTGGATTATTTAACATCCCAAATTGTACAGTTTTCAAAAATAGGAAGCGTCTTGTTTTTAAATCTAATATTTACGGTACGAAATGTATCTTTTCTTCATCTTCTCCTTCTTGTTTTAAAAAAATACGTATACATTATATATCAATAGATCTTAATGGTAAATGTAATGTAAATTTTTTTTGCTGGTGAGACGGAAAAGTACTAGGAAGAGAAAAAAAGTCAAACAGTTATATCCTGACCCCCAAAATGTAGAGGTATTGAACAAAATTTCATTGGAAAATTAGGTCAGCGGGAAGTGTTGTAATGGAATGTCCCACCCTCCCTATCGCCTATTGTGGACTGACTATATCAGTAGATATGTATAGTGTGCATATATATCTGGTGGACTTTGCTTCAGGGAATTTGGAGCAAAGTTCATCGTTTTGGTTAACCTGTACAACTGGTGATTATCACCTGACGTATTTCTGAACTATTTTCTTTTTGAACTGCAATTTCCGTTTACGTTTTCTTACTTTTCTGTTTTTGAAATTTTTTTTGATTTTTTCTTTTTCAATTTATTACCCTCAGCATTTTCATTTACCTCGTTTTTTGCTTTTATTCTTTTATTATTATTTTTTTATTTTCTCTTATTTTAAAGTTATTATTTGAATTTATTTTTTCCGTTTTAATTTTCTGTAACCCTTTATCGTTTTATTTTTCGTCCAACTTTATTTTTCTTTGTTTATATATTACATATTTCTTCGTTCTTTGTTTTTCTTTTTAAATATCTGCGAAGTCTGTGTTTTACTTGTTAAACCTTCTGTGTGTATATTTGTTTTAATTTTTCGTGCTTATTTTGTTGATTATGTCTTTTTCTTTTCGTGTTTTTCGTTTGTATTTGGGTTGACTTGTTTTTTTTCTTTTTGAGGCAGCCATATTGATTTTGTGATTAGTTACGTATTTTATTGTTTTCGTATTTATTTTTTCGTTTTTTTTGCGTAGTATTTTGTTTTAATTTTATTGTTGTAGTATTTTAAAAAATAGACTTGTTGTTTTATTCTTTTTGAGTCTTCGTACGTGTAACCGTTTTTGCGTGTATCCTGTTTCTCGTTTAAAGAAAATTTGTGATTGTTATCTGTCATTGTATATTTAATTTTTCGTTTTTTGTTCCTTTTAAAGTTTAACGTTTGATCGTCTGTCTTTTGCATAAGTTTTCATTTTTAAGTAATCTTTTTGTACGCCCAACTTTTTGTTTTGTCTTGTAAAATTTGTTTTTTATTTCCTTACGGTTGAAGGAATTTCGCATTGTTTCGTATTTATTTTAGTTTATTTAATAATTTTTTTTTTCGGTTTATGTGAAAAAACACACACACACACACACACACACACACACACACACACACACACACACACACACGCCCCTCATTGTTAAAAAAATGGTTAAAAAAAAAATATTTTGGAGTCACGGAAAAAAAGACACTCCAGATATGTACATTGCAAAAAAATGATGGATTTCGAGAAGAGCCAAAGCTTACGTGAAAATGCAGATTTCTGCAAAAGTCTGGTTTCAGAAAACGACCCAAATTTGGAGAAATCAAAACTGTTTTTGAAAAAAGTATGGTGGCTGAATCAAGGCCAATATTCAGCCGAAGAGACCAAAGATACAGAGGAAAACAAAGAAGAAAATGTAGCGGTCATACCCGAAATGTACAATCAAAATTACGTAGTTCCCGGATCAAATCCCAGTATATGAGGTTCCTCCTCAAACCGTCGGGGAGCACTTGGCTGCCTATCTGTGCCAGTTTGGAGAGATACTCAATGCTTTCTTTGACGATCTGACCGGGGGATGGAGTTACGATGATCGATCGCTGGGCCTTCATCTGCATCCCCAACTGTCTGGATGTTGGGGACCCAGAAAATGCCGATAATTGTCACCGGGCGACGACCAATATACTGAAGGTGTGGACAGACTAGTCACATGTCCTCTTCCTGCCCAGTAAATAAAGCCTCTGAAGTTCTGGCTCCCGCCCAACCAAATCACCTTTTGGTCGAGTCTGTACATTCCGTCTCGCCTGTACATTCTGTCTCGCCTGTACATTCTGTCTCGCCTGTAATGCGTATGTCAGTGATCGGAACCGGTCGGGGGAAACCTCCGTTTGGGTATAACTCTCAATCCCCATTCCCGAAAAAGCCTTTGCCCGTTGTTTGTGTGGTTGCGGAGAAGGAGGGGAATAGCAGGTCGTTAGTAGGGCGAAAGGGAAGCTCCATGTAGCGGGACCTCGTTCCATACAAATAACAGAGAAAGACACAAACAGTCCCATTCCCTCTACAACGCGAATGGCGATTCTCCGACCAGCAATCTACGCCAACAACGACTTAGGTACGAAACAAATTTCGAGAAAAGAAAAAAGCTGCAAAAATTAAAAACTAACACAAAAATGTTCGCAGGATGAAAAAATAACTGGCCCTTCTTCATCTCCACCATCCCCAACATACAAGCAACAACTCCTGACACCACATCCATTGACAAAATCCGCGTTTACCTCCTCATCCAAAATCACTACTCTTGCAAAAAGCTCCCAGTTCCATAAAAAAATCCTACTCCTACAACTCCCCATACCCCTAACCCTTTTCCTGTCCAAACCCCCACCCGTCCCCTCAAAAAAACAAAAATCGGTAAAGAAGTCCATCAACTGATGCCATTGAAAAAAAAAAAAACAAACCTAATTTATAATATAGGGAAATTTTTGTGTAATAACAAAAGAAAAACAGGATAAATTAGCTTCTCAAAGCAAGAAATTCAAAGATTTGAAACATCTCATTAGGTTTAGAAAAATAAATAATCTCGGCGTAGAAAACCCCAACAATTTTCCAAACGTCAAGAGGATATTGACTGTGATCAGGACTGGGGACCCTGGTAAACATGTATAGGCTCTAGTGACGGAGGCAAACCAGGTCAAATCGTATTGTTCAGGGAGGGTCTCCGTTTTCGTTCACCCCTTCCTTTATAGTGCCCTAAAATTAACTTTTCCCTGGACATTGACGTTTACCTCCTGATGGCTCTATTACGGCTGAAATGGAGCACAGGATCAATGGGAAAGGCCGTCGGTGTCGTAATACCGTCCATGTTCAGTGCAGGAGAGCAACCCTAATCGGTTTCATCATGTTTCTCCGGTTAGCAACGTTGAATGCCTGAGGTCTGAGGTTGGAGTCTCATAGGGCGAGACTTTCTCGTAACCTTCATCGCCTTTGGGTGAATATATTTTGTGCAAGAGATCCATTTTTCTTCTCACAGTTATGAAGACATACTTTTGGGGGTTTTTCCTTCTATTCAGTATGTTTTGATGGACGCTCGAGGAAAGTCTTTCAAGGCTGTGTCTGCTCTTGTCTTCGCAGATCCGGCGGTCAGACTTTGCGTGCTGGACGTTACCATAAACGATAAGGATCTTCGTCTCATTGGGGTTTATGCGCCCAATATGCGTTCTGAGTGGCCTGCTTTGTTTCAGGAGATTGGGCTGTTTTTGACGACATCTCGTCGGGTAGTTTTAGCGGGGATTGGAATGTCATCCTTGACCCCGACATAGATCGTATAGGGCAAATTTGGGTACTGATAACCAGGATGTGAAACCATTTCGGGACTTTGTCGACAAGTTTGATCTTGTCGATAAGTACCGGAATGAACACCCTCGGCAGTTAGTGTGGGCTTGGACTAATAGTGGCGACTCGGCTACAGAGGTGCGTTCTAGCTATCTCGACCGAGTCTTAGAAGAAACGACGTAGGGATCTTAGGGTGTCTAAGTTTCCATTACATAGTTTATTCGGATCATAGGCTCGTCCGGGTCCAGGTAAACTTAGATAAGCCTAAGGTTAAGATGGTTGGCTACTTGAAATTGAACTTATTATTTGGCGAGCAAGATTTCCAGGACCTGCTACTAATGATACAGAGGAACTGACGGGGTATGTGGTTGGGAATGCATGGTGGGATAAATTAAAATCAAAAATTAGAACGTTTGCTGATGATTTTAGTCATCGGCTCAATATAGATAGATTAGCGGCGCAAACGGCTTTTAAGCATAAAGTTGATCGGGCGATCAAATCCGTGATAGTGGGGACGTAGCTTTAGGTAAAGCAGAGTTGGCCTCCTTGCTTATCAAGAAGGATTAAGCTATGGTAGTTAGTGCTAGATTAAAAGAATATCTTCCGAGGCGACAAATACAGCCGCTGAATTTCGTGCAGAGGAAGAATAGGAACGCGTCTCAGCGGCATATCGCGTTCGCCACATTGCCGGATAAGCGGACCGGCATATGTGAGGCGTTTCGTGATTACTTTCAGAAACCTTTCACCAGGGAGCCCGGTCTGAACCCTGCTCACTTCGATGCCTATTTAGCTCACTTTCCCTTCCTTCAGGCAGCTGAAGCGGCTACGTTCGAGGGTCCCATTACGGCGGAAATCTGGGAAGCGCTGAAGCAGGTTGGCCTGGATAAATCTCCGGAATTAGATGGTCTTCCTTGTCCTGTCTCGTCTGATTGGTCCCTAACAGACTTGTGCTGTGAAGGGCAGGACGATTCAGGATAACCTTCATATGGTACGCTTGATCTTAGAAAAAGTCGACAGTGAAGCCGCGCTGATCAATTTAGATCAGTCCAAGGCCTTCGATAGGGTTGACCATCGGTTTCTGGAGGCTGTCCTGTCGGCGGCCGGTTTCGGAGCCGACTTTCGCTCCTGGATCCGATTTTTGTATGCGTCCCCCGGTGCGCTGGTGGAAGTGAATGGGGTAAGGTCGAGCCTTTCGTATTGTCTCGCTCCATTCGTCAAGGTTGTCCGCTATCGCCCTTGCTTTACGTTCTTGCGTTGGAACCATTCCTTCGCAAGTTAAAGGCGAATCCGGTCCTGCGCGGAATTTCCCTGCCTGGCGCTACCACCTCGGCCAGGTATTCTGCCTATGCTGACGACGTTTCGGCTCTTGTGTCGAGCAGAGCCGAGATTGACGAAGTCAGCAAAGAAATAAGTGGGTATGAGATGGTAACAGGGCCAGGATCAACCGTGATAAGTCTTGGGCTTGCGGTTGGGTGCGTGGAAGGGAGTTTCTCTTCCCGGACCTTTCCTCTGGACGGATGGGCCGATCAAGATACTCGGCGTCTGGTTCGGTCCTGATCTCCAGTTGGAAATGAACTGGTCGGAGGTACAAGGGAAGGCCGAGATCGCGATTAATTTGTGGTCTCGGAGGAGACTTTCCCTGAAGGAAGGGCGGAAGTATGTGTTTCACATCTATCCGATCCTCCTCTACCGACTCTCTGTGCTTCTCCCCGTATGCCCGGCTAATGTCATTAGTTCGGACCTTGTTCTCTTTCTTATGGAAGGGCAAGGCCCCTATGGTATCTCACGAGGTCTGTTGCCTCCATCCCTCTGAGGGCGGTCTGGGGATGCCTAGCATTGAGATCCGTCAATATATGCTTCGCATTACCTTTCTAGACCGAATGTGTCGTGGGTCGAATGAGAGGTGCCTTTTGGAAAGAAGACGTCCAGAAACATTTCCCGTCCCTGAAAAGTGTGCACCTCATCGGAATTCAGCAAAAGGTGGGTGATTCTTGCGCGAATGTGCCGAGTAAAAGGGGCTGACCTTGAGTGGCATCTGGATGCTGGTTAGGCTTTAAGGATATTGTTTTCCTGGGTTTAACATAGGCGACCCATCCCGGGTTAGGTTAGATTAGGTTTTTGTATTTTTTCTTTTTAGTTTTCTATTCCGGTAAACTTAGCTAGGGGTGTATTTGCTCATTGGTCCCCTTTTATTTCTGTCCCTATTTTCTTTTCCTTTAGTTTAACTCCCCATCCCCTCCCTCGTTTTTAGGTGGTCAGTAATGTCAGTTCTCTGGTAGATGCAGGGGCGCCTTTCGTTTCGATGTGTGTGTTTTTCGTACTTGTTGTTGTGTATGAATGAGTGTGTGCCTGTGTGAGTGCTTGGGATGAATGAGTGTGGCCTTATTTTTCATAAGTCCCGCATCGATTTCGTCCAGTTAACTGATATTTCTGCCACATTCAAGAGTTTGTGGGGGTTTTATTACTAACACTAATTTTATTTGGTTTCTTGTAAATATATTTTGTCATTTTGTATATATTCATTGGGGCTCATTTTTAAAAGTTGTTGTTTTTTATGCCCCCCCCCACAGACAAATATTTTGTACATAGGGATTATTTAGGTTTTTCATGGAATCAGAGAGGCATTTTTGGTGTTTGTAGTAAGAAAGGTATGGATAAATGTGTTGTTTTGGTGAAAGGAATATTGTTCTGTATGATGGGTCAGTGTGATTGTGGCTAGCTAAGTTTAATCTAAGACTAGTGATGACCGTCCTTTACCCCAATCCCCTTTTCGGCCTTGTGCCACATTTGTACATATGTGCAATAAATAATAGATTAAGAGATCGAATCCAGAGACTCTGCCCGACTGCGACTTAGTCAACCCATTCTGAAGGAACAGTCTTCCCAAGAATATACCAAAACTACCTGTGTGGGGAAAATTGTGAAAATGGCCTACCTCGGAAACGCGTTCGAATCTGCGCAGTATGTAAACACTGGTCCTTCCAACTGTAAAAAGAAAACCAAAATGGCGGCGCCCGCGTTTTTGCCGAGTAGTCTCGGTCAGTTAACGTGAAATCGTTGCCTCGTGATTCGCATACCAAATCGTGGTCGGTCCGCAGCTGTATAAAGCAGGCTCGTTTCTGCTGTTTTTTCAAACAGGCTTTCGGCTCGTGAGAAGGTTGGACGTGCGACACCGGTTTCTTTGTGTCTACCTGCTATCACCAGTTGAATTGTTGAGTTACACACCTCAAGCTATTTCGGCAATGGACAAGTTCGATCTAAAATTGATCCCAGAATTCGGCGAAAACCCCACGGGCCCGACTATCGTTGAATGGTTTGAAAAGGCCGAACGTGTTTGCAGGGTGTCCAAAATAAAGGAACCTGCACTGGTCATCCCACTGAGACTCACGGGAGGAGCCTACGCCGTATATCAACAACTCGGGGACGATGCTGACCTAGAAGAGATCAAGGACGCCCTGTATACGGCCTTTGAATAGATCCATTCATCGCTTGGAAACAGTTCGTCGGACGGTGGCTCGAGCCGGGTGAGACCGTGGATGTTTACCTGGCTGATTTGCGAAGGCTGGCAGTACCGTTTGGCGGAGCAACGGACCGCATACTGGGGTGCGCCTTCCTGGCAGGACTTCCTGACGACACCAGTCGGTTCCTGCGAGCTTCTTCAAGATTGGACACACTGGGAATTGACGAATTGCTAGCCAGGGCCCGAAACATCTTGAAGGACACGGAACAGGTCGCGACAGCCGTGAGAACGCCTGAGACACCGCGGAGGGCCCAATGTGCTACAAGTGCGGTGGACCCAACCATTTCTCTAGGGACTGCAGGAGCCGAAGTGACGTAGGAGGCGGAGCGGCCGACGGAACCGAGCACGACTACGCTGCTATCGCTGCAAAGAGTTAGGCCATGTAGCACAGGATTGCTCGGGAATGAGTCCGGGGACAAGGTGCTGTCGCAACCCTTGCCCCTCTCGGTCAGTAAATGCGGCATTGCCTGTTGTCAACGTGTACGTTGAGGGTAAAACGATGTTCGGCGCTCGTTGACACTGGATGTTCCTGATCGATCGTTAGTGCGGATCGATGCGTGACATGGAGCAGTCAACAAATCGAGATTCGGACGATTGACGGAGTGTCCTGGCCTGTTGTGGTGTCGGGACTGTATCAGTCCTCACAGACAGAGGGAATCGTGCCAAGGTCGACGTTTTGGTGGCACGTCAAAGGCCCCTCGGTTACGACCTGCTGCTTAGGATTGATGCGATCCGAGCGTTAGGAGGCATGATAATCACGCCAGCCGGAAATGTGGAACTGGGTAAAGGAAGAAAGGTGTGTGCAGCCCTTTGCATTAGTGAGCCAGATTTCGACGTCTCTTTCAATTCCGACGAGAGGTGTGGACCGCCAGGTGGAAATGGCCCCAAAAGACCCACCAGTTCAGCTTTACAACAAGGTTGCAGAGTACAAAGTTCCTGACAGCATCAGAGGAAAATACAAGAAAGAGCTTCAACAGTGGATTATGAACAGCTGGTTGATTCCGTACCCCCAGGAAAGACTGGAACCCTCAAAGGGTCTGATTCCTCCGATGGCAGTCATGCAAGAGCAGAAACAGAAGGTATGTCCAGTACTCGATTACTGCGAATTGAACGACTTTGTGGATGCTTTTACTGCCGATGCAGAAGTGTGCGCACATAGGTTGAGAACGTGGCGGCGGCAGGGGGTCAATGTGTCGCTTCTGGATCTGCGGAACGCATATCTTCAGATTCACATCGACGACGCGCTGTGGCCATTTCAAACGTTTATTATTAAAGGCCAACGCTTCTGTCTTACGCGGCTAGGATTTGGGCTAAATGTAGCGCCACTCATTATGAAATCCGTTATAGACGCCATCGCATCGCAAGACCGCACAATTGAAAGTGCCACATCAGCATACGTTGATGATATCTTCATTAATGAAAGTTTGGCCTCTGCATCGCGTGCAAGACAACACTTTTCGGATTACGGTTTGTGTGCAAGGATCCGGTGCGACTGAGAGATGGAGCAAGAGTTCTTGGCTTGCAAGTCTGGGAAGAAAATGGCACCTCCGATGGAAACAAGGAAGTCAAATCCCGGAAGTCCCTGATGTGTTGACGCGGCGGCGCGTATTTTCATTGTGTGGGAAACTTGTTGGACATTTCCCAGTGTGTGGATGGCTCAGGGTGGCAGTTGCATTCGTCAAGCGCCTGGCAACCGCAGCAACCAATGGATGGGATGATAACATCAAAGATCCTCTGTCTGTCGCATACTAGCTTAGATGTTAAGTAGAGTGGGAACTGGATCCCATCGGAGGAGACTGGTGCATGAGTGGTGACGAGATCACAGTCTGGGTGGATGCGAGTTCCGTGGCGACAGGAGGGCATTGGAAGCGAACGGAAATATCATCGAAGATGCGTGCTGGCTGCGTCCGACTAATGATGCCAGGCATATTAATTTGGCTGAACTCGATGCGGCGCTTAAAGGAGTGAATCTAGCTCTCCAGTGGAAGGCGACAACATTGCACTTGGTTACTGATTCGGCGTGTGTGCACCGGTGGATTTCAGACACCTTGACCGGGAAGGCACGGGTGAGCACAAGGGCGGCTGGCGAGATGCTGGTTAGGCGACGGCTGGGCATTTTGCGATCGCTGGTGGAAGAATATGGATTGACCATAGACGTGACACTCGTACAGTCCTGCCAGAACCGTGCGGATCGCCTCACCTGAGTACCGCACACGTGGCTAGAACTGCTCAAGAGAGGAGAACCGGCACTCGAGAGTTGTGCAGTGGTAGGGAGACGACTGGACGAGGACCAGGTTGCCAATACCCATCGTCAATGCGGACATCCGGGCGTGAAACGAACTCTGTACTTCGCCAGGTTAGTCGACCCGCAGGTGTACAGAGAAAGCGTTAAATCCGTTGTGAAGGCCTGCACAACCTGTCAGTCGATCGATCCGGCACCCGTTCAGTGGGAAAGAGGAGAACTGGGCGTGAAGAGCAACTGGAGCAGACTGGCGATGGACATAACTCACTACAATGGTGAGAATTTTTAACGCTTATTGATTTCGGTCCTCCAGGTTTGCGGTATGGCGGCTGCTGCGCAGACAAGATGCGAGCACCGTCATTCGACTGTTGGAGAATGTTTTCCTGGAGCGAGGCCCACCCGTGGAAATACTGACGGACAACGATACTGCATTCACCAGTAAAGACTTTAAAGAATTTGCGGACAATTGGGACGTGCATCTGCGGTTTCGATGTGCCTAATCGCCAAGTGGAAACGGCATCGTGGAGCGGAACCACAGAACCATCAAGACCATCGCAGCCAGGAAGGGCTGCACAGTATCGGAGGCGGTTTACTGGTATAATGTCGCCTCGAAAGATAACGTTTCACCATATTCTCGGATGAGATTGCTGCTGTTGATATTAAAAGAAGAAAAAAATTACAGTTTATTGTTTATTCCGTGCCAACTTTCGACATTAAAGCAATGTCATCCTAAGGGTGTGTTTTTAGGACAAACATGTAGTTTTTATTATTTCCAAAGACAAAACCCTATGTCAATCTGTGTTATAATTTTAGATGTGGAGTAGGGAGCTCTAGTTTTGTGCCATTCAACCATTTTCACACAGACAAAACTTTGGGAGTGCCCGCTCGGTAATCGACTTCTCTTTTCATGGTCGAGATTCGGGTGAACTATATATTCCGGTACTTCCAACAGTTCAGATCTTCACAGTCTGGGACCTGCCCTGACGGGTACGTTGAGCAGCCTATTACCATTTCCACCATGTTCAGTTCGTAAGTTCCACGTAGACAGCTTCTTTCCCAGAATCTTTATAGTGTTAACTGACCGCGTAGATGCTTTACACATCAGTAAATATTTACGAGGATCAAGTCAAGATTTATCGATCATACATTCAATCATACATATCCTGGTAATATACAATAATTTCTCCTTTCCCATACGCCTAACACTCTACTTTGATTAATACTTAAGCCTTGTATTTGGTGAAGAATAGTATATATATATATATATATATATATATATATATATATATATATATATATATATACCCACAGTAATATACACGCTAACACACATCATACTCACTCATTCCCTAAGAACAAAAAAACACACACACTTAACAGAGACACAATTCTTTTCCAGGAACCAATAAAACTGTCAAAATGACCAAGGGAATTCAAAGCAGCATGAATCCATCCAGCTCTTATCTCAAATAACAACTCAAAAGAGACTGTTTGACCAACACAAGGTCTGACCAAAATTCATGTTAAAAATATAAAAAAAACAAATGAAAACTACAAACAAAATTTCATTTTCTCCATCAAGACATTCATTCAATTCAGCAGAATTTTTTTTCTCCTGATGATGGCCATGTTGGCCGAAACTAGTCGAGGAATCTAACTGAAATAATAATAAAAAAGAAAGAATATTAATTTACAACCCACAGAACATAGATATGTACAGATTTGTCTTATTCATATTGAATTAATATGGCTTCCTTTTGACTTTATTCATATTGACTTTATAGAAATATATTTACAAATATATTCTATCTGAAAAATATATATACACACACGCACACATACACATAGACATAGACACGCGGGCAACCGTGTGTCTGTATTTGAGTCCACGTGCCTGAGTGAGGTGTGTATGTTTATGTGTATGCATGCATGTGTGACTTTGCATGTGTGTGTGTGTGTGTGTGTGTGTGTGTGTGTGTGTGTGTGCACATGGAAATTTGAGAATATAGTACTAATACGGTACTCTTTGTGAGAAGTACCTAGTTTCAATCTTTTCCATCGACGAAGTAATTTTAATGTTTCGCTAGAAATTAAACACCATTTTATTTTTTTATATTCAAATTTCCAATATTTTGGCTCAGCAATACTTCCAATGTGAATTTTGAAAAGATATTACAGCGCCGAAAACAAAAAAAACTGATCGGCGAAAATCTAGTTTCGATCTTTTTTTTGAAGAAGGCCTTTTGCATAGAACTCTGTCATAGAATCGCAAACGTCAATACATGGATTTGTTTTGATAACGCTTTTCCACTTTTCCGACTGTAAATTGAATCGGCTCAGATCGGCTGACAATCGTGGGCCGATTATCCGATTGGTAGAATATCGACCAATTGAGATCGATATAAACAGATGTACAAATAAATTTTTTCTTTTATATGAGCTTCATTACTATACAATTAATTCCAAGATTCTGAATTAAAGTATTTATTACAATGGTTGTGTACCTTATACCGCCAATTCTTGAGATATAGCATATGCACATTCAAATTAAACAATATATATATATATATATATATATATATATATACACATATATATATATATATATATATATATATATATATATATATATATATATATATATATATATATATATATATATATATATATATATATATATATATATATATATATATATATATATATATATATATATATATGTATATATATATATATATATATATATAGGAAGGAAGGCGTTAGGTAAATAATCCGGAGTTCTTTATTATTTATGTTTTTATTTTTATTTTATATATTTTAAAAAAAAGAAATTAAAACAGTGCTCCATACAAAAGTAGAGCTTAAATTATAAATATATTTAAAAAATATGATTAATTATTATATATTATGATATATTATTATAATATAATTATTTAAAAAAAGGAACAAAAACTTCAACATAATTGTTAAAATTAAATTGAATTAAAGTATCAAGCCCTGTTTCATCCTCAGTTAACAATTATGCTCTTGTTTTTTTGAAACATGAGAATTTTTATGTAAAGAAGGAATCATATTTTTTTAAATAATATATATATATATATATATATATATATATATATATATATATATATATATAATAATGGTGTAACGGTGAACGACTAAATCATGAAGTCATGCATTATTCTCCATTATATATATATATATATATATATATATATATATATATATATATATATATAATCTATTTTCGACGTTTCAGTGCATAACAGTTCATTTTCAAATCTGCACAGACACTCATTTGATTAAAGCTGTGAAGATCTGTGCACATCCGTTCACACGTTTTCGAAAAGTCTGATAGCATAGTGAAATCTCCTTATCAGTTTTGAATTCAGATTTTTTTTTTTTTGTTTTCAAATAAGGATAAAGACTCCAGTCTTCCCTTTCTATAAACCCATAGTTAGGAAGACATTGATTTATTCCCTTACCTATACTGAACTAAACAATAAAAAAAAAAATTTATAAAACTGAACTCTATATGAATTTTTTTAATATGATAAACAAACTTCAGACAAAACATGCGTTTGATGTCAAAATGACCGGAAGCCATTACATTGAAGAACAGTGTCTTTATTGTCAATGTTTCATTTTGATATAAATATGGAAGAACACTTTGGACCTGAAAAAATGGAAATTTAAATGTTTAAAATATAAAGTGACCCGAGGGAAGTTTTCTCCAGTTTTTTTTTTTTTCTTTTACACTAAATGATTGGTTTCCATTTTCTGCTACAAATATCGACTGTTCTTTATTGAAGCTTGACAGAAAACAGAATAGCTTATTTGAGCAGTTGTGCCTTATTTCTTTGAATTCACTTTGAAATGTTTTTTTGAAGATGAGGCCTCATAGGGATTTATATATAATTTTTTTACCCCCTTATTTTTTTTTTGTTATTTTTGACAAGCGAACAGCTTCCATAGTCAAATCAGGTTTAATGCCTTAAACAAGAAACTATATGTATTCATAATCCTATTAGTTCAAGTCATTTAAAAGTTTTTCTTTATTCTAACCTCGCACCATTTAAAATGGTGGCAGATTATTCAACAAAGAAAAAAAAGTAATAACATGACAAGAAGGTAAAAAAAAATTGATAGATTTTTTTTTTTTTTCATATATATCTCAACGTTTGTTTTTTATCTTAGAAATGGGAGAGCAAGTAGTAATGATTGAACCTTCACATTAGGATAAACTCTTTAACCTGCCCTGAAAAAATTGGAGAATTGGCATCACTCTCTTTTCATAAGATGTCTGAACAGCAATACATAAATTTCTATTTTAAGGTTTGGGTAATATTTTTTTGAACCCCCAGAAAGATATACTATAGCAATGTTTTCAGATGAGTAACTTATATCCGAGCTATGATAAAGCTTAATTTAGGAAATTACTCATTGTTAATCTCTTATACAAGGTTGGGCAGAAATGTCAAAATAATGGTGACTGACAAATGAGAGACTGAAAGGGAGATAACCACGGATTCATTATCATTGATAACTCTCTCCTCCAATTTGCAGAACCTATTTAGTAATATTCTTAACACTTGATATAATGCACAAATATTACAATGATAAAAATCAGTAAATAATTATAGCTAATTTATACTGGGACTCATGCAAGCAAGTACAACCCATAAAAATATTTTAAATTTTAAAAAATTCATATGGCAAAAATGATTTCAAACTTTTCCTAAATCTTTGATTGTCTATCAATCATCCCACCTCACATGCTATCCTCTTCCACCACACTGTTTGGGAATGAAGACACATATCTTACCATTATGTGGGAGGTATTTCTGCCACACCTTATAGAACAAAACCTTTCTTATATAAATATATATTTTACCCATCACAAATCAATTTTGTGCTTGTCACTGATCTTAGCAACTTCAGTGCAAAATCTTTCACAATTATTTTCATTTAAAGCAAATTTTGGCAAATTCTTTTTAGAGATAGAGTGTGTGTGGTAGGATTTTTATCCATGTTTAGTAGCCGCGCACAATTTGGAAATGTTTTTTGATGATGATGCAAGAATTTCAAACCTGGATAAAAAATGCCTCCTAGATGTATTATGATACAGATGAACATGACATGACACAACAGATGCAGGTGGGGGTCTAATTGACCAATGAAAAACAAATTAAAAATATCAGAATATAGAGATAGGTAGGTGTGTGTGTATATATATATATATATACATATATGAGAGAGATATATATAATGTCACTTAGCCTTATTTTTCCAAAATCAGACTGGGCATCCCTCACAGGTTGGATTGTACTCTGTTATGGATGTCATTTACCTTAGCCTGTATTGGATCGAAGCTAAAATGGTAGCATCTGTGAGTAATTTCATAGCCATTTCCTATTCCCCCATTTTGATCAAATGGTTCAGGATCTTTCTTTCTGAGTTCAAAAATTTGAAAGATGAACTTAAGACAAGAAAAACATTATATGCTGAAGTTGCTAAAATCAACAAACAAATCTAAATTTGGATTTTTTTTTTTTTCTTTTTTGACTTCCTTGAAAATAAACATTTAGAATTTTTTTTGCTGGGGGGGGGACGTGTCTATTGAAATGTGAGACCTGAACATTTTGGTTTTCCTCAAAACAAAATATTACAAGTTTTAAAAATATAAGGCGGTGGGAACACTAACACTTTCCAGCCTTGAGAAAGTTATTCTCGTCAAGTCCAGGGTCAACCTCTCATAATATACACTTATGTCCTCTCTTTATGCCCTTAAAACAACCTCATTCCTTAACTCTCTACTTTGAGTGGCTCTTGGGCCTTGAACTGGGTGAAGAGATAGGCATTTTTTTTTTTTTAATTATTATTATTTGAGATGAGTCATAAAAATAATTGAAAATGGCATTTATCCAGCTCAACATAGGGACAAATGTGGCACATGGTGAAAATCAAATATCTTAAAGAAATTCCTATTAAGTGATGGTTAACAAGCTATGCAGAATTGTTCTTTAAAATTTAGTTCGGTTGCCTTGTGGCAATCTAAGTCTGGCACAAAGCCTCAATTATGGGTGAATGACCAGCACACAATTAGTCTGTGAAATCAGCAAAATAATCAGATTACCTATTACTGAGATTGATCCTCACTGGGTGCCTCAGCTCCACTGTGCTAGTCTCGTTAACCATTACTACTGAATAGTGGGTTTAATCATCACTGAGTGCCCCAAACTTTTCACTGTGTGCCAAATTAAGCTAAGCTCAAGAAAATTTGTAGGAATATTGCCAATTGATGAGCAAGTCTGGTTAACCATGACTGGAGTAGTTAGTTAGGCACTCTCAGTTTGACACAAGGCCTCAAGTATAAGCTCAGCATATTCAAGAATTTCTGGGTGCTTTTGTGTGTGGAAAGTGAACTGATCGTGCCAAGTTCAATTTTTGTCATTCAATTTATTTTAAGGTATAAATTCCTCTTCCTGCACCTATACGTTAAATAGTAGGGTAGACTGAGCTCTCTTGCCTTGAAGCAGCAACCAATTATAACTGCAATAAATATGGTTAATGCATTATGGGATTCGGATGTTGGAATGACTAGTAAGTTTGATCTTCATGATAGACAGCTAACTATATTGAGAGAGAAAGAAAGGAAAGAGAAGGAGAGAGAAAGAGAACTTCACTTAGTATTTGCGCATGGGCCAAGTTCCCAAATTGTCTACTCCCACAACCAACATCACACTGGCATCAATATTCCACCGACCATCCCTCTTTGGTGCAATGTGGAAAGTTCTACTGCAGGGTTGGAATCCTCAGGGACCAGAGGCACATCCCTCCTTTATTTGTTGTTTTTTGTCTTCAGACAGAAACACAAGTGAACGATAAAAATGCAGTTTATAGCACTGATCTATGTATAAATAATCCCACAATTATATTTTTTTTTAGGTAGTCATGCTAATCTGTTAATAAAATGTAATGTAAAGATTTCATCTCAGAACATGGAGATATGTCTGAGAATATGAGTTTCTTGTTTTTCTTTTTCTTTCCAAATTACTTCTTAATTAAAACAAAATTTAACAGGAGTATAGGGATATTTTTTAACTGCTACACTACAGCTACATAAACAAGACTTATGCAGTATTTTATCATTTAGCAATGATTATGGCCCTCCACACACCATCACAGTTAGGGTAAAGTACATTCTTTCAAAGCAAGTGTGAAAGTTTCATTGTCTCTCATTCAATGTCAACTGATGATGATGGGAAAACAAGATAAACTTGAAATTTTGAAAAAATTGTCATCCAGACTGCAAGTCGAAGAGAAACATGTTTGTAGGTTTTTGCTTTTTTTTATCAAAGATAGCCACTCCACACTTAAAGACAGGGATTTATTCTACCAAGATGGCTCCTAAGCAAGCACCTAATCCTTTTTTAAATTTCTAATTTCAATGTTTATCAATCCTCCAACGACAATTTTCCCAAAAAAACATTTTATATATATAATAGTTTTGGGGGTTTTTTATGGGATAAAGCAATCGGATGTCTAGCCATACACTGAAGAGCTGTAATACAGAACATAAACAGTTTGACTGAGGATGACTATATATATATATATATATATATATATATATATATATATATATATATATATATATTAATTTTTTACATCCAGCCATCTATATATTTAATAGAAAATTAAAAATCAGGGATAGCATTTTAATTTGGCTACCCATTTTAAAAAATAATTGTTTATTTTAACACGAAAAATCTATCTCAGTTTTCATTTCTAGCTCTTAGCAAGAAATAAAATATATATATATATATATATATATATATATAAACATATATATATATACATGTTAAATAGATAGATATATGTATATATTTCATTTAGTACCCTAACTAAGTATCTATTTAATACATATGTATTATCACAACATACATGAATGACAGAAAGAAACAAACGTTTTTTACAGGTTCCATTATCAATTTGGCATTTAATGATATGCAAATATATAAATTTAGAAACGATTACTATCGTCTAAATATATATCAAAAACACTTCAATCCCTACCATCCATCAATAAACCATCAATGCTTTTTTAATTTAACGTAATTTTTTGTTTGTTCTTTTCATAAATCCAATTTATCCAACGAAAATTTATATGTTTTGAAATTTTCATAAAATCATTATAAAAACCAAAATTCAGAGAAACTAAAAAAAAATGATTGATTTAATTAGTTTTAATCGCAAAAAGAACAAAAAGATAAATATTTATCTTGGTTTATATTAGTACAGGTAATAAAAATTAATATAACATATCAAGCACATATTAAAAATCAGAAAAAACATGAAGAAAAATTGGTTAATGATATGAATTTGTTAATCAAATCCTAATGCAGTTTCCTTTCAAATTTATATTAACGTCATTTCATTAGTAAAAAAGCAAGGTTTCAATAAAAATCAAAATTATTGTTGAAATATTGAACTCATAACCACAGAAGAATCATTATTAAAATCTCCATCACACTAAGGCGCACATTTAGAAAAGATATTTAATTATCTTTTTTTAATTTTTTACCAGGATATCTAATGAGGATTTATAACGCATCTCAATCATTTGGTCCGCTAACCATTCTTTTCTCATTTTGAAATAGGTATTTGTTATATTTTCAAAATCATTTTATTATTCCGTTACAAGGTTTGAATATCTTGAATTAAAACAAAAAGTATTTTTATTGACTCATCTACAGGATGAATTGTCTTTCAATTTAAACTTTTTGAAGCAATTCTTTTTAAAATATTTCGGTTTAGAATGGACGACAATTAACTATAAATAAAATAGAATCAGCGAGTCGATTTGAAATTTTGGTCAATATTTTTTTTTAATTTGGACATTAAGCTGACATATTTCCATCTCATTTTTTATTAAACAAATAAAGAAAAACAGAACTAAAGATTATATTTTTATCATGTTAGGAAAACAATCCATTTAACTTGAATTCGAAAATTGGGAGAAACCTTATTAAACCTTTCCACTATAATTTCCCAAAATCAATCATTATTTACATATTAAGTAAAAAAATATGAAATGTGCAAAATGTTCGATTATTAAAGCTTAAATATTTTTCTTTGTTGAGGCATTAAATTATAGTTTGTTTTATTAAATTAGAACAAGAAAAAATGGTAGAATAAAAAAAAATAAATGTCAATGATCAAACAGCAGATAAATATATATTTACGAATTTCAATAAAAATCCATTGCAGATCTATTTAAAATAAAATTTTTGCATTATGTCTTTTTTTTTTAACTCATTCCATAAGTACAAAAAAAAAAAATAAAGAAAAATCAATTGTTTGAACATAAATTTAAAAAAATTTTTGTAATCGTTTTATTTCATTTAAATATAATTGTTATTGTTGCTATCCTTGATATACAAAGATCCCGGAATGTTTGAAAAAAACCTAAATACTTGTAAAAAAAATATAAAATTTCACTATGCCGAAATTTATTTTTGTTGAATTCAAAGTATAAAATTTTAATCATAATCAAAATTTTTTATTACAAAAGAAAGGTTCACAGGTTGTCTGACTTCATTGAATATATTGGCTCGAGAATAGAGTTGGGAGTTGTTTTTCGCGTTTGTTAAATGACAGGTTGAAATAAAAATTCAAAATTCTGAAAAAAAAATAAAAAATGAAAAAATTTTTATAATTCATATATAAACATTACCCCAAAAAATGAAGAGTTTTCCATAAAAATTCAAAAAATCCAAAAAAAAAAATTTGGTTTGTCAATTTTTGAAAATTATGTCCTTTCGTCGGTTGCAAATGAAAGTGTTCGGACCAGGTTTGGACATAAGGAAGAACAACACGATGTTGTTTACTATTTTTTTTGAAAGAATAAAAAAACGAAATAATAATACAAGATGTAGACTTTATTATGTGGATCAGTAAGGAAAATTGAACTAAAATGTTCTCGAATCAAAGTTTTGAAAAAGGTCTAATTTGCCAAATATACATATTGCTTAGGAAAGTTCATGGATTGTTAAAAATAAGGACCCATGACAGAAAGTCTAAATTTTAAAACAAACAGGTATTTTATCTTCTATTTATTGCTCTCTTTGATTTGTTTTGGCACTAAAAAATTGCCAAAGATGGAAAAAATCTATCAAAATCGATAACCTTTCTAAAGGATGTTGATGGTTGTTCTTTATACAAAAATGACGATATAAAAAAAATCGGATATATTTTTTTTTACAGCTGTTCGATTTGAAAAAAAAGAAGAAAAACAAATAAAACATTAAATACTGTTTGGATATTTGACTAAATAGATTTATCGACAAAATTTTTACGGTAGATTCTTTTTTTCCACCAGCCGCGATAACTCACATCAGTTCTATTTATATTCGGTTAGTTAAAATCATTTTCAATATCTGATGATCAATTGATGATGGCAACGATAAATTTTTTATCTTTCTTAGATAACTTCAATTCAGTCGATACGCTTTTAAACAGTTACCTTTAGAAGAATGAGAATAGTGGATACTTTTTACAATCATTTTTAAGATGACAATAGCTCGAAAAAATTTAGGAATAATAAAAGATTTTTTTGAATGACAATTTTATTAATTCACAGCCGGAATACAAAATTATATTTTGTCGAGTCCATTTTCCTTGGCGATAACCGTTAAGCCATCGCATTTTTTATAGAAAGGTTTTTATAAAAATTGTTTTATAGCAGGTTTTATCGGCAACATTGATAACCATCTAAAACATCGGTCAAAATAAAAAAAAATAAAAAAATGACATTTGATTTTTCAATGTAGTTTCAAAATTCATATTTTAGACGATAAATTTTTTTTTTTCTAATTTTATTTTTTCCTTTTGTTTAATTTTTTGTTGGAATCCTTTCATTCAAATCAATTATTTTTCTTTCAATCCAAAACTGTTGAGGTTTATGAAAGAAAAAAAATAATTTTTTTTTAATTAAAAAAAATGAGTCAAACAGAAAAAAAAAATATCCTGAATTTAAAGTTCCTGGGAAAGGGAATTTTAGAAAGAATTTTTTTTTTTTTAAAATCAATAGACTATTTTTTTTTCAGTGATAAAAGGAAAAGCAGATCGAAATTTTGAACTGAATAGAAACGTGAATCTTGAAACGCTTGTTTAAATGACACAATTAACTTTAGGCTATTTAATCCGTTTCACGTCGATTTTTCATAAGAAGAAATTTTCCCTAAATCAAAAAATACAGTTTTTTTATATTAATATGTGTCTGCTCTTGTTGTTTTGGATTTTCATTTTGTGGGTATTGCAAAAATTTCTTAAAAATCAGAACAAATGATTTTTCTATGGAATTTGAATGTTCTTGGTGTATCTGAAGACATTTTCAAGAGAACCCCAGAGAAGTTTTGATTTTTCTGAAAATTATTATGAATCTCTCTAAAATATTCTTTTTCTTTATATTTCTTTTTATATATATATATATAAATATTTTAATTTGTATTGAAAAATTATGCCAAAAAAAAGATATATATGTTTAAACAGTCGACAAAAATAGAATTCCAGAATACATTTTTTAATAATAAGTTTATTTTTAACGATCAAAAAAAATGGGATAATTATAATACCCTGAAACTATGTTTGTCTATTTTTATATTTACAAAATGTTATTACTATAAATATCAGGTCATCCCATAAGTTCTGTCCGAATTTTGAATAAAGAAAACAAGTGACCAAATGTTACATTTAATTACAGATTCAATCAACAATGTATTTTCCCTGATTATCTATGACTTCCTTCCATCTATTAACAAGTTTACTAATTCCATTACTGTAAAATTCTTTTGGCTTTGATTCGAAGAACTCACAAATGTCAGTTTTAACCTCTTCCTGTGTTACAAAAGCTGTTTCTTCCAAATGATTCTGTAAGCTACGAAACAAATGGTAGTCTGAAGGAGCAAGATCGGGAGAATAAGGTGGATGAGGAATTTTCTCCCAACCAAGTTCTTCGATCTTTTGTGACGTGATTCTTGCTGTGTGGGGTCGCGCATTGTCCTGATGAAACATCACCTCTTTTCGATTCACTAGAGCAGGTCTTTTTTTTTCCTCAAAGCTTGGTTCAAACGCTCTAATTGCTGACAGTATATTTGAGCATTAATTGTTGCATTAGGTGGTAAGAATTCAAAGTGGATTATTCCTTGGCGATCCCACCAGATTGAAAGAAGAACCTTTTGCCCATGAAGTTTCCCTTCTCGGCTGTGGCTGGGGTCCTTCCCTTTACCAAGCCACTGTCTACGACGCTTAACATTTCGATAAAAGATCCATTTTTCGTCGCCAGTCACAAGTCTATCAAAAAAAGGTGAAACAAGTTGGCGAGAATGGAGAGAAGAGCAGATGTCAACTCGGGATTTGAGGTTGTTTTCAGACAATTCATGAGGCACCCATTTTCCAAGTTTAGGAACTTTTCCAAGTTGTTGAAGATGACGATGAACAGTTGTATGGTTTGAACTGAGAACCACTGCCAATTCCTCAACTGATAAAGCAGGATTTTCTTCAAGGGCTGCTTCAAGAAGCTTTTCATCAAACTCAACTGGACGTCCGGTTCGATCTTCATCTTCAAGGGTGAAATCTCCACCTCTGAATTTTGCAAACCATCTTCTGCAAGTTCTTTCATTCACACATTCCTCTCCATAAACTGAGTGAATGTTTCTAGCCGCTTCGGCTGCTGAGTTTCCTTTCTTGAACTCATAAAGCATTATGTGCCTCAAATGATTCTTGGGTACTTCCATGTTAGCAGGGTTTTAATCAAACAAAATTTAATTTTATTGTTCTCTGAAATAAAATTTGATCAGTTTAAATGCATCTAAACATAAAAATAATGTTCAGCTCCATTAGACATTATAAAATACTCTTTAAATTTCGTTCATTTTAACAAAAAGTTAAAATTCGGACAGAACTTATGGGATGACCTGATATAATGATATTACAAATGTTATTTGATACTGTTATAAAGGCAATAATATTAACAATAAAATGACAATTGTAATTCCTATCAGTTAAATACACCGGTTTTAAGAATTTCCTGTTGCAATATAAATCAATTAAAATTATCAAGATTAAAAAATCTTAAAATATTTTTTCCAAATTATTAATAAATCATATATTTACAAAAATATAGTTAATGAATGTATAAGGAAGAATTTGCTTACCTAGTTTTGTTTAAAATGAATATTGTATTATTATCGGGGATATATTTATTCAAGAGTATTGCAAAATGAAAAGACTATTTACCATCCAATTGACTGAACGATCTGTCCTTTTTGTTCAAAATAGATTAAACCTCGGAACAAGGTGTTAGCATTAAAATAATTTTACCATATGAACTTGTATCTATTCCTCAATTTTGCCGTATCCATGAAGAAATACAAAAAAATCTAATAATGGAATATATTAAAAAAAATTGTTTTAAAAATTAAAAAATTGTTAGATATTATTCATATTTATATAAAATATATATATAAACAATGAACTATTCCGTTTTCGAAAAAAATTATAACACATATATAAAGAGATTTATTTTAAATTAAATAAAAAAAAAACAAGATTAAAGATAGAATTATTTAATATATATTTAATATATATATATATATATATATATATATATATATATATATATATATATATATATATATATATATATTATATATATATATATATTTAAAGTGTACTAAATTTATGGGATAAAGTATCTCATTAAAAAAAGATAAATATAAATATAAAGTGAACATTGAAGTCAAAATTAGAATATTCGGATTGTTTACTATAGACGAAATCGTCAATCGGCATTCAGCTTATGGAATGAGCAGGGGTATTCGAATGGATAAAAAATTTCATAAATAAGCTTTAATATTTTTATATATTTTATTATTTCGAGGACCAAATTTATATGCCATTTCAATATAAATATTTAATAATTGTTGCGTGCCATTTAGTTAGTCTTCAAAAGGACATCTGATTATTTTAACAGGTGTAATATTGAAAAGGAAAAAGTCTTTTCAAAATCTTAGTTATATTATATGAGGGATCCCAGTCGTAAGAAAGAGTATATTTAAAAAAAAAAAAATGAAAATAAAATATTATTTACATCAGGGAAGAAAAAATGTCTTAAAAATATTCCTTGTTTTTTTTACCCTATAAGAATTTTCCTGGTTAAAAATCAACGTGTTTTTGGACTCATCAAAAAAAATGAAAGTCTGAATCGTCTTCAAAAATTAGATTCCAATCTAAAAAAAATGTCTATTTACCAGTGAAATGTCATTATCACAATACAATTATTTATATTTATATTTATTTGGAAATTAAACATTTAATAAAATTTGACCAGTAATAGGCATTTAATATGTGCAATTATTTTAATTATACATTTTATTTGATTTAAAAGATAAAAAAAATAGGCAAAATATATATTTTTTAAAATAAAATTAATTTCGTTATCAAAGAATGTATTTATCAAATTCTATTTTTATAAAATCAAATTTTATAAAAATAAAATTTTTTCATTTTTCTTTTTTTTTTTTTTTTCTGAACCTATTTTTTTTTTTTTAATTATTTGGAAAATAAAATTGGAATTTCCATCACTTTAACATAAATATGGCTTGGAGAAACAAATTTTCTACCAAACATGCAATAAATTTTATTCCGACAGAATTATAAAGATCTAAAAAATTAATATTTAGAATTTTAAAAATCAAGGCATAATGGGACGATATCATCATTTACTATGCCAACCAAAGTTTAAAAAAAAAACGTCGTTTTCAGAATTGTTAATATGAAATATTTAAAACGGTCAATTCAATATTACATTTTTTTAAAGTGTTAAATTCATTTATAATTAAAAGACTATAGGGATGTGCAAAGACTGATTTGCAGAATTATTTAAAACATTTAAAAATTAACAAATGATTTTCTTTTTTTGAAAAAAAAAAATTTCTTTTACGTATAAAATTAAATAAAAATAAAAAATTTTTTATTTAAAAATTTCAAAAAAAAAAAAAAAATTTAAATCATTATGATTTCAAAATGCATAATGTTTGAATTTTTCATTTTTATATCTACGGTTTTATAAATAGAATTTGCAATATATAGGATGATATAAATGGAAGAAAATGAAGTCAATTTTAAGAATATTTCATTTTTTATGATTCAAATGGAAAAATTTATTATAAATTTCAATTTCGAAAAAATTTTATCTTTTCAAATGGGTTTTTTTATCAAATGATTACTGGCAAACAAAATTTTTCGTGGAATCTGCTTGTTTTATTTCGCAAAATTTTTTAAAATTCTGGGCAACGGTATTTAATATTACATGTCACAAAACAAAATGAAATCCCAGCGATTCGAACATACAAAAATTTCCTATGAAACAAATGGGAACAATACCATTTAACGACATCATTTTAAAAAACATAAAAAATATACAATTGAAGCTTTAGAAAACCAACAAATATTAATTGATTTTCTTAAACCACAATAAAATTTATATCTGAAAAAATCAACCAATAAAGTATATATCTGTATCTCCATATGAAAATATCCTAAAATAAAATTATCAAAAAAACAAAACCTAAAAAGAAGAAACAAAAGCAGAAAAAAAAATAAATATAAATATTAAAATATATTTTTTTGAACTTTTTTTACCAAATGTAAAACATTTTCAAATATTTAAAAATATAATCATCAATATTATGGAGGTAATTAATTCATATTTGATATATATATATATATATATATATATATATATAATTATATATATATATATATATATACATATAATAGAAAAAAACAAAAATGGTTCAAATTTATCAAAGACAAATTTCACAAAAATTTTAACAAATTATTATAATATTTTGATTATAATGTACAAAATTCAAAATAAGAAAAATAAAAAAAAAATAATTCAAAATAACAGGATTTAAATATGATTTTATAATTAAAAATAAAGTTCAAAAATCTAGAACTAATATATATATATATATATTTTATTAAAACATTTTTTAACATCATTTTTTTTTGAAATTTAAAATTTATTTAAGAAATTGGAAAAAAATATTAATTAACAAAACCTATATAAATTATATTATATGAATGTATTCGTTTTATTATGAAAACAAGTAAATCAAGAATATTTTTCAAAATTTGCTTAAAATTATCAAATAACAATTTAAAAAAAAAAAAAAAAAAAAAAATATATTGTCTCATTTCGGACCTTGTTTTTTTCTTTCATAAATATATATAAGAATATTTAATAAGCATTTTGGTATAAAAAAAGTCAAATGTTCAATTCAGGAAAACAACGAGGATCTATACAATGTATTAATGAAGATAACATTTTAAAAAATAAACATGTTTATAAAGGATTTTTAAAAAATAACAATAATTAAAATATATTTATTACAAGGAAAATAAATGAAAAATATGAGAAAATTGTTTTACCTAATTAAACAATTTAAAAAAAAAAAAAACTGAAACGAAATTAATTTTTTCTTTTTTACTTTTATTTAAGGTCATTTTATATAAAAAATATCAGGTCATCCCATAAGTTCTGTCCGAATTTTGAATAAAGAAAACAAGTGACCAAATGTTACATTTAATTACAGATTCAATCAACAATGTATTTTCCCTGATTATCTATGACTTCCTTCCATCTATTAACAAGCTTACTAATTCCATTACTGTAAAATTCTTTTGGCTTTGATTCGAAGAACTCACAAATGTCAGTTTTAACTCTTCCTGTGTTACAAAAGCTGTTTCTTCCAAATGATTCTGTAAGCTACGAAACAAATGGTAGTCTGAAGGAGCAAGATCGGGAGAATAAGGTGGATGAGGAATTTTCTCCCAACCAAGTTCTTCGATCTTTTGTGACGTGATTCTTGCTGTGTGGGTCGCGCATTGTCCTGATGAAACATCACCCTTTTCGATTCACTAGAGCAGGTCTTTTTTCCCTCAAAGCTTGGTTCAAACGCTCTAATTGCTGACAGTATATTTGAGCATTAATTGTTGTATTAGGTGGTAAGAATTCAAAGTGGATTATTCCTTGGCGATCCCACCAGATTGAAAGAAGAACCTTTTGCCCATGAAGTTCCCTTCTCGGCTGTGGCTGGGGTCCTTCCCCTTTACCAAGCCACTGTCTACGACGCTTAACATTTCGATAAAAGATCCATTTTTCGTCGCCAGTCACAAGTCTATCAAAAAAAGGTGAAACAAGTTGGCGAGAATGGAGAGAAGAGCAGATGTCAACTCGGGATTTGAGGTTGTTTTCAGACAATTCATGAGGCACCCATTTTCCAAGTTTAGGAACTTTTCCAAGTTGTTGAAGATGACGATGAACAGTTGTATGGTTTGAACTGAGAACCACTGCCAATTCCTCAACTGATAAAGCAGGATTTTCTTCAAGGGCTGCTTCAAGAAGCTTTTCATCAAACTCAACTGGACGTCCAGTTCGATCTTCATCTTCAAGGGTGAAATCTCCACCTCTGAATTTTGCAAACCATCTTCTGCAAGTTCTTTCATTCACACATTCCTCTCCATAAACTGAGTGAATGTTTCTAGCCGCTTCGGCTGCTGAGTTTCCTTTCTTGAACTCATAAAGCATTATGTGCCTCAAATGATTCTTGGGTACTTCCATGTTAGCAGGGTTTTAATCAAACAAAATTTAATTTTATTGTTCTCTGAAATAAAATTTGATCAGTTTAAATGCATCTAAACATAAAAATAATGTTCAGCTCCATTAGATATTATAAAATACTCTTTAAATTTCGTTCATTTTAAAAAAAGTTAAAATTCGGACAGAACTTATGGGATGACCTGATAGTAAGTATATATTTATATATATTAGATAGTTATATATAGTTACGTATATATAGTATGTATCATATTTATGTAAATATTTTATAATATATAATGTATCATATAGAATTTTCTAATTATAAACTAGGATAAATATCATATGAAGCATTATTTAAAATTAATAAATAAAATATTAAATCACAAGGTCCAGAAGGAAATTGTTTGGAAAATGACTAAGTCTTTTTTCAATTAAGGTTCAACTTTTTAACGACAATCACTAACCTACAAATATTCCTTAAAACCAAAACAACACATTCTTACTTAAACCATTTTTACTATATTCACCATAATAAAAATTTTCTCTATGAATTTCTAAATAGTCCAAACATAATAAAAATGTCTGTGGGCGGTCTTAAAATAACATTTTAAAAAATCTAAACCCATCAGAGTAATTACTTGAAAGAATTTTAGAACAGACACAATGAAGGTACATTAGGGCGGTGGGATAGTGACTGAAGCAAAGGTCAGGACCGGTAATATCGCAGATTCTTCTTTGGATTTTAGAAATTATTTCAAAGTTTATTTGTTTCCAGGTTCAAGGACTTAACAATAAAAATTATTGATTTTAATGCCAACAAATAAAAATTTTTTTTTTTATTCCATTTCAGTTTTGATTGACATATTGAATAATGATTCTACTGTACAAATAAAGTCAACAGAATATTTATTAAAACAGACCATTAGAACGGCTTATATTTAAATCAAACATTAATAGACATTCTTGTGGCTTTGTAGTGTGAGTTGAAAAGCCTTACTGTCCGTCGATCACAGGATAAATTATTTTTTAATATAATAAGACTAACCAATACATTTTTTGAGAATAACTTTTTTGTTGAGAGTCAAATAATATTAGAATGGTTATGATGAATGTGGCATGCGATAACGACTGAAAGGAAAAGGTGGAAAGTGAAGATTATTATTAATAATGAAATGGCAGATAACGATTGTCTCCCTTGATTTGAAGACGCATAACATTGTCGTGATCAACGAAGCCAATATACCAGAAGAGGATCATTACAAAAGGTAACATATCTATTTTTCATCGCCAGTGATTTTTTCGTTTTTCCTTTTTTTTTACATCCATATCAAACCGTCCTGGGTATGACGATAAACTACATCCACATCCTGGGTAAGACGATAAACTGCATATCATCCTGGATAAGACGATAAACTACATCCGCGTCCTTTAAGCCGATAAACTACGTACGCGTCCTGGGTAAGACGATAAACTACGTCCAACAGCAAGAACTTTGATCAGGATTTTTGAGGAGCATGGAACCATTTCTTAATTGCTGGTGTTCACAGGTCCACCCTAACCCGGTGTGGTAGCACCTGTTGGGTTCCAGCTATGGGTAAATAGTTAACCCCCAAACTGAGGTCAAAACATTATGAAAGTGTAAAAAATTTTTAGAAATAGATTTTTGAAGAAAAGAAAAAAAAATATTGAAGAAATATATTTTTGAAGAAAAAAAATTACACATTAGAAATAATAAATGAAAAAAAAAAAATTAAAAAATTTTTAAAAAAGTTAATCTTTTTTTTAAAAAAAAATATTACCAGAAAAAAAAATTTTTTTTAGAAAAAAATTTTATTACCAGAAATAGATTTTTTGAAAAAAAAAATAAACCAGAAATAGATTTTTTGAAGGAAAAAATATTACCAGAAATAGATTTTGAAGGAAAAAATATTACTAGAAATAATTTTTTGAAGGAAAAGAAATATTACCATAAAATGAATTTTTTAGGAAAAAAAAAATTACCAGAAAATTTTTTTGAAAAAAAATATTACCAGAAATATATATGAAAAGGAAAAATATATTTAGAAATAAATTTTTTTGAAAAAAAAAATATTACCAAAAAAAAAGATTTTTTGATTTTTGAAGGAAAAAATATTACCAGAAATAGATTTTTGAAAGAAAAAATATTACTAGAAATAGATTTTTTGAAGGAAAAAGAATTATTACCTAGAAATAGATTTTGAAAAAAAAAAAGATTACCAGAAATATTTTTTTTGGAATTTTTTTTACCAGAAAGGAAAAAATATTACCAGAAATAGATTTTTGAAGGAAAAAATATTACCAGAAATAATTTTTGAAAAAAAAAAATATTACCAGAAATATTTTTGAAGGAAAAAAATATTACCAGAAATAGATTTTTGAAAAAAAATATTACCAGAAATAGATTTTTTGAAGAAAAATTTTACCAGAAATAGATTTTTTGAAGAAAAAAATATTACCATTTAATTTTTTTTGAAGAAAAAAATATTGCCAGAAATAGATTTTTTTGAAGGAAAAATTTTACCAGAAAAATATTTTTTGAAGAAAAAAATATTACCAGAAATAGATTTTTGAAAAAAAAAAATATTACCAGAAATAGATTTTGAAGAAAAAAAATATTATTAAAGAAATACATTTTTTTGAAGGAAGGAAAAATATTACCAGAAATAGATTTTTGAAGGAAAAAATATTACCAGAAATAGATTTTTGAAAAAAAAAATATTACCAGAAAAGATTTTTGAAGAAAAAAAATATTACCATTTATAGATTTTTTGAAGGAAAAATATTAAAAAGAAGAAAGATTTTTGAAGGAAAAAAAATATGAGAAGTAGATTTTTTGAAGGAAAAAATATTACCAGAAATAGATTTTAAAAAAAAAATATTACCAACAAAAAAATTTTGTCGGCATTGAGGTTGACATGGCGTTAAACAAAACAAAGGAAAAAACAAAAAAAAGAAAAAAACAAAACAATGTCAATTCAAAAAAAGACATGTGGTCTTAAAGATTTAACGAATATTCAATTCAATGTTAAGCGTATTCTATATTAATGAAGATTCTAAATGATGGAATAAATCTAAATAATAATGAATAAAATGAATGATACCATAAGATTCTACCATTAGAGTGTGAGTTTATCCAAATGATTTTGACATGGCTACCATCTATCCTAAAAAAGAAGCTTTCAGGTTTAATTTGTAATATCTTGTCGTCAAAGCAGAAATATGAAATTATCCAAACTAGTTTATCAGTACTTGTATCTTTTTATCTAGGACAGCTATGAATTACGTAAAGGCACGTTTCTGTGGCAGAAACGTGTTCCGTGATGGAAAAAAGGGTTACTAGTTCGATTCCTGTCAGGGGTACAATCTTTCTGTCGGCATGTATTATCAAGTTAAATGTTATTAATTTCAGTTTAAAAAAATCCAAACAAACTGATATAACAATTGAGATACATATGATAACGGCTAAAATAAGGTTTATAGTAATATATTATAATATAGTATATATTTATAATCTCCCCAAGATCATTCTCAGGGGCGGGAATTTGCGAAACAAACTTATGGTTACTTGAATATGTATGTCTTTGTAATCACCCCCTGAGGATAATCTCAGAGGAGATCGAAAGTAATTGGATAGAAAAAAACTACGGCGCCTTTTTTGAAAATTTCAAGGAAACTGATTAGAGAACTAGAAAGGATTATTATAAAAATAAACAGACATACTATTCACTGAAACATATTTGAATGAAGATATATATATATATATATATATATATATATATATATATATATATAAAGAAGACGTTATAGTTGTTCCATAATGAGAAAAGTGTATATATTAAAAAGGAAAAAAGAAACGGCAAACGTTTTTGGTTCTAATGTGGATGTTTTAAAAATATATATATATATCATACTTTATTTTCCATAATTTTACAACACACAAAATTCATGCGACCTTCTTCAGGCAAAAGTGGATATTTCCACATATTATTAATTGAATTAATTTTCCTTATGTTTTTTTTATGTTAAACATTCTTGGTGTTTCACATTCTCTTTTTTTTGTGGTAGTGATGCAAATGCCTTTCTTGAACTGGCAGTCAGAAAGTTCTTCTGCTTGAAGGTTTAATAAAACAATTAAGATTATGAGAAAATTTGGAAAGATCTTTCTTTTCCTTTTCTCATATATAAACAAAAGGTGGATGGGTGATTGTGCGTAGGTGGATGGGTGTGTAAATATTCTCAGATAGAGTGTATTTTTAGAGGAGACAAAAATGAATAAAAAGAGACAAGAGTAAAAACTATATATTTTTTCTTACATATTTTATTTTTATTACACACACACACATATATGTATATATATTGTTATTATTATTAGATGAAGAAGTATGACAAAGCGGAAAAAGTTTTCGTTGATGCGACTACACATGCACACGAACGAAAGAGAGACGCTAATAATTTTAGATTTAAACTTTTTTTTATCTGTCTTTTGGGTATATAATCTCGCCTAATTTTTTTTTTTTTGCTTGTGTTGTCATCGCTTTTTTCACTAAATATCCCACATTGTGGTAAAAGAAGATCTACCATGAATGATAAAACGTTGTAAGTACATTTGACGCAAATTTACTGTGGATGATCTAGCAATTAAAGCACTTTCTAAACATTTTTCATTCTAGTGAATTATTTTTCTTTTTTAACTCGAGTAGCGTTTTTATGTCAAAATTGAGGTCAGTCTCACTACGATGAACAGCTAATGCATTTAAGGTATTGTTTTGGGAACGACCCCTTTGCGTGTCATATAATCTTTTATTTAACTTCCTTAAGGTCTCTCTGATGTATTACTTTTGGCAGCTATTACAGGTCATAAGGTAAATTCCTCCTTCAACTTTTAGGTTATTTTGTTTTGTATTATTTTTTTTTTTATTGTTGTTGATGTTCTCAACTCTCACTCGTTAAGAGAGACGAGATACTCCGTTCCTTATTTATAAATAACAGAATATCTAGTCACTATTACCGACTGAAAATTGTGAGAAAACAGTATTAAATATTAAGTGACAACATGAAACTTTAACTCGCGGAAAGAAGTAGCATACGAGTATTGTTTTCATTATTTACATTATTCGGACTATTGTCCTCATCTTTGTCGTCATATTTATTACAACGTTTCGGCCTTTCAGTATCTGACTATGTTTTTTGAGATGATTTAAAATGTACACTATTTACATTATTCGGACTATTGTCCTCATCTTTGTCGTCATATTTATTACAACGTTTCAGCCTTTCAGTATCTGTCTATATTTCTGAGATGTGGTATTATGTACACTATTTACATTATTCGGACTATTGTCTTCATCTTTGATGCCATATTTATTACAAAGTTTCGGCCTTTCAGTATCTGTCTATATTTCTGAGATGAGGTATTATGTACACTATTTACATTATTCGGACTATTGTCCTCAACTTTGTCGCCATATTTATTACAATGTTTCGGCCTTTCAGTATCTGTCTATATTTCTGAGATGAGGTATTATGTACAGTATTTACATTATTCGGACTATTGTCCTCATCTTTGTTGCCATATTTATTACAACGTTTCGGCCTTTCAGTATCTGTCTATATTTCTGAGATGTGGTATTATATTACAATTATTCGGACTATTGTCCTCATCTTTGTTGCCATATTTATTACAATGTTTCGGCCTTTCAGTATCTGTCTATATTTCTGAGATGAGTTATTATGTACACTATTTACATTATTTGGACTATTGTCCTCATCTTTGTCGCCATATTTATTACAACGTTTCGGCCCTTCGGTATCTGTCTATATTTTTTGAGATGGAATTTCGAACTGAACCCTTTTTTATCACGGGGAGACTGTTTTTCCCCCAAAATTTTGGGTGCCAAAAAGTTGAATTTTTTGGAGTTTCGGGTTAATCATTTT
>CAHIKZ030004262.1:0-15000 GCA_903632075.3 Acanthosepion pharaonis
CTGCTATAAAAATAATTAATAACTTTTATAAATTGTTATTATCATCATCAATTTTTAATGCTCATATAGTGTAAGATATCGAACATCCGGTAAGAATGAAAACCAATGTCAGGTAAACTCTTTTTGCCTTAGGTAACATAAGATAGTTTTGTAATGAAAGTAATAATGAAAATAAAGTTAAATAGAGCAGAAAAAAAACAAAAACGAATCTGCGTGACAAGCGAAAAAGAAAATGATTTAAGTAAAGGATACAATCGACAAAAATCGTTAAAAAATTTACAGGTTTTATAATTATAGCCGGAAGTACAAAGGCACAATCATTCTGGTACCTCGAAGCAAAACTGTTTCGTCTTTTGAGAAATTGATTTTAATCTCTCTTCCTCCCTCCTTCGATTACTCTTGTATTTTCCCCTTTTTCAATAATTTATCCGTTAACAATCGTTTCACCGATATCAAAAATCGTTTTCCTCCTTTTTTTCAAATGATTCTCTCGATTTTTCTTTTCCTTTCCGCAATGGATATAGATTGTTATTGAAATTTTATCAAAAGGTGAATGATTCGCCTTCGGCTTCACTTTCGTTGATTTAACGAGAAATAATAATAATAATAAAGAAAATCATAAAAAGATAAACGTTTTTTAGTTTAATGAACTTGGATATTTTGTACAAAATTCCATTTTCCCAATGAAGCAGCAGTTTTATCCATGTTAACAATTTCGACAGAATGATAAAAGCAAAAATGGTGTCGGTAATGTTTCGAAAAAAAAATAGCACTCAATATAGTTCATATATTCCTCATCACTAAATTTAATTATTTCATACGTAAATCGAACTATTTTTCAACTCATTGTCATCTCTTGTGGGATAAGTAGAACGTTCAAATCTTACAAAATGCTTTACTAAAATAAAAAGAAATAGAAAACATAGCAAAACTGAAAATATAATAATATTTATTATCATTATAAAACGAAGAAATGGACTACAAAAAAGAAATGGACGACAAAGAAGAAGAGGAAGAAACAATACACGTTTTTCCTATTTTTATTTTTTCTTTAATTTCCATTCTTCAGTTAAAGATTGAATAAGCTGCTCGCTATTTTCCCTGTTAGAAAATAACAATAGATATGCACTCTATTACACCCTTAAATAGATGAGCTTAATAACTTCAACAAAACATTTCAGTAATAATAATAAATATGAGTGCATGACGTTATTTAAAGAAAGAAGAGGGTATAAATTAAGAGATAATAAATTTAAAAGGTTTTCAATTTAAGTGAAGCAGACGTTAAAATCATGAGTATTATTACCTTTTCCAGCTTCCCACAAGTTAACAGAAACATTACGGTCAATAATATCAAAACTATATTTTACAAGTTTTTCATTTATTTACCGATTTTCATATTAATATCTGAAAATGACAGAAACAAAAAAAAAACGAAGACAGAATTTTTTTTTAAAAAGCTGAAAGAACACATCATCCTTCATGTGTACAGTAGCTTATTATTATTCTAAAATTATAGTTTTGGAAAATTTGTAACTAAGCTAACTGTTAGATCAACATTCGGAGGAACAATGGCTACTGACGATTTGAAGAACTAGGTAATTTGATAATTGCGCTGATTTAATGACAATTTTAAATAATTAAAGCCGACAGATCAATTGAGATGTATTTTTCCATCAGATTTGATGAGTTACAAAATACAAATTCCTTTGCGAACAGAAATTATTAAATTGTGCGTATTGGCTACGTGCGAATAAACACTCACAGTTAATCATATGCTGAAAGTAAATTAAACAAAAACTAATACATCGCATTCATATTTACTTATATATATATATATATATATAAATATACGTAAACCTAAAGAGCCAGACAAAACCTATCTAGGTTTTACCTACGGGGATTATTGATATATATATATATATATATATATATATATATATATATATATATATGTGTGTGTGTGTGTGTGTGTGTGTGTGTAATTCAGTCAGTTACGTAACATATGCGATACACGCTTGACCGACCATGTCACTTTCGATTCATGACTGACTAGGTAGAAGTTTCCGCCTTGGTCTAGTTTCATTTAACATGTTAAAGTTCATTGCATCCACAATCGCACTAATTACCTGGGAAACGTTAATATAGCCACCACTCTTTCTCTAGATATTTTTTAAATAGCAAGGTAGAATCTGTTCTCTAGCCTTTCGTGTCAAAAAATTTAGAAGAAGGAAAGGTTTGAATTAAAAAAAAAAGATAAGAAAAAAAACCCTAAGTTTTCTTTGAAGGTCCCCTCTCTAATTGGGCACCGGCTCTCGATTAGTTCTTCCGAAACGTGTGACAGGTTCTACCCAAGCTCTCCCAACTATAATCAAAACGTATGTAGGTCGTCTGGTCGTTCAGTCCTAAGAACTGATTTGTTAAGGCTGCTTAATTCGAATTCGAAAGGTTGGCTTACCCAATATATGATGGCTCTCAATTTGGTAAGCAAACATGACAACTCTAACATATTGCCATATAAATCAAAGGAGGTAAATAATTTACAGACTTAGAGTTTTTTTTTTTACATTTGTCATACATATGCATCACAAATTTAATTGATAAAAAAGTAAGTACAAAATAAATTACTACATAAGAGAGACGAAGGATAAGCTAACCCTGCGACAGCAACCGCGTGAGAACGTCAAAGACACGGAGACTGAAACCATCGAGACGATTAAGATTCGTTTTCGGCCGAAATTGGGACTTTGGGCGTGTGTTAACAGGAGATAACGGATAACTGATGTCCATTAGACATGGCACGTGGAACTAGACCATTCTACCCTTTCGAGCGAAATAAAGGGTCCAGTTCGACATTCCAACCACCTGAAGAAGGCCGGAGCGTACAACGGCCGAAACGTTGTGATAAATATGGCAACAAACATGAGGACAATAGTCCGAATGTAAATAAAACAATATTTCGCGGGTTACTTGAAACCAGAAAATATGTTTAGATTGAAATATTTTGGGGGATACAATAATGATTTATTAATACGAGTCTTACTAATTAACCCATGGCTGAGGGACAAAAAGATTCGTAACTTTCAAGTTTATGTGTACAAAAGTTAATATAACGAACCTAACAGGAATTGAAAGTCAGCTCTCCAATTTACAATTCTGTCTGTTATCCATTACACCATCCACACACTCAAACTTACAGCACTTGGTATTCCCTAGCAGTCATACATCAATTTACTGACCATCGTTGCTTAACTTCAGTGATGATAAGAGAACGTGGCCTTATACCGATTGGATAAAATAAATCTTTGAGAAAATATCTGCGTGTAGTATGTTGCAGTTATTTCTTTCTTTATGTATCTTTCCGCCAATGGGAGGGCAAATCACGACTGCTGGAGTGAAAAAAAAAGGAAACTTTTCATCATCTATCGATCGTCTATGTCTTGGAATTTCATATAGAGTTGCGTGACACTTTTCTCTTTGTTCAAAGTGATTTCTCCCTCGTGAATATCGGTCCTCAAATTTAATCAGTCAGTAGCATCATTTCGCCAATCATCCTGATTGATTTTAAAAGATGTAAGTGACTTCATTAATGAAATGTTAAAACGTGCTTTTAGTATATCTCACTGAATTTAGCTACCCTTCTCTGTCGAGAAAATACTTACAAAAAAATAAAAATGATAATAAAATATGCTCCTACAATATTCACAGTAAAATGGCCTCGTCCATCCTCGCCTTTACTGTCGATTTCTGTTTCAATGCTGGCCATTCCAGAAAGCTCTAAAAAGTGCGTGTCCGGTGTCTTTTTCAGACAATTAATTTTGAAAATATCACGTAAACATCATTGACGTAATCACACACACATTATATATATATATATATATATATATATATATATATATATAGAGATGAGAGAGAGAGAGAGAGAGAGACATACAAGCCTGTTTCGATATTACAATTGTTTCATGCCGGAATCGAAACGCGATCGATTTGGCATTAGTCATAACCTCTAACCTATTGGCGCACGGCAGAAAAAAATTAACATATTATATACGAGATGTATACAAACGCCAGTAGCCAAGAGCGCTCAATTCGTAATTGAAAAGTGATATATATATATATATATATATATATATATATATACACACACAAGTGTATATCAAAAATTATCAGCACTTCAGGCATAACATATCGTTAAGCTTGTCACACTGGGTTTCTGCTCATATGTGCATATTGTTGATACTAGTGTGGTAACGGGATAGAAGTTTCAGGTTAATCGCAAAGTGTTCTTCCTACTGCCACGATGAAAAAATGGCCGCTCATCAAGCAGTGCGCACTAAGGAAGACCAAAAAGCACTGATGCGATTTCTCTAACCAGGTGTATTACGGGCTGAAATTCATCGGAGGCTTCTAACAAAATACGGCAACAGTGCAATGCAGTGTAAAAGAATGTCTCGAGAAGTTTTAAAGTGGCAAACGATCCATGACGAACCACCATGTGAAAATAAAGACAAAAACTGTCTAGCATTTGTATATATTTTATCAAGCTGATTCTTGATGTAAGCTTTCGTCTCAGGAGCTATCTTCAGAGTGGTTATACTTTAAATAAATATCCAAATGTTGGAAAATTTTTGTCTTTATTCTGGCTCGAAATTAAAGCAAACATGCGATCATTAGAACGGCCATGATCAGACACAATTGATATTCATTGTCTATTTATTCAATATATATATTAATGATATGCTTTCACTATATTACATATATATATATATATATATATATATATATATATATGAATTCTTATGGGTAGTCACATGGAGGATGAAATCCTGAGAGCTCAATGTAAATACAGAGTTTATAATTTAAAGAAAAATAGACGAATTTAAGGTTCCATTATAATAATTTATTTCACCAGATCCCTTTTAAAGAACGCTGGATCATCAGATAACACTTTCATAAAATGAAACGAAAGATGAAATGAAAATTCACACTTTTGACGGGTATTAAGTTCATGTAATTTAACAGAGATGGCAACGAGGAGTGATGTGAGAGACATGGTCGAGTGTAGATGGGGTTCATTTTAATATTTCTTTCAATCATAATTAGTATTGGGGGAGGAGGGACCAGAACATGACCTATTTAATCAGTTAACGGAACTGATACATTGAAATGGGAGGGGAGAAGAGAGAAAATGAAAGAAAGGGAAGTCAAGAGAAAGAAGCTGTAATTAGGTTTTACGTAGGAAAAAAGGGGTGGTATAGTTTTAGCAATTTATGTAAAAAAATAGATTTTAATGTTTGATAGTAATTTAAATGTTCAAAAAAATCCACGAATAAATTAATTTGATGATTTCTAGCAATTTAAATATTTAACTCTTTTACAAATAATTTAGGGATTTAATATAAGTTAAAAACTGTATTTATTAACACATTCATAGAGAACACATTACAACAATTTTAAAAAATATAACAGTTTATTGATAGTAATATTTTAATATTGTAAATGACTGTTTAAGGTAACATCTTTATCCGTTGGAATTTAATTCATGAATATAATTTGTAACTATTTTTAGATGGGTAATCTTCCTTGCTTAAAGTTTAGGTTTCAAATTAAGATGGAATAATAATGGTAACATTAAAGTTTTTTTTAAAGATATAGGGAGAGATAGATAAAGAAATAAGGGAGGGATATATATATATATATATATATATATATATATATATATATATATATATATATATTAGAGAGAGAGAGAGATACAGAGAGAGATAGCAATATAAAAAATCCGTGGGTATGTCATCCAAGTAAATCATATTATAAATTCATTATGACTGATCCACCAAAGAGAGTTCAAAATACATTTTTTTTAATTATATAGCATATAAGTGACACTATTTACAATATTCGGACTATTGTGCGAATCGTTGTTGCCATATTTATCACAACGTTTCGGCCGTTGTGCGCTCCGGCCTTCTTCGGGTGGTCGGTTAGATTCAGTGACAGGACCCAAAGAGTTGTGAGTTCAATACCTGGTTAAGGCAGTGAATAACTTGTAGAGGTAATTTAACAGGAGATAACATAACTGACATCCATCAGACATGGCATGTCGAACTAGAACAGTCTACCCCAGCGAGCAAAATAAAGGGTTCAGTTTGACACTCCGACCACTTGAAGAAGGCCGAAACGTGATAAATAAGGCAAGAAATCTACACTATTTACATTATTCGGACAATAGTCCGAATAATGTAAATAGTGTAGATAATGCTTGACCTTAAAAAATATAGATAGATAGCATATAAGTGAATTAAAATTAATGAGATTCAAATGATTTCCGTCATTCATTTATTTATAGTCAGTTTTAGTAAATGTATTTGCATTGATAAGTCCAAAAAAAAAAAAAAATAAAAAACTTTCCCATGGACGAAATGATCCTCTGCATGAAGTAAATCGCTTGGATCTCATTAATTGTAATACACTTATATGCTCTATAATAAATACTGTGGATCATATTTAATATTTTTATATTAATAGGATCTACTTGGATTACTTACCAACGGTTTTTTTTTACCGTTTCTATTGCTCCTATACTATATATAGTAGAGCTCTCTTGGAATTCAAACTACCTCTATTGTTGTCATTTGCTTACACCTTGGATTTATCTACCACTTCCTTCACTCACCATTATGAATAAGTTTTACCTGGATTACTCCTTAAATATTATTCCATATCCTTCTCTGAACTTCTTTAATTTATATGTGAGAAAATTGTCGAATTTATAAAAAGATTCAGATGGAAGACATAATTCTACCCCAATCACCCTGAAACGAAAAAAAAAACTGATCGGAAACCTACAGCTTAAAATCTCAGAATTTATCACCAGCCTATACATTTCTGGAATCATTCGAAAAAGTCCTATTTAACATTTTCAAGAATATTAAATTTCGTAAAAACTTAAGTCTTTGCAGAAGACTCTAAACAAGGAAAGAGGTTTGGATTCGAGCAGATAAATCAAAAACATATATAAGTGTGATACGCTTAAATGCTATTAACTCCTCAAGGACAAAATTACTGATAAGAAGGTAGATATAATAATATAATTTTTGATTTGCACAGTATAACAGCTGAGGTAACTAGTAATCTCAATATTAGCGATAGAACGGGGACGGTCTATATACAAATGATGGACTTATTTATGTAACCAACAGTAATGGTTTTCTTCCTGTTAAATTAAGAAAAAACGTTAGTGTTTTTCAGCTCCTAAGATTCAAGATAGAGATCACTTCCAATAAAAAAATAGTTGATTACCTTGACATCACACTTAACTTAAATGATAATACATTTAAACCTTACCAAAAGGAACACAAAACACCCCCAAACCATATTGAAGAAGATACCAATTACCGTTGGTTCTATAATCAATAAACTGTCATCTAATAAAATGTATTTGATAATAATAAAGCATTGAACGACAATGCCCTCCGGAAAAGTGATTTTATACATAAACTATCTTACTTAAACCTCAAAAATAACCATTTTGAATTAAGAGTAGTAATCCACACAAAAACAGATAAAAGAAAATTGTAATTCGCATATATATATATATATATATATATATATATATATATATATATATATTGTGCTGGTGTTAATAAATAGATATACATATTATCCTTCACCGATAGCAGGACTCGAGTTCCATGTTCAACGTAGTCCTTACGTGCTGAGTATAGACTGACCGTTACGCAATTTAAATTTTAATAAAAATATCTGGCTATCACAATGTTGGCATAAAAATACCCATAAAATCCATAATTATACAAGTAGTACAGTTTATTTTTAATTTTAGAAATATATTTGGCATTTAAAACAAACGGGATTTATAAAAAGTACATGAAAAAGAAAAATGATTTTAGATTTGTGAATATTATTTTTTTTATATTAAACACAGAATTAGATTACAGTTCTTTAAAAAAAAAAAAAAACAATTTACATTAATAATTATTCAGGATTAATGTATTTGAGATGCCTTTTTTTTTATTCTTACATGGAAGCATCAATTTATTTTCTCGTTTAATTAGCTAAGAATATTTAAGAGTTTTAAGATAACTAATTTTTGGTTCCAATGGAAACCTTGGAAATTTTGTTTCTACCATCCTCGAAAGACAGGCAATATAAAATACGAAAATAGCACTGCTCTCTCTAAATATGTCTGGCAATTAAAGACACCTATTATCACGTGGGCTATTATGGAAAAAGCCAACTCTTACAAGAAGAAGAGCAATAGATGTAATTTATGTCTTGTTAAAAATTTAGTTATCTTAAAAACAGTGGGTTCTCTTTTCACACCTCTCAAAATCAAGACCGAATCAATTGCTTACGGAGTCATGTGTCAATATAACATAGTAATTGTGTTAGATTAATTATAAAGGATCAACATACGTTATTCGAGTTGAGCCAGTGACGAGATCAAAATAGAAGTACAGTTATTAACCAATATCTGATTAAACATTGATCCAAACATCTTCTGAACAACTGATCCACACATTCTTTTCGGAATTTAATGCTGTACCACTTAGACAAAACTATCACATTAAACAAGATTTATTATGAAACATTCCCCAGGAAATTATAAAAATACCTATAAAATCCATAGAAAAATATCCTCAGAGAAATTGCTTGGATCTGGCAACACATATCTAGACGAATCATATTTTGATGTACCTATTAATCTGGAAGTGAATAATATACTGTCTGTCTACACTTAATGCATTGTTCGGACTATTGTCCTCATAATTCTTGTCATATTCTAGATGTTTCATGAACTAGAACAATCTACCACTGTGGACGAAATAAATGGTTCAGCTCGAAATTTCACCGTATATTACCTGAAGAAGGTCGGAACGTACAGCGGCCAAAAACTCGTGAATATGACAAGAAAAACGAGGACTATAGTCAAAACAATTTTGTAAATAGTTAAAGTACCTCATCTCAGAAATATAGACAGTCAAATGCGATTTAAATCTAAATTACCATAGCATTTGAACCAATACATTTATAAAAGTTATTTAGTATCAATTTTTATTATTTACATCCAGATTGTTGTATGTACTATTCAGATGTACTCAGAACAATTATTTCATCTATATTTCATAAAAGTTACAAAAGGAAGTAGCAGTTCGTTTCAAAGAAATTGCATGTAATTTTTAAGTCATAACAGGATGTAAGCTTTCAGATACTTTGTTCTTTGTCTTTGAAATTGAAAACAAAGTTGCCATTCTCCTAGACTCTTTTGGTTTATTTCTTTTTACGGCATATCAACCTCAATGTGTTATTTAATGTCGACATTTTTATTAGTTTCGTAAGAATAGAATATGTATTTCTTTATAAGAATAGATGTAGATCAGGTCTCATTGACGAAATTTTGTAACGAGGTATTTTTTTTTTTTTTTATCGAGAGTCATATGTGCGTCTGGTAATAATTTTTTCAAAAACGTATTGCTAATAATAGTTTTAATATCAATTAAGAGGTCGTCCCACGCTCCTCAAAACCTTCCTATTACAAGCCTTGCTGCTGGGTGAAGTTTATCATTATACCCAGGACAGCCTAGAATGGCTGTCATCCAAGGCTTAGAAAGCCCAGATTATCCAGTCTATTTAGCTCATAGCTATGGGAAGCAGCAATGTCTTCATGCATTTCTCAAAGGAATTAGTGTGAAACTTGGCTCGCTGATTGCACCAGGCATGATAAAACCACTCCTCTTCCCGCACATCACGTTTAAATGGACGATGATTAAAAGGACTCAAAAAACCGACTGGATGAGAGTTGTTATTTTTCAATGCTTATTTTTTGTTTAACTGAATGTTATATTTCGTCAGATTAATTTCATATAAACGATTATTTTTATGAATATTCTTCACAGATATCATATTCTTCTGATATTTCATTTAACCTTAAAAAGGACAAGATCCTTGCGTGCGTTGATTAAGTTAATTTTTATTTTAAATGAAGTATTCGAAAACGTTTCAACGTGGAAGTTCTCAGAGGCAATTTTTCTTCTTTTGTAATTTTCTGAAATGGCTGACGAAAAATCAAGGTTAATTTAATCAACTTGTAGCTTAATTCCGACAGGTGATAGGAAACGCATGCCAAGGCCACGAACAAGGGAAACAGAAAATATCAACCTGAACAGCGTTGAGAGGTGCAATCGAAAATGAAAGTGAATATTGATTTTGTTTTACTAATAATGATTTAAACTTGACTGAACAGAGTTTGCCATGTATGTGAACCGTGAAAATTTACTTTACTTTCAAACTCACTCAATCGATATATTAGCCATTAAAAGATATTTCTTTTTATACTTCTAACCAACACGTACACACAAATATATACACATACACGAGAGGGATAGCCACATTTAAGAGATATTACAATAATAAACTCAAACGAGAGATTAGTTTGTGTAGAACAATCACATAGTCAAGATAAACACTCAGTTGTGGAGCAAACTGAGTGAATAATAACTCCACGTTGAGAAAGAGCTATTTATGGTGCCATGGAGCATCTCATTTTGCTAAAGTGGGATAGTCCATTGCTTGGGCTGTGATTGGCTGCTGGTACATGAGTGGAGGTATTTCTGTATAAATACCAGCTTGATTCATCAGTTAGTTTGCAGGATTTGTATTGAGTTACAACCTGCTTTATTTTTGTCTGCCAGCTGGACGGTAGCTGGGACCCTTACGCCGGTAATTGCTATTTATTGTATTGTTTTTCTACAGTTTGTAAGAAAGAGAAAACTATATGGGTATGCAAAAGTTCGACACACAAAGTTGACTCAAGTAATGTTTATCCAAGAAACCTTTTCAGAACTGTTTTTGAGTAAGATGCTTTCTTCATTCATCTCTCTGTAACACAAAGACATACATATGTGTGTGGATACGTGCGTGTGACGGTTGAATAAAACAGATCAAAAACATGTGACTGTATGTGCAAGAACATATTTGAAAATAAAAGAATGCAATAAAAAATTAGGAGAAACCTTATGGATTGATTCCTAATAATTTTGTTTTGTCCGAATAATCAGATTGTGTGAAATATATTGGGCGAGAAATATTTAGTATATATATATCTTAGAGAGAGAGAGGCATAGAAGAGCTGAAAGTGAATTTCCCTATGGTCTTACTGGGAAAACTACTTATATGATCAACACCCCAACACACACAAAAAGAAACCAAGACTCGTATACTTTAGATGTTCACTGACGAGTGAAAGTGTTTTGTTTTTTTTTTCCGTGAATGTTTTTGTGTAAAAATACTTGCTTTCACATTTACTGGAAATTATTCACATCCCTTTGACAGGAAATTTTATTACTTAATCTACGTGGCGATCGCTTATGAAATATACTCATGAATATGAAATCGTCGAAATGATTTTTCAGAGCTCGATTTAAATTTTGAATGAATTTTCTTATTTAACATACTACCTTATTTTACTCATATTGTTCACTGATGATTTTTGGCAAACTTATTTTATACAACTTTCGTTGCTTAATTGTTTATTCTTTATTATCATATATAACGTATAAATATTAATTGTTTATTCTTTATTTTAAAGATTTGATAATGATTGGTGAAGAATATTACAATTAGCGCCATTTTTACGCTATCCGTGGAAAAATGACCGACTGCAGGGGAAGCGGCAAAAGAAATTAATGATATGGAAAAGCCAGGAAGCATCAATATACGAGCGTCACAAAATTGATTTAGACGTTTCAAGGAAGGTGGAACCGGCCTCCATGACAAAACAAGGTCATAGGAGAGCTTCTGTTGTGAAAGATGAGTCCTTACATGAAATAGTTGGACAAAAACCAAGCACACGTACATTGTGAACGACCTAGATCGGTCAACAAACAACATCAATCGAGACCTCCATAAGCTCGGCATTGCGAATATACGCTATCGCGAAGTTCCTCAAAGTTCAAAGAAGTGTGAAGATTTGAAAACAACTGCTGGAGAATTGTCAATATACCCGATTTTGGCGCCGAATTATTAGTGGGATCAAAAGTGGATCTATTTTCAAAAGAAATCAGTTGCTCCGTTCCGACCAGGTCTCAGAACCTGTTGTCTAACAAGGTGGTTTGAACAGAAGGTCATGCACATTCGGTTGACTTTTGAGAGTATGTTGCACTTCGAGGTGGTCATTCCGTTTACGTTGGTCATTATGTTCAACAGCAGCGTGAATATGACTCTTTGAACGCCTGGTAACTAGCATTTGTCAATCAAAGACACAAACTCCAATACACTAAGAATGTCTCAAAACAAACACTATGTTACCAAGCACAAACTTGAGCGGCTGGAAGTACTGTCTCAAATTCCGGGCCTTGCACAATCTGATTTCATCTTTCCCGGGTCATGACTTATTTCGTGTGCGGACAGAGGCTCAATAATGTGAATGATGCTGAAAAAGTGTAGAGGGAGTGCTTTTCTTAAAACATTATAAGCTCGGTGTTGAGGCTCTTGCACGACTAGTGCAAAAGACTATGATGGGACAGTGATTTTTCGTTTGTAATTTGATATTTTAATTACAGCTTGGAATACGAAAATATTTCTAATGTGGCACAAGTTTAAGGTTTAATCCTTCGTAAATCACGACGTTAGAATATTTACATAACTTCTCCACAAATTATAAATCTGTTTGATCACGTAAGTTGCACTGTTTAATTTTTCAAACAAATGTACAATAAAACATTTTTGAAAGAATGCAGACTCATCATACAGCAGTCAGAATAAATCTTAAACGATTTTTTTAAAGTCAACGTTTGTATGCGCCATAAATAATTTCAATTCTTTCTTTATTCTTCCAAGATTAAAGTACAATTGCATTTTATTCAGCTATATATTCTCCATTATTTACAATGAATTATTTCCACTAATTAAGTAGGTCTGGCTCTTAAGTAAATTTGTGCAGGTGAAAAACGATCTCTTGAATCTGGTTTCATTCCGGACAGATCTTCCACATCAAAATGTTTTACACTTTAGAAAACATTTAATAATTGGTTGGTGTACACTCAAGTGAATATGGCGAATGGGGAACAAGAGACATACCGAGTTCCACTATTTTTTTTATTGTTTTTATGTGTTATTCTTGTTACGTACCGCATTTTTGTCATAAGAGGTTTTGATTGAAAACCGCAGGGTGTTTTCGACAGAATATTTAAAGATACCTTACAACTAATGGACGTATACATGTGTATTTAGAGTTTCATCGAGTTTTAAGTCCCCAAATTGAATAATAGTTCACCGAGCCCACCACGTTTGGAGATTAATCCTAGGAAATCCATTAGCTTTTGGGTCGAACATTGAAGTCAGGGAAGAATTTTCCGTCCTTATGCGGTTAGTGTATGGTTCATGATGTCGATATACTTGTCATTTCAATTAGTTCCCCAAAACAGAAATTACTTATGGAAATATATAAAATTTATTGGTGCTATCAACATCCAAGACATGTCAAGGTCAGAGAGAACATCTGTTGAGAATGAAATGGTTGAACAAAAGCCAAGCATTGGTGTATTATCGGCCTATAACGACAAAGCCAGTATGATGTTCTTTGGCTAATATCTAAAATAGGAAAATAGAAATAAAGAAAATCAAGACTTTACCAAAGTATGTCAATTCTACTTCAATACGACAAGTTGTTTAAATTACAAACACATGCCAAACCAGTAAACGTGTTCGAGACACCGGAAAATATTGTGTAACCGTCGTATCTTAGATTAGCTAAAATAAAATAGCCAGTCTAGGGTAAAAGGCTAACAGTTTTCTTTCGACTTCGTCGCTTGCCACTGTCGGTTTCTTCTTTCAAGCTGTCAATACTTCAAATGTTCCGATCAACGTGTCGTTGACGCACCAGACAAGTAAACATCATATCTTGGCTACAGCTCATGTGTTATTTCAATCACTCGTCCGCTTGTACCTCCTTCCGTTCTGGTCTGGGGAGATTTATCTTAATGATATTACTTACCTCACCAAGGTGGATGGAAATTGTAGTAATTGGAAGTGATCCTTTCGCTTGGAACAATGTACAAACGGTGCGAATGAACACACGTGAATTACGGAAATAATTACACAGTAAGGGACATTTAGAACATATTCTACGCTTCCGAATGGTTCATTTCTTACATAGGATTAATTTCTAGATGACATTTACGTCCATTCCTTTATATCCCTGTCAATTTGAAAAGTATATGCTTTCTTCGAAATGTAAGATGTTCCAAGTTGAATGTAGGCAGATAGATGAACATATTTGAGAGATAGAGTAATTTCAGCGAAGCGAAAAATTACTTGCGTTACCATAGCAGAATATCTCTTGAGAAAATGAAAATAGGGATAGATTAATAAAAAAAAACTCATGTGACATTCTATTTATATTTTCCTTTTTATCTTTCATTAGATATTACTATTAATGTTTAAAAAGAATATTTACTTTACTTGACCGCCACTTTGAAACAAGACGTTGATCTTTGCATGGACGTTGTGTTAAGGAGGGAGGTAAATCTGAATTTCTTAGGGAAATTTTTTAATTTCAATTGTAAATTATTGTGGTGAACAGTCCCGTAGAAGCAAGCGAGTCAGAGTGGCTTGCATCTGGTGTATAGGAAAATAAGGGTCTTACCATAACGTGCGGCACGTGACATCAGCAAGTTTGCTTCATGAAAATGGCATTACTCTCCCGTCCAGCCATTCTAGCAGTATGCGAAAGGATGAGGGGTTTTTTGTACAGTTTGGAATGCTTCCACCAATAGCAAGTCGTGTGCTGATTGGTCGAACTGGAGGAGGCAATTTGCCTGTGTAACCGAGAATAACAGCGAAGAACGCTGATTGGATGGAGAACCGCGGTGTTGGCCTGATAAAAGAGTGCTGGAGCCGTGAAAGAAGAGGAGAAACATTGGCTATACGTAGTGACGTGTGAAGAAAGTGAGGACGGTGAATTGAACCAGCGATATTGTG
>CAHIKZ030004262.1:17500-35900 GCA_903632075.3 Acanthosepion pharaonis
TCATTTATTATGCCCATTTTTCTGTAAGTGCATTTCTTCATGTATTTTGCAGATTTCACTGAAATCTTGCTGTCTTCACTAGGACAATACCACTTGGCATCTCCAATTCAAGGGAAATAAATCTACATTTTATCCCATTTAAAAAATAACAATACAGTTACAGCTATAAACGATAAAATGTATTTGTACAGTTTTATATTGTAATTTTATCAGCTGTTAATATATTAGTATGAATATGAATATTGTTAAGTAGCAGGACCTATTAGATAGACAGGTAAACGGACCAATTAGATAGACAGGTAAACGGACCTATTAGATAGACAGGTAAACGGACCTATTAGATAGACAGGTAAACGGACCTATTAGATAGACAGGTAAACGGACCTATTAGATAGACAGGTAAACGAACCTATTAGATAGGTATTATCTTGAACAGGTGCATTAATATATTCGTTTATATGTGTACTAACGGTTCTAACATTGTAATGAATATTTCCTATAAAAGGAGTGAAACGTTTATAATACTCGTATAGAATGACGCATTTAACAGTATGTAAATATTATATTAATGATGGCAATTACACATAATATGAACGTATAACACTTTGTCTTCTTATGAAAGTAAGCATGTCTGAGTTTTCATGAAGAACTGAAGTATAATTTCACGCCCTTTTCCTTTTGGTCAGCCGATAACGACGCAGTTTGTAAATTTATAATCGGTTTTCACACTTTTATGGCTACTACCTTCATAATGCAGAATCATTCTCACCGGCCTTTGTGTTATATTAGAATAAAATCACATTTGTAACAACAAGTCTCTAATTTTTAATCCCCGGACGCTTAACAACCATTAACACTGAATGCCAAAGAGAAAGTATGCAATTTAAGTGTAAATGCCTCATTGTTAATCCGTGGGAGGTTCACTAGCTTGGCATATACCGAGAAGACGTAAAAAAAGAAAATTCAATAAACCTCTGCATTTCTGTTGTAATGTAAGCAAATAGTGTGTTGAGATTAGTGGTGGGGGGACCTCAACGATTACCATCCCAACGAACTAAGGGGTAATAAACAGAGGGGAAAGAGACGGGACGTAACAAAAATAACACTGTCTCAGAAACAACTACAAAATGAGGAACAAAAATGCTCACGGGAAAAATTTCGTGCCTTTTCCAACTACCGACTGCTGGTTTTTCTCCCAGCTTTTATTGACATGAGACATCTTACAAAGACCCGAATCTTGACCAGTTGCAGAGAGGCCCGTATCTAGACATGCCAAACTGTCCCGCTGCTAACGGAAAAACGCGGTTGTAGCTGGTGTTGACCCACATGTTCGCATGCAATCTGTGGACGCTATTGCGTCTGTACTGACACGTGTTCGCCACATAGATATACAGGGTGGAGTGATGGGTAAATTCTCACCGTTTTATATTTTTTATTTTTATTTCGTCAACTGCACAGTATATTAGGGTCAACTGGGAACCGTCTGAGAGTAAAAGAGCACAATGACGCAATTCTCTCGGCCAGAAAATTGGAATAGGTAAGTTGTTCAGAGTGTTTGGATGTAAGTTTGAGGAGAGCGTAGAGGATTCGGAAAGAGTTGGGTGAGTCTAATGGTGATTACGAAGGTGTGGTGTGATCACAAGTGATTGCGACGTTATGCCTCAATTCATGTTTCAAAAGGGCCTCGAACTCAACACGATTTTCTACATCAAGTGATTTGATGGAGTCCTGCCTTGGGTCAGGAGGGTGGCTGTTGGAAAAACCTATGTCTAAAGATAGGACTCTGCACCGTACCACACAAACAGGAGAGCACTGTCATGGCTGTCAGATAATTTCAGCGACTATATAACCCCTTATCTGGGCACCTAACTTCTCAGAATGCATCCGTTTTCTTTATTATGCGTGGGGCGCAGTTGAGTAAGAGAGCAACAAAACTCATTGTATCACCAAAGATGAAATGAAAGCAAGGATTATGGCAGCATTCAACAACTCGAACAAGAAGACTGACCAGAAGTGTTGCAGGAATTTTCGGAAGACATCTGGTTAAAGCCAATGGCGATTTTATTGATTAAATTTATTCTTTAATATTTCAAGATATTTTTGTGTAATTTTGGTCAATATATCTTAAAATGTCATGTTATTTTCACTTTTGCATAACTTAGACAATTTATCCATCGCAGCCTATATATATATATATATATATATATATATATATATATATATATATATAATGAATAAAGGGCATCAACCTTTCTTTCAAATATCTTTCATTAAAAAGGGCAGACAAGTGAGTTGTAATTAACTTTTATAATTTTTTTTCCATCATCCTTAGCTTTCTCCGGTTTCTCGGAGTAAGACAGAACGTAAATCTTTCATAATCTTCATTGTCCCAAACGCTTTCGGCTAAGAATCTCGCCATTTCAGGGGTGTTTTGTCTGATGTAGACAAAGAACATCATCTTCCAATGATGGGGTACAATGTTCTAATACCCTGTGGAACTAGAACAGTCTACACCAGCAAAATTTAGAATTTCAATATAAATAGAAGAGCCGGATAAAAACTTAAAAAGGAAATTGCAACCGAAAAGAAGCGTTTACAATGAAAAACAGAGTACAAGCAGTCATACATCCGAAGCCATATACAAATAAGCAAACTCATCATATAAACATCAAACGACACGAAGTACTCATCAAAAATTACATACCAGAACAAACATATAGATAAAAAAGGGGGTTTTGACCAAATAAATGTAAAAACACCAAAATAACATATGTAAGATGCATATGTATTTGAAAGACATATCAAGTTATAAACAAACTAAATAATAATGATATGTATACATACGCACACACACGTGTGTGTGTGTGTGTATAAAAATGCAAATACACACATATAAACTGAAACTAATTCTTAGACACACAGGCATGCATCTAGAAAAATACACCCATATAAAACAGTTAAAAAAACAAAACAAATATACTAACATACACATATTCCTACCAAGCTAACCCTAATACATTTGGAGTCCATGCAGGATATATATTTTTTTTTTCAGTGTAAACGGACAACTTTAAGGGTCCATTGGTTATAATTTATTTCCTCAGGAAATTTCTTTTTCCCTGGCTCATCAGACCATACTTCCCCGGGTGAAAAAATGAATTTAAACTTACATATATTTTGATACACTATTGAGGGGTAGCATTAAGTTGATGTAAGGTGATATAGAGAGCGGTGAGAGAGATGGTCGAAATTAGAGGGAGAATGGAGAGATAGGAATGATTTTAAATTCATTTCTATTACAATACTTAATAGTGAGGAAGTTGCTGTAAGGACCAGACATTGGCCCATTTAATAGCTCATCTAACAGTAAAAAATGTAAAGAAGAAAAAAGTGAAGTATAGATGTAAGGAAGAAGAGGCGGAATTTAAGGAAAGAAAGAGGAATAGAGATTGGGAAAGGGAAATTAAGAGAATTAATGTATGTGGGCATATAACGGCCAATTTTGAAAAACACAGATTTATATGTTTGTTTTATTTGTTAACTTTTGATAGTAATTTAACCATTTTAATTTCTCAACAATTTAAACTAGGATATAAATATAATTTGAATATACTATTAATAAACAAAAATGTTACTATTATTATTATTAATATTGTGGATATCAGTTAAGGATTAATATTTCCTAATTAAAGTCTAAGTCTTCAAATTTAATTTTTGAACTATTTCGAAATTAAACAAGATTTGAAGGTAATAATAAAATAATAACTTTACATTTAGTGTGTATCAAAAATACTTTTAAAAATTTATGGGGCGAGATTCTCACAGCAAACAAGGTCAAATTTCCATATGAGAATCTGTACGCAATTATTTCGTTCTATAGTTATTACGTTTAAAGTTTACGGTAGAAGCTTTTAAATATGCAATCCACGATACAAAACAAAAACTATTTATTACCATAATTTGTAGTGCTACGGATCCTTTCTCAGAAACGCGACGATGATTAAGAGCAAAAGTTGAATGACTCGACTGTCTTCGTCAGGAAACTGAATCTAATAGAGCCGTGTAGCCTCGTTTCCTTTGTCATTCGCGCGGCCGTATGTAGAAATCATATCTGCCTGCTTCCGATATAATTACTCTGCCATTACTAAACGGAACACTTCTCAGTTAACTCCCTACTACACACGTTAAATGCCGAAGACAGACTAGCCACAAATATACACGATTGGAAAAAGATACCTAGTCCATATGGCAAGAAATCGCCATCCACCGTAACATTTTTAAAAGGCTAACTTTTGTTTTTGTTTGTTATGTGAGGAACCTGCCCTTGAAATTTGTGTATTTTTGATACACCTTGTATATGAATAAAATGATTTAATATTTGTTAATGTCAAACGATGCATTTGCAAAGCTTCGATAGTTAAGAGAGAATACATATAGGTCAAAATACTATTAATTGGAAAAATGATACAGATTACATATGTTTGAACATCATTGTAAACAATGGTTGGAGGGCATCGAATAAATTGAAATTAAGGAAGGTACTTCGTGTTTTATCCACAACAATTCACCTTTGACGGCGGGTACGGCTTCTCGAAGTCAATGCGTTTTGTTAAATAATTGAATTTCTCTTTTTACGATAAGATTCGTTTCTTTTGTACGTCATTAGTTTTTCGTCCATTCCAAATGACATCGGTTGCCAGAAAAAAAAAAGAGAAATGTAACTTTTTGTGCTGGCATTTGGCGGCAATTTTCTCTCAGTGGCCAAAAGACTTCAGGGAAACGGAAAACGGTAAAAACTAGAAGGGGGCATAAATTTCTCTTTTTACAACAAATGGGCATTCTGTTGCCAAAATTACTCGGACAGGAAAGAAAATGTGTTGAAATGAAACATCAAAACAAGCATAAAAGAAAGACTAACAAAGAGGAGATTTTGAGGGAAGAAAACGAGAAGAGAATTATATATTTGCCTAAAAATATAAAGGAAGAAAAGGTGAAAAGAAAAAAGAGGAAAAAGACCAAAATAACAAAGTATGGAAAAAAGAAAGACGTTTGAAGAAAAAAAAAAAAACAGAGTCTTGAGACCTATGAGACGGGAAGACTGTCACCAAAAAAGGCCATAGAGAAACAAGATGACAGAAATAAAGACCTGATAAATGAGTGAGCAGTAAATTTTAATGTAAATTTATAGTGGAAAGAGAATGAACGGAACGAAAAAAGAAGAGGTCAAACGAAATATGTAAGAGGACGAAGAAATGAAACGAAAGACAAAGAAAAGGGGGGAAAGACAAAGAGAAGAGAGGAAAGACAAAGAGAAGGGGGGAAAGACAAAGAAAAGGAACAAAAAAGAGTACGAACCATAACCACTTGTAATTTGTGAAAACTACCACTGAAAAGCCGATGAATTTTTGTCGAATCAATATTCGACACCCGATCGGTTTTATCGATTTATATATATATATATGTGTGTGTGTGTGTGTGTGTGAAAAGTGTATATAAATAAATATAAGTATGTATAATTATTTATATATTATATGCGCGGTACTTATTAGAAAGCGCTCAATATCAGAGATAGAGCTAACATATTTGGTTGGATAGATGTGAGTTTGTGACCCTGGGTTTCACGCTTTAGCGATCGTCAGACAAACTGATTAATGTTTTACAAAATTTGGGTTTATGTAGATTGCGTGTATTGGTGTTGTTGTGGAAGTGGTGGGGGAAATTTCGTCGTTTTGTCATTCATCGTACTAACGCAAACATCGATGTATGCAGACACATATACATAATTGGTCGTCCGTCGGGACTCATACATATATAAACATATGTGGGCAGTTTCGGCTATGACACGTGTATGTATACGGGTGGTGTTATATCTATACATACGCATTTGTATCTTGAAATGTTGAAATTTAAACATTGGAAGTGTGGCGAAAATGTCTCGTTACTGTATACATGTCATATTAATTTTTTTTTTTTTCCCGTTGAAAAATATTTCCTCGCATGTATGTATATATATATGTGGTGGGGTTTTGTAAAATTATGATAGGTAAAAATTATTATTATTTATATTTATTTTTAAATTTTTTGAAAAAAATGGGGTTTATTATGTTATATTTAAAGCTGGTTATTTGTTTGTTTTTTGGTGACTGTGTATATGTAACAGGTAGAAATTTTAATCCTTATTGGATAATTTATATGGTGATGTTTAGTTTAATATTCAATGTGCTGGGTGAGAGGGTAGTTCAATTTAATAACGGGTCTATATGATATGATAGTAATGTTTCAAGGGATTGGAGACAATGATAGTTAGCTAATAGTTGTTGTAAATTGGTAGAAATGATTAGTAACGGTGGTGGGAGAGATAAAACCATGAATGTAGTTTTAGTGGTGGTAGCTTGAACTAAAAAGTGGTTGTTGGTATTTTATTTTTGTTTTATTTTGTTATATGTATGAATTTATTTTGGTATAAATCCTGATAATAGGTATTCTGTGTAAAATTATGGTGGTTGGAGATTGCTATAATTTTTAACATTTTAATTACAAAATTATTATTGTTATTATATTAAAGCTGCCTGGTAATAGGTGTTTATCCTCATGGTTACATATGGAAATTATATCTGATCATATTGTTTTAAGGTATTAAATATGCTGGGGGAGTAATAAAGATTGTAATGGATTTATATGTTAATAATGGGTGTATGCGTTTATTTTGATGGTGCTGTGCGTTGGTGGTAATGATAATATTGTTAGTTAAAAGGTATTGTAGTAAAAGTGATTACTAATGGTGGTGTAATTATAATAATGATAGATGCAATTATTTTGATGGTATCTTGAAATTAAATTGTGATTGTTGGTGGTTTGTCTGTTTTATCCGTTTGGTATGAATTCAGATAATAGGTACTTGTTCTCATGCCTACATTTGGAGATTATCTTTGATTTTTTGTTTAGTAAGTTCTTTTGCGGTTTTGTGTGATATTATTGCTACTTTTCGTGTAGGCAATATAGGCATTTTTTTTCGTAATGTTATTTGTAGGCAGGGGCATTTTTTTCACTATTTCCCAACTTATTGTTGGTGTGATGTTTTTTGTCTTTTTGCTGCCATATGTACGTAGAAAGTGTTAATTGCTGTTCGAATATTTCCTGTTGTTGAATGAAAGGTTGTGATTTTTATTCCTCATTTTGAATGAACCTTCGGTGGCACACGATGTAGTGCATAGTGTTGTTGTTTGTACTTACCTTGGCCATGTATATAGTGTTAAAAAAGTTGGCAATTTCCTGGAGTGGACATGTTGTTCTGTTTCTGCAGTTGCATATTGGATCCTTGGTTACATTTATATTTGGTTTTCCTTAAAATTAATTCCGTTATATTTCACTCACCATAATTTTATTAATCTTAAACTGTAGAGAAAATTGTGAAAACGCCCTACCTCGGAAACGTCCGCGAATCTGTGCGTCGTGCAAACTCCGATTGTTCCACGATAAAAGGAATCAAAATGGCGGTGCCCATGTTTTATGCCCGGCGGTCTCGGACAGCTAACGCGAAATCTCGTTCTCTCGTCATTCGGATGCAAATTATGGTCGGTCTTCGGATGTATAAAGCAGGCGTGTTTTTGTTTCTGGGCACTGACTTTTTTTGCTCGTGAGAAGTTTGGACGTGCGACACTATTTTGTCGGTTACCCTCCTCGCGTTTCCTATCTGCATATATCAATTGAGTCGTTGCTTTACCACCACAAAAAAAAATCATTGAAAAATGTTAAACCTTATTCCAGTTCTTTTATTTTAATCTAAATATAACCCCTCATATCCAGACTTTGTAACCAATTCCTCACATCTGAAACGCCTTCTTAGTTGGTTGTCAGGGATTTTACTGTAATCATTTTAATTTCTCTTTCCTTACATTATTTCTCCCTTTTTCTCATTAGATTATAAATTAGTGATGGATTTGAATTTTCCGACTTATTAACTCTACTGGTGTTTAAATCCGAAAAAAAAAACCGGGTTGCTTGAAAATACTTTTTTTCCTTACTATTTAACCTACACATTGGAGAACAGAAATAGATTCATAAATTTCTCAGGAGTATTAGCCCATAAGTGAATACGTCTAGAATTCAAATTCTGCTCTCCGATTAATCAATGACGAGCCATTTTTGATTGAACCTCTCGCAAATCCTTAGTTTTAGTGAAACCGTTCAAATTAATTATTACTAAAATAATAATTATTACTAAAATAAAGCAGTGTATATAGAATTCATGTATGCGTGGCTTAGGACTTCTTTATATTTGTATATATGTATGTTATCATCTCTCAGTTGCCTTTCTGTTTTGGGCTGAGTGCACTCAGTGGCAACTCCGTCAAAGGACAGTCGCAAATGAGGAAAACTATACAGAGAGGTGCCGGCCCTGAGGAACAGCTGCCCGAGGCCGCGCCTTCTCATTGCGCAAGAGAGAAGGATCGGCGCACGCACCGAGGCCAGCGCCACCGATGGTTGCGGGGGCTCGGGGAATTTTTGTTCCTTGCCCGGATGCACGCACTCGGGATCGCCATATTAAACCGACCTTGGGTCACAACCTGACCTCGTGGTGTGTTGAGTAAATATCTACATACTGATTCTGAGACGAGTTGAGTAAATATCTACGTACTGATTCTGAGACGCAACTTATGAACACCGATAACATTTTGATTGAAAATTGCTTCTAAAATTAGACTTATAATAACAATCAGAAAATGTTTAAATTATTGGGATATATAATGAATAAAAAATATCTTAGTAATATAATATTCACATGAAACAGTGAATGTAAGAGGATCTGAATTAAAAAAGATTAAAATCGTTTAACCTATTTAAGGAGTTTGTGTAAATTGATGGCAGAGGGAAAGATAGTATGGAAATAATGCTTAGTGCGAACGACAAAGGACAAGCAGTTGCGGAGAGTAAATGATTGATCACGCCCTATAGGATCATTGTACATTAAATAAAGTATTTTAAAAGTTCCATCTTTATGGTTAGTACAAACAGGATTTGCTAACTCACGCTTTTCCGTTCACTGTCGAACTAAACCAACTGATTTTACTTTGTACATTCAACTGTACATGCAAAACGATACCTTGCTTCAGTTAAATTGATGCCACCTGAAACAAATATATTATATTCAGTGCATTTACAAAGAATGAACTTTGAAACGTGATGCCTGCAGTGATGCTGCTCTCACATTGTTGTTGTTGTTTCTAGTTCAACTTACCCTGGGGTAGATTAAGCTAGAGATTCAATATAGTTGTTCCACCTCAGGTCAGTGAGGCGAAGAGAGACGCTCTCGTGGAATTGGGCATTAGCCATTCTCATAGGAGGCAAAGAGGGTTCTCTATATTCGGTGCCTTTTACAGAAAATGAAATTTGAAACGAGTTCCCTGTAGTGATGCTGTTGACACAAGTTTGTTCTTACTGGACCGAAATGAATACAAAAGAAATTATTTAGTTAATGATTATACAATAATAACGTTATTGACGTTGTTCCGTTAATTGTTTAAATATATTAAATCATATTTGTGGACCCAATCAAATCATCTTCACTATTAAAAATTACAACCTGTAATAAAACTCAAGAAGATCAATTTTATATGACACTACTGATAGCAGACACGGAAAAGAAGATCCGTAGACACACTGGAATGGCCAAAGTCGTATTCGAAAAGCTCGGCAGAGTATTACGATAACAGTAGGATTTCGTTTGTAACAATGAAAAGAGTACTGAACTGCTACGTGATATCTGTCCTCCTTTAAGGCAGCGAATGTTGGACGATCTCCTCAAAAATGAAGAAGAGACTCGAAGCAAAGGAGGTATGGTTCTACAAAAGGATGCTAAGTATATCATAGACCGAGTGTGTGAGTATCGATGACGTTTGGTGGGGATGTAAACAAAAAGGAAGTTTATATTTAACATCAGAAAGAGGCAGCTGAAATTTCTGGGGCACGTAATAAGAAAGGAATGCTTGGAGAATCTGATACTCGCAGGTCGAATAGAGGGCAAGGGAGACAAAAGAGAGCAACACATGACATACCTAGCGGGCTTAAGCAAGTGAATAACAACAGAGCCTAGAGGAATAAGCAAAGGGACAGAACTTATTGAGAGATACAAGGAAAAGGGAGAAGTATGCTTGCCTACGTCCTGATGTGATGTGGCACATAAAAAATGGAAAACAACAATGGTATCGAAAGACGTTAAAAAATAGTGGACTAAAGTCAGCATAACTAACATACTCTGGTTACGAGAAAAATGTCCTATAAATAAGAATAATAATTAGAAAAGGATTGCAAAGAAACAAACATATGGTAATCAATTATCGAGAAAAGCCCTTTTTTTATAGTGTCTAAGGTTCATTACCTTTAAGAAAATGTCCTTTTTTTGCCAGTCAGATTATATAAATGAGGATAAAATAAAAGCTTCATCGTTTCACTAAAAGAAAACCGTATCGAGGTAAGAACTAGATTCAGAAGGATTAATCTGCATTAGAAAATAGCCATTTTTATCTTTTTTACAATAGAATTTCCGGACCTTACTTATAAGGTCGAAAGCAACGCATGATTATCTGCAATAAATAAAGATAAAACAATCTCCATACTGTCAAACAGCTAATACTTGAATAATTATAGAATTAACGAGGGTCAAGTGATTTCGCGTGAATTGTTGGAAGGAAATCGCTACCAGATTCTATTAAGCAAATCATTTATTTTTTTAATAGGATTGGTGTTAACAAGTCGATGTTGGTAACCTTTTCAGGATATATTTACATAAGCAATACATCAGGGAAGATTAATGTTGTCAGGTCCCGTCGTTATAAAAAAATATTGATAATTGTTTCGTAGGCGCCATTTTTTATTAGACAACCTAAGATTAAACATAAGAAACAAATACTGTATAGATAAAATTCCACAATAGAATTTGAACGATGAATATATTATTTCCTTGTACATAACACGCCAAGTAAAAGCAATAAATATTTAGCTATAAATTTTTCCAAAGGATATAGTTTACCGAATCACAGTTGATTAGAACAAATTGTATATGAATAATTTTTTATTATTTGCATTGTTCGAACCGCTGTCCTCATCTTTGTTGTCATGTTGTACACTGCAACCTTCTTCACGTGATTGGATAAGAATGATCGGAATTTCGAACGAACCCTTTATTTCGCCCACCGGGGTAGATTGCACTAGTTCCACGTGCCATCCCTCTGCCGGATATCTCGGTTTCAGTTACTTCCCTTCTGTAATTCCACTCTCTAAGTTTTTGTTCACCTCTACTGTAGTATTGAACACACAACAGTTTGGTTCTAGTCACTGTATTACATCAATCAACGCTTTTATTCACTAGGCTAATCTTCCCTGGGGGACATCGGTTCAAACAATGGAAATAATGTAACTAGTTGCAATACCTCCTCTCTGAAATATTTTTATTAGTTATATTACATGTTAACATAAATTCCTTGCCATTTCATCAGGAATTCAATTTGGATCAGGCATTCAATTGGATTTGATAAGATTTCTGCTGTTCCCTCTAACCGGATTTGCAATAATTTTGCTTGCTTACCACAGATCTAGTTCGCTTGAATCTTATTCACGCGTTACGGTATGCGTCTCTTTTTCTGGTGGAACAACATTTTCCTTTTTATTCTACGTGTAATGTCTGGAGGTATTGGATTCATATTGGAATAATTTCGTTTCTTTGCCAACGTATTTTAGCACGATGTGCAATACTCAGTTTTAATTTACATTATCTTTGCCAAATAAAATACTTTAGTTAGCATTATGTTCGGTCAATAAAAATAAATACTTTAAAGTAGAAAAGTTATATCTTCTTGATCAAGTAAAAAGAGAATGCACAAGACTTCTTGGTCAATATAAAAACACAATGCATAAGTCTCCTTGGTCAATATAAAAACACAATGCATAAGTCTTCTTGGTCAAGTAAAAAATGAAAGCTTAAGCCGTCATCTGTAATACAAGAAAATATGTTGTCCACGAACAACGTAAATATGTATTGATCTTAAGAATACCTTGAATGTTTTAGGTAACCGATACTTTAATACTTACAATTCTCGCCTGAATTATCAACCCACATTTAAACCAAGTGTTTCCTAAATCCTATAACCGGTATTGATAATAATCGAGCAAATACACAAAAATAGAAATTGGCTTAAATTGGCTGACAAATGCTTAACATCGTAAAAATGCCAATGATACAGTTTTGGTGGCAGAAAGAGAAAGAAACTGCAAATTAAGGCAGTAAAGGAAAATGTAAACAAAGGACTAACGATTGACTTGAATAATACCGAATGTTAAGAAAAGGAACAGCTCAAGATGCGAATTATGACTTGTAAATGTCGGAATCAAACACGAATTGCAGTTGAATATGTGAATTGTTTAAAAAACAAAAGACAAAAAAAATCCGAATGCGTATTTTGTTAGTTATTTTCAGTATCGATATTTTAATACAATAGTAGCACGAAAACACATTATCAAAAATCCATCTTTACTCTCTAACCAATGTATCAGTGTAAGTCAGATGTGAAAATCATTTCGTTTTATGGTGTATGGACATCTATCAGAATATAGAGTAACATGAACTATAAATGCAGGTTTTAAGTTTTAATCGTGAAGATAATTTGATTGGATCCACAAATATGTTTTAATATATTCAAACAGTTAACGGAACAACGTCGATAAGAATAAATAAATAACGTTATTATTGCATAATCATTAACTAAATAATTTCTTTTCGAATTCATTTCTGTCCAGTAACAACAAACTTGGAACAACAGAAGCGCTAAAGGCAACTCCTTTTAAATTTCATTCTCTGTAAAAGGCAGCGAATATAGTGAGCCCTCCTTGCCTCATATCAAAATTTACGGGGCTAATGGATTCTATTTTGACACAGTTGAGCATCAACTTAAATTCTCTTTCTTCGCTGGATTCAACCGTAGTTAATTCGCTTGCTGTATTTCTGTTCTATTTTAATGCACATCTCCCAAAAAAGATAGCCAACTCGAAAATATTACCCTTATTTCTAAGCTCTTGAATCACGGATTTTCTTCGTCTTAAGAGACGTTAAAAGTTAGTTGTAAAAAATTAATGTTAAAATTATATTTTCCTTCTGGATTTAGATGAAATGTCACAGTAGACAAGACGATCCTTAACTGTCTCTCTTTCACGGTAAATAGTCATCTTCCGTGAGTTTGAGGTCCCGTAGATCAAAACTACCTTCTGCAACAAGCTTGTTAATCATCTGTCATTGGTCTCACACGTCCGTCTACCTAATGGTAATTACTTTATATCTACGCAATAAAACGTCTAGCTACTTCAATACTCGACGTTTGAAGGACGAACGCTTGACAGAAATGATTTGTGTAGCTTCTTCTCCACCGGTAGTAAAGAATTGAGTCAGGAGTTTTGGAAATTTCTCTGGCTTGACATAAGATTAATTTCGAAATTAAACAAGTTTGAATCAAAGCTATATAATTACTCTTTAACTCTGGAAGGCCCAGTGAAGTAATGATTGAGGAATCGGAGAGCAAAGTTCGGATCCATTACATTCACCTACGTGCTAATACCCTTTAGAAAGGTATGAATCCTCCTCTTTCACACTAGCTATGGGTAAATAGCAAGACAGTAGCAAGAGATTTCATTAATTTTTCATCTTTATTTTTACATGTGAGGCTATTTTACTTGTATTTTCTACTAGTATGTTTCGGACGACTTATGGTTAAGTAGCAACCCGTCTAGGAGAAGGAAAACTGAATTCAAAACCGGCCTGGAGAGGGTTGGACTCCATCAGGCTGTCTTGCCTGAGAAACACCACTTCTACTGCTGGAAACATGGTGCTCCTAAGTCACCGGATAAAAAAAAAAAATCAAAAAAAAATCAATATCAGCAAACTTTGTATAGACTCAACCACTAAATGCATCTGTATATTACATGCATTTTGATATTTCAGAATGTTTTACGTCTTTCATTTCTTTGTTAAGTGAGAAAATATAACAGCTGAAGATCAGCAAACAGCGTAGAAAAAAAAAGGGTTACTGCATTGGAAAGGCATGAATACGTAGGTTAAATAGCAACGTTACCTGATATCTCTCTGCTTAAATGGAAACACGTTTCAGAGATGGAAAATAAATATGAAACTGAAGAGAACATAAGAAAACTGTTCCACTAACTTTGCTAAGGTTTTGTGGCAACTCGCGCATAATAAAATCTTAAAGCAATCCAAACAACATAGCCACGTACGTCATGAAAGGAGATTATTTGCATTATTCAGACTTATCCTCATCTTCATTGTCATATTCACAGCGTTTCGGTCGTTGTACGCTCCGGCCTTCTGCAGGCCATTGGAATTTCGAATCGAACATTTTATTTCGTCCACAAGGACAAAAAAGTACATAGGAATGTTTTATTTTCAAAACACGGTCAGAATATTGTGGCCGTGTTCATAGATGATGTCATGGTTTGTTGGATTTATTTTTCATAATTAGAGCTTTCATTAATTTTAATGTTTTTTTTTCAGTGGATAAAGGTGTTGGTTAGTTCCAGTGACTAGAGCCAAAGAGTTATGAGTTCAATACCAGGTCAAGCAGTGGTGAAAGAAAACTTGGAGAGTTGAGTTCAATGGAAATAACGGAGACACCCGGAAGAAGTATGGCACAGGGAACTAGAACAGTGTATCCTGGTGGACGAAATAAAGGACACGGTTCGTAATCACAATCACCTGAAGAAGGCTGGAGCGTACAACGGCCGAAACGAATATGTGAATATGGCAATGAAGATGAGGATAACAGTCCGAATAATGCAAATAATACAAGTAATCATGATACCTCATCTCAGAGATATAGACAGATAAATGGAGATGATCTGAAAAATTCGGAAAATACTATTTTATTAGAATATATTAAATAATATAATGGCGATATTACAGGTTTATTTGAAATCCAGCCAAACAATGACTAATATATAAGATACGTAAAAACTGTATGCTGACCAAGTTTAAATATTATTGCAATAGCGAAAAACTTACAATGAATGGAAAAGAAGAGTGAATTTGGATAATGGTGATTAGGCCTTCCATATATGAAGATGATGCAGACTTAAACACTAAATAAATAAAATTTACATGCTAGTATTTTCAACATGTGTGCGAATTATTGAATCACGAATTTCGAAATGTTCCAGTGGAGAAAGTAGGGAAATAAAAGTGAAATAAAAAAAAAAAAACGAAAAGAAACTCAAAAATTGCCGGACGTAAGATATTCCTGACGAAAGCCGAAAATTGCATCAAGCGAGCATAACAAAGAGAAATCTATGCTGAATAATTTATGAAATATCAACGTCACATCTCAATTACAGACGATTTATAAAAATGCTAGCACTACAATGCTAGTCTTAATATCCCTATGACTAAAGAAGGAGTTACATCATAAATATACTTTAGGAATGGTTTCCATGATACAGATAGTATAGTCATGATATGTTCACTAAAATCTTCCCTATGTAATTGGAATCGTTATAACCAATTTCGTCTGAAACATATAGTAGTCTCCTAAGGAATGGTAACTTACTGTACCTTAAATCCAGTGCCGACAGGATATTAGAACATTCCATTATTCATGAGGCAGGAAAGGAATTTAATTAAAAGAGCCTTGTAGTTGTAAATAACATCAAGTATTGGGGAAGATCGTCAAACACAGAGACGTCGTAGCTCTAATACGGGGAATGCGCAAAAACCGTCAATAATGCAAAAATGTACACATTAAAAATCCATTTGAAGAGTAATTCTCCCTCCAGATAATCAAAAGAAATTATATATATATATATATATATATATATATATAGATAGATAGATAGATATAAATAGATAGAACGAACGAGAGAGAGAAAAATTATGTTCTTTATATATATATTAAAAATATGATTCCATCGTGACACAGAAATTACTATGTTTGGATTCCAAGCATCGCTTGAGGATGAAACTGTCATCCAACATTTAAGGTTTAATATTGAATACGGATGACCAATTTCGAAACATTGCAGTTTCTGTTTCGTGATGGAATCATATTTTTCTTTTTAAATAATTATTATTTAAGCTCTCCTTTTGTATTCAGCACTGCTTTTTTTTTTCTTTTTTTTTAAATAAAAACAAAAATACTAAAGAACTTCGGATCACCAATCCAACAGTTCTTTTCTATTATATCAATGCACACACACACACACACACACATATATTATTTATTTTAACAAAACCCAAAAGACTCCCACTTTAAAATGGGTACTGATGTGTTCGAAAGCGTTTGAGAAAATAAACAATACAGAAAATTGTTTTTAACTCTGTTACTTCCACCAAACGGAAAAAAAAATTAAGAATGCGGAAAAATATTAAATAAAAAAAATATTACTTGTCTGTCATATTGAAGTTAAGATGTATAACAGAAAATGTTAAATCTAGTCCTGGTGAAAGTTTTGATTCGAAACACATGCGATGGCTAACTAAATAAATCACTCGAGCATTTCCTAATGTACTGAGAATATATATATATATATATATATATATATATATATATATATATATACACAAATTTCGTTAAAGACGACTGAAAATTTACTGCAATTAAGCTTTTTATTTAATTTTTCTTTTTCATACAAGCATTTTCTTTTCTGGACTCAGTGTATAAATACTGCCCAAAAGTTCTGCATATTCGAGCGCTTTCGGCTACTCTTTTAGTCATTATCAAGGACGAATTGTATCTTATTTTTATTTTCACCTGAATGTGTGAGTTGTTATGCATGTATCTGAAATTACAGGAATGTTTTATTTTTCAAACACGGTCAGAATATTGTGGCCGTGTTCATAGATAATGTTATTGTTTGTTGGTTGGTTTTTACTTTTTTTATAATTAGAGATTTCATTAATTTTTCATCATTTTTTTACATGTGAGGCTATTTTACTTGTATTTGCTACTAGTATCTTTCGGATGAAATTTGGTGTGTTTAAATGTGCCCTAATTAAGCTATGTTTGGGTAGGTGCAGCGCAATACGTCTAGATAGGCATGTAGTTTTATGCCCAGTTATTCAGTTTGATTTGATCAGGAACGCTGTTCCCTTGGGGCATTTGAACATAAAAAACAACACATTCAGTTAGAGATAACAATCGTCCTTGATAATGGTTAAGTAATAGTCGAAAGTGCTCGGATATGCAGAAATTTTGGTCAGTTTTTACACATGTTCTGTCTAGAAAAGGGAACGCTTGTATGAACACCCAAAAAATAAATAATAACCTTAATCGCAGTACCGTGTCTTCAATAAAAGAGGGATTGCTGGCCAAATTATGTGTAACACACACACACATATATATATATATATATATATGTATGTGTGTGTGTGTGTGTGTTTGTTACACATAATAAAACAAGTTCATTGCGATATTCACATATTCGTTCAGGCCGTTGTACGCTTCAGCCTTCTTAGGGTGATTGGAATTTCGAAGTTATTCAATAAAGTTGCTGTCAACACCGACCACGCACCCAATGCGAAGTCAAACTCCACTCTACAGTGGACTATGACAATGTTTGGTTACAACTATTTTGGCTTCATTAATAACGTCTCTTCTTTTTATTTTCAGACAATACCGTGGTAGTATCAAACTACTCTCATTTGTGAACAATAGTTGAGTAATATTTTGCAATAAATGTTCGTGGAAGTAAGTGAAGTAAGGAGTGAATTTCAATGATGGCAAATAATAGGACGGCATCAGTGTAGCCAGCCAAATAGAGAAATTGCTAGGTTTTTCCAGGTTAATCATCAAACGGTTAACAATATTGTCAAGAAATTTAATGAAGACCATTGTCGCGTGGAACAATGTTCAGGAAGACCAAGCATCGTGTCAGCGAATGAAAAGGGTACTGAATAGGGAAGTCACCAGAAACCGTTTTCAATGCGTCAAAGATGTCGCCAAAAGCATGGAAATGTCGACATATGCAGTGAGAAAGACTCTGGAAATAGGCTATCAAAGAAGAGTTGGCAGTCTGTAATTTGGTCAGATGAAAGTAAATTCTGCCAATATTCGAATTCGAGATTGGTCTATGTACGGAGAAAATGGAATGAGACTTGGAACGCTGAATGCCTGCAGGCGACCGTGAAACCAGGGGGGGGATTGGAGTAATGGTGTGCGGCGCTGTCTAGTCTGGAGGGAAATCTTAGCTGATTCTTGTTGACGAGCGGTTGAATGGTCAAAAATACTGTCAAATATTAGAGAAAGGACTACTCCTGCTATTTCATACGAGCAAAGTAGCAAAGGCCTGGAAGGAATCTGAAGGAATCAAGCCACTGCCATGCGTAGCCCAAAGTCCTGACATGAATGTA
>CAHIKZ030004263.1:0-10000 GCA_903632075.3 Acanthosepion pharaonis
TCAGAATAGTCGTTCTATCCATCTTACTTATTATAAAACGCAAATTGTGTGTGTGTGTGTGACTGTACGTTTATATATTGGATCGGACTTCCTACATTTTTCTACCGATTTCAACAAAATTGCACAGGACTGCGTAAAATTACCTTGCGGTGGTTCTGACAGCGCCAAAAATTGGAAAAATCACAATTATTTCTGCACAAAATCAATTTGAAAACACGATAAAACACGATTCTGTCGCCAAAATGAAAGGGGGACAACTCATATTGAGTTATACTTATTATAAAACCCAGGTTGTGTGTGTGTGTGTGTGTGTGTGTGTGTGTGTTTATATGTGGGATGTGTGATTTCCTACATTTTTCAACCGATTTCAAATAAAACTTCACTTTTTTTGGCAGGTAGTGTTTTTATTGTCTTGCACACTTTTTTTTTTTTTTTACATTCAGAATGCTTTAAAAATTCCATTTACAAGACAAGTGTTTATAATAAAAATCTATTCAATCGATAGACTCAACGATTGAAAACAATGTTTTTGTTTGAGTTTGGGTTTCGTAAAAAAAAAAAAAAAAATAAAAAATAATTAAGACATGCGTGTCCGTCAACCTTAAACAATAATCTTTGTCAATTTTATTTTTCAGTCTTTGTGATGGTCGATACTTGATCTATCTCTTACTGTTACGTCCCCGGCTAACGCCGGGCTCTACTGCTAGTCAAAAATAAAAATAAAAACAAAGTCTCTGCTGTTACTTCTCTCTATTTGGGTTGCAAGGAGAAGACTAGAATTTTTACATTTCCCAAGGGCATTAGTGCGAAGTGAATAAAACAAACGCTGCTCGATCCTTAGCTTGCCTCGGCACCAAAATCAAACAAGTATAAAATTTGAAATGTCTAGGAATTTTTTAACATAGGAATATAAATGCGACTCCGAAATTCGACGTTGCATTGAAACAGTGAAAATGTACCTTCCAAAAGCTAAGCAAAGTATTAAGAAACAGGAACATTTGTTAATAAAAAAAGAAGAGCGGACTAAACTGTTATGCAATATTGTTCCTACTATAAATGAAGAAGAGGGTAGAGGCAAGTGAATTCTTTGTACAGAAAGATGCTGAAGATACAGGGACTGTACATGCTTGCGATTGGCGAAGTTCTATGTAAAATGTAAACAAAAAGACAATTATACATCGAATTAGACAGTTAAAGATCCTAGAGGACATAATGAGGAAACGTTGCTTGGAGAATTTAACCCTCACAGGAGATATCGATAGGAAGGACAGAAGGAAGCATCGAGTAACCTACCTAATGAGCTTGATTGCATGGCTGCTAGAACTGGGATTGCGAGAAATAGCAAAGACATTACTTACTTAGATCTACAACGGACAGGAAGTTGTGAAGAAATATGATAGCCTAAATCCTGAAGGCTACACCACATAGAAAAAGAGGAAGTGCTTCGCAACCCGCACGTGGTAACACAATTAAAACAAACAGAACCCGTAGAAATCCGTTCTTTGGCCGACATTTTTTTTCCAAATCCTGTAACTTTTCAGGATGTTTGCGACCATGACTCTACAATTTTTTCTGTCCTTTATATCTCTTAAGAAATTTTCTTTTTTATCATTCCTATACCTTGTTCCGACATCTGTTTGCACAATCTTGTTATGCTTTGTTTTCTTTTGGGCCTCTTGCCTTCAGTCAGTCGTGTGAGTACCAAGCTTTCTACGCACTTTTCCCCTATTATGTGGCCTAGAAATTTAAACTGTCTCTTTCTGATATTAAGTAAGAATGTCCATTTAGTATCTATTTTAATCGTCGTTGCTCATACGTTCGATCGATGTCGTTCTCATCATCCTTATGTAGAATCACATTTTTGTGGCTTCAAACACATTGAAAATGTTCAGTGTGGGATCATGTAGGTATTCCTCGTATGGCTCAGGAGTGATTTCAAAGCGGAATAGAGACAAATATTCCTCATGCCCCTTCGATTATTTCCCGTTTGAAGAGTCATTATGGTAGAATACTATTGAGAGAGGAATAGTTTCCTGGATTTGAACTCATTATACAATAACAAGAATGGCATACTTGCTGGGCTGAAAATATTTGAAGAAACAGTTGCAGGAAAATTGGGAAATATATTTACAATTCTAAACGACAAATCAAAATACAGGAAAAGTAATGAAGAATTTAAAAAAATAACACATCTTTTAATAAATAAACTATACTGTGTATAGAAATATGAAAAAAGAAAATCTGCTGCGAAAAACAAAGAATAACACAGACACACACACACACACACACATATATATATATATATATATATATATATATATGTATATATATATATATATACATATATTATGTATATATGTATATGTCTATGTATATATACACACACACACACACACACACACACACACATATATATATATATATATATATATATATATATATATATATATATATATAATTTGCAAGCAAGAATTCCCTCAAACTTGTTTTTTGTTAAAGAATCTGGAAGTTCTGTTTATCAATTTTTATCAAATTTTTCAAATTTCCGAATAATAACTTATTCGGAAATTTGAAAGATTTAATAAAAAAAAAATGATAGACAGAGTCATATCATTTAAGAAAACATGTTTAAGAAAATATATATATATATATATATATATATATATATATATATATATATATATATATATATGTATGTGTGTGTGTGTGTGTGTGCGTGTAAGTATATATATATGTATCTATGTAAATTATTTATGTGTGAATAGATGCGGGTTATCGTAGGTGTGTCTTTCATACCATTCTTTTTTCAATCTTACCAAAATAACTTATTTTGGTTTTGCAAATAATCGTGAGCCTCTTCGAATAGAATATTCTCAGCGATTTAATGTTTGAAAGCCATGCTTCTTTCTCGAGATGTTTTCTATTTATGCATGATATTATCTTACTTTTTCAGCGTGAAGCTACATTCATTTTTCTTTCCCATCGGGATGCGCACATCGGCGTGCCTGACGAAGTGAACCATTGTAAATAAGCATAGACTCCTTTCTTTTTCTGTATGTGCCAAATTTTTTATGAAGCTGTGATTTTACTTTTCTAGATGATATAACTTCTAAATAGTTCCATAAACTAAAACGATATTTATATGTCAAAATCATATGTATTGTTAATTTTATTCTTGTTTTAATAATACTTATGAAAGAATCTCGTTTTATTTTACACGACTGTTTTATTAAATATTTGGTAATTTATTTTACATTAAATAAGAAAATTGTCTTATATCTTTTTTTTAAAAATAAAAAAAAATGTCTACTCTATTATATTTAAAGACTTTACAATAAGTTTACTTCGAGCTATGGAAATTTTGCTGAGATATATAAAAAAAATGATCGAGACGAGAGCTGAGGAGGCCCATAATTTCATTAGACTAGAGGCCACCAAGGGCCATAATCCGCTCCTGATGGTTGGTTCCTGTTTTTAAATATGCTAATATGGTTGAAGAAAAAAGAGCTAAGCACATCAGCTAAAAGCACATTCTATTTATCCATTGTGAGTGAATCTATTTGCATGCAATATTTCTACCTTTCTTATCGCAACCAGAATATAAGAACAGCAGACATAATTTAGCTAAAAAATCTGGATATATATTTGTGATTTATACACACACTCACAGTTACGCATATATACACATACACAAGCAGGTACTAAAACATGTATAACATACACACACACACACACACACACACACACATATATATATATATATATATATATAGGATTTTTCTTCCATAATCTTTCTCGGATAGTCGTCTTTGATGATGTTCGTGGATATTCCCTGAGGCTAATGTTGAACGTATTTGCTGAAAGACATTATTACATTCTTTGTTTTTTTAGCTGTTCGAAATCCTAAATTGATTATTTTCCTTGCTTCAGCGCCATAGAGTTCCAAAATTATACTATACACGGCATATTGAAAAAGTAAGACATAACAGTAAAAATAGGCGGTTTTACACGACTCCGTTATGCAATACATCTATTCGAACCATCTTGCATACAGGTGCAACCATTACGTATACATCTTATATCATAAAGACATTTCGCTATCTAATCAGCGTTAAGGGGTTTGTAAGTCAATTAAAATATGTTTTAAGTCTCTCAATGATAGGTGAATATCTGAATAATAATAAGAAGAAGAAAAAGAAGAAGAAGACTGAGAAGAAGAAGACTAAGAAGAAGAAGAAGACTGAGAAGAAGACTAAGAAAAAGAAAGAGAAGAAGAAGAAGAATATGATGATTAAGAAGAAGAAGAAGAAGAAGACTGAGAAGAAGAAGAAGAAGAAGAAGAAGAAGAAGAAGAAGAAGAAGAAGAAGAAGAAGAAGAAGAAGAAGAAGAAGACTGAGTAGAAGAAGAAGAAGAAGAAGAAGAAGTAGAAGAAGAAGAAGAAGAAGACTGGGAAGAAGAAGAAGAAAAAATGAAGAAGAAGAAGACTGAAGAAGAAGAAGAAAAAAAAGAAAAAGAAGAAGACTGAGGAGAAGAAGAAGAAGAAGCCTGACAAGAAGAAGAAGAAGAAGAAGACGAAGAAGACTGAGGAGGCGAAGAAGAAGAAGAAGAAGAAGAAGAAGAAGATTATTTATAGTTGGGAGAATAAGTATAAAGGAACAGAGTTCAAGTTCCGTCAATGGCAATGATTTCGCACGTGATTCATTTTGCAGTAACACGTATCCCCCTTTTCTTACCCTCTTACCAACACCGGACAAAATATCCATGGATTCCGCGATTTCAAGCTTTCCATATTATCCATTTTTTTTTTTTATGTGCCATGTCCGTTCAGGCCGTAGGCGATCATGGCTCTCCACCTCCCTCTATCACTAGAATCTCTCAATAAGTCCCTTCCCTCTGCTTCCTCCCCCAGATCACGTTCTGACATCCACTTCCTTAAGCCCGCCAGGCATGTCACGTGTTGTTTTCCCTTGTCTCTCTTCCCTTCTTTTCGACAGATTCTCCAGGCCCTCTTTCCACATTATCTGTCCGAATAATTTCAGCTGCCTCTTCCTGATGTTAAGTATATGCCTCTTCCTTGTTTGCAACCTCACTAAGATCTCAGCGTTGCTCACACGCTCGGTCCTTGATATACATTACTCAAGATAAACTCTAAATTCAAAACACTAGAGATCGCAAAGGGAAACCACTCAACTATGTTTCACAAAAATTCTAGGCATTTCTAATAAGTAATAAATTAAGATATGTAAAATGTGTATCTTCAACCCAGACCATGAGTGTCGTCTTCGTGACCGTTGGATTTTATATATATTCATTGATATATACTTATAACTCTGTTCCATTACATCGAGCACTGTATTGATAACATCTTAGAATAAAATATATCCTAATTATTCTTATATATATATATATATATATATATATATATATATATATATATATATATATATATATATATATATATATATTAAAAAGACATTGTCTCATATCGAGAATATTCCACATTGAACATGAAGAAAATTAATTATTTTAATAATATGTAGAAATCTCCACTTTTCACCTGAAGACGGTTGTGAGACCAGAAACACGTGTCGTGAAATTATGTAAAACAAAGTATAATATTTTTTTTCTCAATAAATCCACATTACAAACCAAAAACGTTTGCGGCACCCTCTTCTTTTTAATATACATACTTTTCTCTCGTTGGAACTACTACAACATATTTCTTTTTATATATATATATATATATATATATATATATATATATATATATATATATATATATATATATATATATATATATATATATATATATATATATATATGTATATATATATATATATATATATATATATAAGTATATATATATATATACATATATGTAGATAACTATAAACCAGATGAAAATTCCTAAAATATACTATAAGTACTAATATATTCCGCACTGATCCCATTAGATAAATAAAACCATAATTATATACCTAGATAAATTATAATAAAACTATAATTATATAATATACACAATTTAAAACAACCAAATTAATCATATGTATATATATATATATATATATATATATATATATATATATTTATTTATTTATACACACACACACACACGCACACACAAACACATACACACACACACATACACACACACACACACACACACACACACATATATATATATATATATATATATATATATATATATATATATATATATATATATATATATATATATATATATATATATATATATATATATATATAGGCTATGTGGCTATTGCTCCCGTTCACATGCGTCTGCTGGGGCGGTAGCCAATCCCTGTTGTGTAAGGTTGCTCAGACATATTGTGTCGTCTTCAACATCAGCGTAGCCCACCTTCTGCTTAGACTGCAACTGTGGACCTTGGTTACAGTTCCTGGAACAAATCGCATTATTTATCGTGGTCATTGGTTTCGAACAATGTCAGTAAGGTCAACATTTATATCATGATGAATTGTTTCGTCTGCGCTAAGCGTAACCACCAACGGATTTTGAATTGTTCTGTCCACCTAATTTCACAGGCAACGCTTGGGATGAACTATAATATGCTTTTCAGACAATTAACAATGGTGTCGCACGCTGAAATAGCGTAGCCAAAACTATAGCAACAAGAAGTTACTTCACTGACAACTCAACCATGGTGAGATTCGAAAGCGAATTTCTAAGCACGTGCCCATATATTATAGATATCTAGATAGAAATAGAATGGCTAACATTTGGCAAGAATAAGATCAGAATAGATAGATAAATACATAGATAAGGGTTAAACTTTCATACGAATAAATTCAGAATAGATAGGTAATGACTAACATTTGAGAAGAATAAGCTAAGAATAGTTAGATAGAGAGACAGATAATGGTTAAACTTTGGCAAGAGTAAGATCAAAATAGATTGATGGATTTATAGATAAAGATTAAACTTTGACAAGAATAAGGTGAAAATAGATAGGTAATGGTTAACCTTTGACAAGAATATGAACAGAATAGATAGATAGATAGATAGATAGATAATGGTTAAATTCTGATAATATCAGAATAGATAGATAATTCTTAACCTTTGACAACAATATGAACAGAATAGATAGATAGATATATAATAGTTAAATTCTGAGAGGAATAATATCAGAATAGATAAATAATTGTTAACCTTTGACAAGAGTAAGTAGAGAACAGATAGATAATGGTTAACCTTTGACAAGCATGAGATCATAATAGATAGATAGATAATAGTTAACCTTTGACGACAATAAGACCAGGATATATATATATATATATATATATTTAGAGACAGAGGGGAGGGGAGAGGCATCTTATAGGAGAGTTGATGCAACTATTTTATTTTTGCTATCATATTTTGTTTTGAACGAATATTCCCAGCGTATCAAATCTGAAGTTATTGCGTGATACTTTTGAGAGATTAGTAGAGTAGAAATGATGTTTAAGCTTCCAAGCCATACTAAATCACTGAGTCATCATGTCACGCAGATTTAGTCGAGAGTACATACCATCGACACATTTCTGTCCTATTTGATTTTACAAGCCAATAAGTTACCGCGATATATTGGCCTGGATGTTTTTAGAATAAACCTTTACTTAACACTGTTGATCTGACGAGATCATTAATCCCTTGAAGCAATGGAACCGGAAACATTCCAATATATTAGCATGCCATAAAACAGATCCAAATTCATAACCTTAAAGACATAAATGTTCTCACAAGCAGTGCATGTATTATTTTTCTTTTCCTTTTTTGTTATATATTTTCATTTCTCTTCGTGCAGAGAAACGAATGGTGGATTTATAAATACGTAGGAAGTATAGGATTGTAACAAACATCCTTTGTTTTGTTTGAGAACAGAAGAAAAGTTAACAAAATATTTCTATTGAGTCATATTTTGTATATGTATTAATGAATAAATTCTGCCGAAATATACTTTAATATATATATATATATATATATATATATGTAAATTATGTCTACATATATATATAATGTATACATACATATATATATATATAGATAGATATATATATTTATGTATAATATATCTACATATATATATATATAATGTATACATATATATATATATATATATATATATATATATATATATATATATATATATGAAGAAAATTTGAAAACAAAACAAAATGATTTTTTGTTTTGTTTTTCCAGATATTTTTTCATTCTGTAAGATTTATATCCATTTATATTTTTATCATATATATATATATATATATATATATATATATATATATATATATATATATATATATACACAACACAGAAAATAAATATTTGTACACATGAAAATTGTATTTTTATAAATTTAAAAGCCTTAACTAAAGAAATTTTGATACATTTTATGTGTAAAGATACATATTATTAAAAAGTAGTAATAAACTTAATTCTCATTCTAAGAGAAATTAATGCATTTTTTAAATTTTAAATGATGAAAAAGTATTCGAACAAATCAAAGAAATGCATATTAACTTAATTTAATACTTTGTGAAATATCCTTTATTGAGTTCAACAGCTACCAGTCTATTCCTGAACGTCTCAACTAATGATTTGCACACATTGAGTAGTATTTTGTCCCATTCTTCTTGGCATATTGTCTTCAAACTCTTGATATTTGCTGGTGTTCTTTTCCCAATTTGAATTTTCAAATATCGCCATAAATTCTCGATTGGGTTCAAGTCTGGGGACTGACTTGGCCATTGCAAAACATCAACGTTACTTTCAGCTAACCATTTCCTTGTAGATCTAGCGGCATGCTTAGGATCATTATCCAGTTGGAAAACCCAATCAGGAGGGAGCCGAAGTCTCTCAACAGAATGCATTAAATTGTCTTGCAGGATTTCTAGTAGTTTTCGACATTAATCTTGCTATCTATTATTGATATCCTGCCAACACCTTTTGCAGAAAAAAACAACCCCAGATCATGATAGTACCACCACCAAACTTTACAGTTGGCAAAGTGTTATTTGGTAAGTAGGCTTCACCGTCTTTCCGCCACACATGATTTCGATAATTATGAACAAACTACTCCATTTTAGTTTCATCTGTCCATAGTAGTTTTTCCCAAAACGAATATTCTTTATCCTTATGCTCTCTAAAGAATTTTAGCCTAGCATCTCTGTGTCGTTTCAAGAGGAGTGGAGTCTTCCTTGGGATGCGTGATTTCAGACTGTTTTTGTGTAGTTCATTACTTATTGTACGCTTGCTTACTTTAATCCCTAATGCACGCAGATGTTTCTGCAGCTCTTCTCGGGTAATCTGTGGATTTTGTTGGATCTGGCGTCCTAATATCCTTTCTGATCTTAGAGAAATCTTCCTCGGAGCACCTGTTCGTCTTTACTTTTCGACGCTGTTACGAGTTTTAAACCTTGCAATGAACGAAGCAATTGTAGTAAAAGGAATATTCAGGTTGTTAGAAATCGTTCTGTAACTGTTCCCATCTTTCCAAAGAGAGAAAATATGTTGTTTTTGTGAAATAGTCAATTCTTTACCTTTAGCCATTATCAGAACCTTCTCGTAAGACTAGAAATTGCAGAATGCTCTGACAATGTCTAATAGCTTTAACTATAATTACTGATAACTTTAATGGAACATTCTAGAATATACGTTTTCATAATTAATTGATTATTTTATTCTAATAATTGATTTGTACGAATACTTTTTTCACTAGTTAGAATTAAAAAAATGCATTATGTTAGAATAAGAATTAATTAAGTTTATTATTATTTTTAATAGTATGTGCCTTTATACATAAAATTTGCCGAGATTTGTTTTATTTAAGGCTTTTACGTTTATAAAAATACAATTTTTCAAGTGTACGAATATTTATTTCCCCCAGTTTATATACAGAGTGGCCCAAAAGTAGGTGGACAGTAAATGCACCTTTTATATATATAAAAGATATATTTGCTGTCCACCTGCTTTTGAACCAGTCT
>CAHIKZ030004263.1:15000-87500 GCA_903632075.3 Acanthosepion pharaonis
ATATATATATATATATATATATATATATATATGCTTCAAATTCATCAAGTCTTTGGTTTGGCATTTTGAACATTTGCGTTTCCTTCAACAATAGTGTGCGAGTTATTTGCCAGTTCAAACCCCTTTACGCAAGAACGTGACAAGACAAGTTATTGGATTTTAGGAGACAAAGAAAATGATTTCAACCTGAAATGAGCTACTCGACTGTAAACGAGAATGGCTCTCCAGTGTCGAGTCTTGTGTACAAATATTTACAAGGCGATCAGGATATTACCTTGATAGAATAAAGTTTGCCTTTCCTATAATTCGAACATCGTTCGTTTGTTTGATTTTTGAATGTTAATGATCTCTCCCTCACTTTCTCTCTTTTTTTATATATATATATATATATATATATATATATATATATATATATATATATATATATATATATATATATATATATTATATATATATATATACACATATATATATATATATATATATATATATATATATATATATATATATATATATATATATATATATATATATATATATATATATATATATATATATATGTTATATTAAGGTTCAGCCTATAAAAAAAAATATAACTTTATTCGTATTTGCGGTAGAAATAATTTGTAAATCCTTCGTCATTAGCAATAACTCAGGTAATTCCATTTTACATTTCACGGAAAATATTTACAGAAATGCCTGAAATCACATTAGTTATTTTAGCTATACTTAAAACTTGTCACATTAAAATTTATAACAATTTTAGAGGTTATTTCTATTGAAATACAAATAAATTTATAAATTTTTTTAAGGTGTACACGAACCTTCTGAACACCTATATATATATATATATATATATATATATATATATATATATATATATATATATATCATCATCATCATCATCCTGCGTCTTCAGCAGAGATTGAACTCACTACACCTCTCCAGTATTCCCTATCCGTCATAGCTCCTAAAAGATCTTCCTTAGGGATCAATGTGTCTCGTTTAATCCTATCTGGTAAGGTTAACTTGCGTGATCGAATGACAGATGATGGGTGCCTCCAGAATACAAATGATGACACAAGTTCATCTGTGGCACGTGCACAATGCCCGGCGAACTCGACACGTCTTTTGCAAACTTAGGTTCATACTCTCGGCAAGTCTCCATATATCATTTCTAGAGATGGGCGGTTTCGCCATGAGAGATTAAGCACTCTTCTTAAACTGAGGGCATGCCAATTAACATTTGCAACAATCATGAGATCAAAACACTCTCAGACAATATCCTCAAATGTGTCGAAGACTACAAGTATCTAGGATCACACATCCAGAACTCTGAAAAAGATTTCAACATTAGAAAAGGCATAGCATGGACTGCTTGTAACAAAATGGATAAGATCTGGAAATCCAGTCTTGCTCGTCAATTCAAAAATATATATATATATATATATATATATATATATATATATATATATATATATATATATATATATATGAAAATATATAGAAAATAGGAAGGAACTGGTTAGGTAAATAATCCAAAGTCCTTTAAAAAATAGTGCTCGATACAAAAAGTAGAGCATAAATATAATTATTTATTTAAAAATATGATTCCAAAACGCGACATAAGAAGTCCCATGTTTCAAAACAAGAGCCGAAAACTTCAATATAATTATTTAAATTAAATTGAGTTAAAATAAGCTCTGTTCCATCTTCAAGCGAAATTTTTATTGGAATAAAGTATTTCTGAAATTTACGTGTTTTAAAAATTAAAATCAAAATTTCCATTAAGTTATTATATTGTATGCTTGTTTTTAGCTAATTAACTAAAAACATGACTTGACATCTATGAAAGTAACTCTATACTGATACTTATTATTAACACCCAACACTCGCCTACCCAATTAAAACAATTCGCCCTAGCTGTACCATGGAAATTTTGATTTCAATTTTTAAAACAAGTAAATTTCAGAAATACGTTATTCCAACAGCACGTTATTAAACAGTAATTTTAATTTATTTGTATAAACAGTTATTTCTGATGAAATGTTGCGGGCAATCTGAAATATCAAAAATATATATATATATAAATAAATAAATATTTTCACAAAATAAAACATTATTATTTTTTTAATTTGCAACTAATTCTATATATACATATTAAAAAAGTATACGTACAACTCATTATGCTATATATATATATATATATATATATATATATATATATATATATATATATAGAGAGAGAGAGAGAGAGAGAGAGAGAGACACATTTCGTTAAAAAAATTATTAACTTTTATTTAAATTTTCCATCGTCTTTTCAACGGAAAAATGTAATAACTAAAAAAAAATATATATAACATTTCCCTTGTCCATCATATGTTTGTTTTGTTTTGTTTTACGGCATATGAACCTCAATCCGTTATTTAATGCCGACAACACTGTTTACTGGTAATATTTTTTTTTACTGGTAATATTTTGTTTGCCAAAATTATATTTCTGTTAATATTTTTCCTTAAAAATGTGTAGCTGGTAATATTATGCTAAAAATATATTGCTGGTAATATTTTTTTCTAATAATACATTGGTGTTAATATTTTTGAAGTTCTTCAAAAATATATTTTTGGTAATAAATTTTACGAAGTATTTCTGGTATTAAAACCTATTTTTTACATAATGCTTTTTACCTCAGTTCTGGGGTCAACTATTTGCCCATAGCTTGGACCCTAACAAGTGCTACCACCCAGGATCAGGGCAGACCTAGGAACACCAGCAATTAATTGGTGGTTCCACGCTCCTCAAAACCTCCTGATCAGAGGATTGCTATTTCACCATCATATCTAATGAAATATGTTTTAAAGAAAAGGTTGTGCCAAAATATACAATAATCATATATATAAATCTAGAGGGGTCGATGGGTAAATATTCGCTTTTTTATATGTTTAATGTCGTCCATTCATTGTAGAGTCAGTTGGGCACCGTCTGTGAGAAATAGTGCACCATGACCCAATTCACACCGCCAGAAATGTTGAAAGGACATGATATATTGTTTGACATTCACGCCGTAAACTTCATTGCGAACATTTAAGAATGTTTGGGTGTCAACGTGAGGACAGTGCGGATGATTCGGAAATAATTGGATGATATTTCAAGTCAACATGATGGTGTTTGAAGGGATCAGGAGAGATGGCAATGTTATGCCTGCATTCATCTTCACACAGGGTCTCAGATTCAACACGGCGTTATACATCAATTGAACTGAGGATATATTGCTGACCTGGTTCAAGAGGGTGGTTGCTGGTATTAGAAGTATCCAGTCATAGCTCTCAGACAATTTCTGCGATCACATCAGCCCTTATATCTGGCCACCTCACTTCCCAGACTGCAACACCCTTGATTGTTATGTATGGAGCGTATTTGACCAAAAATGACCAAAAAAAAAAAAAAACTTCTTGTAACCCCAAAGATGAATTGAAGGCAATGATAACGACAAAAATCACCATTTTACACAGGGAGATGCACCAGAAGAATTGCAAGTCATTCCGAAGATGTCTGTTGGTGGTGCTCGAAGCCAGTGGCGACTGTATTGAATAAAGTTTCTCTTTAGTATTTCAAGACATTTTTTTGGTTAATATATCTGTTAAAATGAGATGTCAGTGTTATTTTCATTTTGCGTAATTTAGATGACATGGTAGACTATGCACACACACACACACACACACACACACACACACACACACACACACACACACACATATATATATATATATATATATATATATATATATATATATATATATATATATATATCTACTGAAAAACTACTCAACGACATGCAGTAAAGAGGGCTTCATTCTTTTATATATCGTAGTGTTAACGTACATATGTAAGGTTTCACCTGTTAGCTCAACTGCGAAAATCCATTAACATCTATTTTACCATAAAATAAAGTGTCTTCCTTATCCCGCTTTTGTACCTTCTCTTCAAATTTTTAAGCGAGTTACTAGATTGGCAATTAGGTTACTTGATTTTACTGTTAAAATTACTGTTTTAACCGTCAGTTCTAAGCTAACAGTTTCTTCCGCACTATCACCTGTGGCAATCTCTTCCGGTTTTTTGATTTCCTGTCAACTTCGATCTTTATAACATTAAACGAGATGTAAATTCTCATGTTCTTTCTCCATGACTCCTGTTCTTTTCTTGTCCTCTCTGTTTGTTTCCCCTTTGGCAACACATTGCGCCATAATGGCTTTTATTAGAGTGAAATAATTAGAATACAAAAAGATAAAACTTGAAAAAATATAGGTTTAGAATAAAACGTAGAGAAAACTTGTCGACCATTAAATGAAACATTGAAATAATATTTGTCGTGACTTGAACCCCGAACATTGACCAATGAGAGGAATCGATCGTAGTCGACCATAGCCGAGAGTTGGGCGGGGAAAGAGATGGATTCATACCTTTCCCAGGGTTATTAGCACGTAAATGAATGTAATGATTTCGACTGAAATTCGAACTCGGCTGTTTGATTTCTCAATTTGAGCCGCTATCCATTGCTCCACCAGTGATAAATATACATCAATTTACTCAACAAATCACTCTTCATGTAAAATGATGAACTTAACCTTACAAACTTGAGATTCAGTTACCATTGTAAAAGCAGTAGATACAACATCCCCATAGCTTGGGTCGATAAATCGTTATTAATTTCTTCATAATTTTTATAGCTTTTGTCTAATTTAGACGCATGCGTAGCAAAGCAGTTATCGACGCGGAAACTGAAATCGGTGAGTCGAACTGAAATTCTGATTGAATATTTACGTTCGACTCGCTCTCGTGCTTTTAGAAATTGTATCAATGCATCATCATCCTGCTATAGATTAACTAAGCTATCTTGCCTTGTTTGTCTGCGAGACTGTGAGAAACAAATACAGGATTTAAAACACCCGTGCAACTATAGAACAGCATGGAAAAGTTTGGAACATAAATTCAGACAGAAAATCAAAAAGGGAGGCAGTAATTGTGCCTGCTGTCAGTATTTGTTTCTTTCCAGTAATTTCTGCAACCAAGCGCGCCAACGCCAGACATATTACTTTGCTTTCGTATGAATGTCTTCGGTTTATTTGAGAGGATACCTTTATTTCTGGCTAACACAATGCTACAAAATGTCATCACTAAAACCAATATCGCGTAAGTGATACGGATGCAGAAAAAATAAAATCAGCGCCTGATCGAATCGTTTATTTTGAAAAAAAAAAATCAAATGATATTCCTCAAGGGAAATATTCATGTCTTGTTTGGCGTACCATACAGGAGAAGGAAAATTCAGAATTCTCACATCCGCTGACTTGCGACTATATAAAATCATGGAAAGTGACGTATATCCTGATATACGTTTCAGACGTATATCCTGATCTTCTATCAAGACTTTAAAGCTCTTTGGTGACCAGATTGATCTCCTTCCTGTAACTTCAGCATCCAAACGAAATCAAATGAAATACGCTGCATTCGCCTGTTGCCACCTCCTGTTCCTGATGCCTGGATATCGTAAAATTTCCACATACTACCGCTAAGGCTGTCTTCTGGAGAGTTAACTTCACGCTTGCCACTCAGGAAACTTGACCGATTAAGGCGCTACATTATCTTACATGTGAACCGGATTTCTGTGATATCTAATTCGTTTCGTTCCATTCATTGTTTAAAATATTAAGTCTCCATGAGGATTACAGAAAGAAAAGTGTTACTCATTCCCACGGCTTTCAATGAATGTGTTCACTGACCCTTCGAAAGAGAAATGACCCGTGCTGACGATTACATCAATTATTCAAAATTATTATTTAAATCGATAATTAATTTAGTCGTGATTTTTTTCGAGAATTTTTGAGATAAAGAAAAGGTTTAACAAAAATTCGTTTTAACTACCCTCTAGTTTTACATACAAAGATGAAAGTCACAGCATTCAATATGGTAGGAGTTATTTTGCAAAAGACTGCTTAAGATTGTGTATTTTCTTCTTAAATCGATAGAAAGATATATATATATATATATATATATATATATATATATATATATATATATATATATATATAGTTTATGCAAATTTAGTTAATCCGTATGGGTAGACCTGAGGAGGATGATATCCAGAGAGCTCAATGTAAAATTCAGAGCAGATATGTTTGAATAAAAAAGACAGACCGTTAAGATTCCATGTAATAAGCTATTTCACCATAACCCCTTTAACAGGCTTCTGGATCATCAAACTTTACTTCCAGCCGATACACTGGGGTTAAAATAGGAAACTAAAATGATACATATGACACACTCATATCTCTCTCCCACCTCACTTCGTTAACTTTGCGTATACTCGATGAGGTCCGTAAAAAACGTGTGAATTTCTTTTTCATTTTTCATTTCAGCTTTTGGAAGTAAAAAAGTCTGATGATCCAGAACCCTGTTAAAGGGGTTATGGTGAAATAACTTATTACATGGAATCTTAACGTGGTCTGTCTTTTATTAAATATATATATATATATATAATATATATATATATATATATATATATATATATATATATATATATATATATACAATATAAATATAAATTATATATACAAATATATATATATATATATATAATAGACAATGTTAAAATATATATATATATATATATATATATATATATATATATATATATATATATATATATATATATATATATATATATATACGTATGAATAAATGTACATATGTATATATACACATAAAATTTAAAGGGGCGCTGAACATTTATTGGGTTGAGCATCTTCTCAAAACAAACTAAATAGAAAAAAATCAGTCATATTTTTCGAGGGAAGCTCTTTGTGGTGGGACTGAGAATTTATCTCATTTTACACAAAGCGTAATCTAGCCGAAAATAGCGACCCCTACGGTACTAGTTAAAACTTTGCCGACTCGAACTCAGTTGGGTGGCTTAAACCCCTTCGGCGTTGAACTCGGACAGTAATGGACTGCCTTTCTTTAATTTTTAATATAAGACCAAGGCAGAAGAAATGTGCGGAGACATTAGGGTAGCAGTAATAGAAGATATGAAGTCGTCTCTCTGCTCCCAGACAACTTTGTGTGTCTAGCTTAAGCACATTGTAACAAGCCCCTACGTGGTGATGGCAAGTCGCTGGCTGATATGTTATCATTCGCTCTTCTGTGTGTCGCGGTTATGTCTGATATTAAATTAACAAATAAAATTCTTTAATAAAAAATAAACTCTCATGAGGAATTTAGGTGTAAAAGTTTGGTACACAGCGGACTTGCACAACAGAGCCAAACGGAGATTTGTTTTAGTTTTTGTGCAGCTTGAATAAATTCCTGTTGATTTATGGAGATGCATTAATTTTATTTGTACGTAAGATGGAGGTTAAAACTAACTTTCACATTTCCAATTAAAAACAGGGTTTAGGGTTACAAATACATGGCTGAAATGAAGCGCCAAATGTCAGGAAAAGCGTTTAAATTTTGGGTGTAAATTACTTAGAATTATATTTTGGTGACAGGGAGTTAGATCAACCAGTGGTTGAGCGAGACACGTTAACTTTTATTGCATATTCTCGATTTATAAATATTTCAATACAAGATTCACTCACCAGAACACCGATTGTGAGATGTACATAAACTGCGTTTTATAATCTTTTCACGTTTCGTTTTCCATTATAATATACAATATTAATTTTCTGATTTAGAATATTCCAATATATATATATATATATATATATATATATATATATATATATATATATATATATATATATATATATATATATATATATATATATATATATATATATATTTTTTGTTTAATAATATGATTCCTTCGCTACATAAGAGTTCTCATGTTTCAAAAAACAAGAGCCGAAACCATCCAAATAATTATTAAAATTAAGTTGAATTGAGGTGTTTAGTTCCGTTTCATCTTCAAGCAAAATTTTAGGAATAAGCTATGGAGCACTGTCTTATTAAAAATAAAAACAAAAATACTAAGGAACTCCGGATTATGCACCCAACGTGTTCTTTTCTATTTTCTGCATACCTGCGCATTTTATATATATATATATATATATATATATATATATATATATATATATATATATATATGTTGTGAGTGTTTCGATTTTCTCAGGTAGACAAAAAATCCTTACTCCAAAACCAATGTTAAAAGGAATTCTAATAAAGGAACATTTAAACATTTTTTAACGTACGGTGGCCGTTAAAAATTAAATATAACTCAAAACTTCAATGTTAAAATAAAAAGTATTTAATTATAATCGCAAATAAAGACGTAACAAGAACAAAGAAATAAAATTCAACCAAAAATGATCAACGATTTCAGTGAATAACTTGTTCGTTGCGGGGCTCGACTTAACATCCAGTAAATCCTAAATCAAAACCCAAATCATCGATATAAAATACTTCACACTAATTCAACTGGATAGTTCCACTCAGTAGTCACTCAATAATCATCCCACTCAGTCAGAACAGCTATTTCCGCTGGCGGAAAACATGTATGCATAAGTCCAGAGTGTCAGGCTCGAAGCACGATGTCGGTAGCTCCTCATTTTCTTCCTATATGACAAAACACAACAACAGTTCTGGTCATAAGAGAAGAACGATTAATGATTACGAAGAATACTGATGCATACATTAAGAATATCACATGTGACCCATCGCTATCTGAGATGCAAATGACTGAAAACATAAGCACTGTTTCTTTTTCACAAATATTCTCTCAGTATAATATGATCAAGTTTCTAAAAACATTAAATTTCCACAGTGGTAAACAGTATATATGTAAATAATAATAATAATAATAACACCCACACAACACACACACTCATATATATATATATATATATATATATATATATATATATATATATATATATATATATTCACAAAATTGATCAGTGGAAAATGTCATGAAGCTATTTCTGACCTTATTTCTCTGGTTGGGACACGGCGGGAAATACAACGTAAATCAAGGAAATGATATTATTATTATTATTATTATTATTATTATTATTATTATTATTATTAATAATAATAATAATAATAATAATAATAATAGGCCATTAAACCAGAAATAGGTATGGTAAAAAAAAATTATTAAAGAATTCATTTCACTAAACTGCAGATTAAACATGTAAGAAAGTGATAATTTCAATCAAAACCAATCTCTAACATGCAGAAGATAATTTAAATCTCGTACGTTATGAACGTGAGAGATGTACCTGTAATTTTTGAAAACATCAGCTCCCAAATTTTTGCAAAACACCTGGAAGAATTTGGAGATCTGTGCAGATATTGTGATATTTCATACGACAACATGAATAAAAACGGTTAGGATGCGTGATCTGTAAAAGTGAGAAGGATTAGTGTCAGTTAATCCTAAGTATATGTTACCAGATATTCCAAGGCTGACCATTCTACGTGCGAAACATAATGTTCAATAGGTGAAGCTGTTGGATCTCTGTTTAAGTTAATGTCGTCAGAGTAAGTTCAAAATTTGCGGTCTGAATATTTACGGTTCATAAAACCTCGTATTCATTTGGCATATCAGAATACGTTGGTGTTAATTTTTAGGAGATTCAATGGTCTCTTATGGTTCGCAATCAATATTCGACAGCTGAGACGACGTGATAAGAGAAAAAAGAAAGAAAACAAGAAGTGGAAAATGAATTGTTTAGACAGAAATTAAAGAGGTCTTTCAAGTTTCGAGATTTTTTATGGGTACGTTTAATAATTTTAAATAAACTATTTAATGTTTATTATTCAGATCATGAGGGTATTTGAGGTTTAATTTTTTTTTTAAAGAAAAGTATCTGCAGCCTCGTGAAAAATTTATATATAATAGATGAAGTAGAAGTTTCCCTTCGTTTCTGATTCTATTATGTCTTTAAATAAGGTATATGTTTTTGTTTATCGTCTTATGTTGTACGTTAAATTATATCTGTTGAACTTATATCGTATTATTTAGCAACCATTTATTCCCCGTTCTTTCCGAAGGCAATCCAAATCTTTATAATTATCTTTAAATTGTCGCTACATTTTATAAAACGTTTGCTGATTTTACTCTCATCATTAAAAATAATGTCTTCCTTTTTTTTCAGATTTCCCCACGCATACCGTTTCAAATTAATTTCGATTTAGCTTATAATTTATTTTGGCGTTCTTTTAAATAGTAACTTAGATCTGTCCTTGGGTATTGGAATTATAATCTGTGGTATTTGCTCTATCTTTTATAAAGTTTATATTAAATCCTTCGAAATTCAGATGTTAACATCTAAAGTAGGTGCATGGCATAATTCCGGATAGTAAAGGACATTAGATATACAACCTAAAGAAATACAATAAAACTACACACATATATAATTATATATATATATATAAAGGGTGTTTCATTAAGACGGAACAAAGTCCGGAGTAAAAAAATCGGTGTTATTGGTAAACATGTATTTATTTCTCTATTGGAGCATTTTATTTAAGTCATGGCAATTATGAATTAAACATAATATCACCCAAATGTTCGCCGAATCTGAAAATAGAAGAAAAAAAAACATTAGACGCTTAAAATTAATTCACATTTAAAATCTGTCCAAGTTATTGGAACACACTTTATTATCTGTCATTACACTATCATGTATATTTATGTCATACGCAAAGACAGATATATATATATATATATATATATATATATATATATATATATATATATATATATATATATAACATTAGGCAGCATATAATTTACAAAAAAAATAATCACACATAGAATCAATCAGAAATATTAATGCGATTATTGGCGACATCCATCGCTAGTAGTATAATGTATGCATTGAAATACTGTTAATCCATAGAGTGAAGTGATCCTCGTCTATAATATTGATGTCTGTTGTTTCCAGTTTATGTGTTCTTAAAATGCTAGTACTTACGAATAGTCTTCTATTCATCATCAGGCATGTGTTGTTTTTTTTTTTCTTTATAATCGCATTAATATTTCTGATTGATTCCATATATGATTATTTCTTTGAATGTAAATTATATGCTGCCTAATGTTTATAAAACACTATCGATCCGCAGTACATGAAGATTTCTATATGAAAAAAAGAAAGAAAAACTACTACTATGACATTACACTATATTATTGAACTATAGGCTTAGTTCATGACATATTAACTGAATACACTTGTAAAAATAGAATACATGGATTTAACACATCACAAGAAATATTTAAATAAAATTCTCACTTAAAATTTTGAAAAACTTAGCGTTGCGTCTTTGCACGATCCGAGATCGTACACAACCGTCAATAATAGCAGATATTCAAAAAACATCTTTCGGTCGACAAACAATTATTTTGTCTTCAAGTTTTTGATTTTATAAGGAAAAAAAACAACACATGCCTGATGATGAATAGAAGACTATTCGTAAGCTAGCATTTTAGAACACATAAACTGGAAACAACAGACATCAATTTTATATGAGAGGATAACTTCACTCTATGGATTAACAGTATTTTAATGCATACGTTTATATTACTAGCGATGGATGTCGCCAATAATCGCATTAATATTTCAGATTGATTCTATGTGTGATTATTTTTTTGAATATATATATATATATATATATATATATATATATATATATATATATATATATATATATATATATAACACAATCATAACTTATGGAAACCTCACATATAGAACTATTGATCATGTAAGACGTAAAACTACCAGTCGAACTACAAGAAATAATAATGATTTCTGATTTCTTCGGGAAGTCTGTCTAGAAATTTTGAACGAGCAAGGACCGAAGATAAGATTTATGAAAAACTCTAGCTGGGTCTTGAATTAAGCACTTAATCACTTTTACGAAGACAGAGGAAGTCATATAAAATTAAATAAATATCACTTCTCTATCATACTAAATGACAGATTTATAAAGGAAAATTGGTTCACCAATCATACACATAAATACACAAACACATGCACACACAAATACACACACACACACACACACATATATATATATATATATATATATATATATATATATATATATATATATATATATATATATATAATTCTTTAAGGTAAATATTATTAAAGACAACAGAGATTGTGTGTCGATTAATTTTACTGATCAACTCTTCCACATGACAGAGTCTCCTTTTACGACGTGGAGGAAATTTCGTCAGAAATTGGGCGAATTTCATGTCGGAAGAACTATTCACCAAGCTTGTCTGAGAAGGAGCATTCGTAATTTGTAAAAGAGAGTTGATCAGTAAAATTGTCTTTAATAATCTGCCTTAAATAATATTTGCTGCTTAAATACACAGAATATATAAAGTTGTCTACTCAGGCATCAATGCCATTCTCTCTCTCTCTCTCTCTCTCTCTCTCTATATATATATATATATATATATATATATATATATATATATATATATATATATATATTTTTCTAACTCTCTCTCTCATGCTTGTTTCATTAAGATTTACCATCATTATGGTATATTAATACAATAAATTAATACAAGTATGCTGTCAGCCATTTGACGTGCGTACACATATATATAAAACAGACACACACACACATACACAAACATATATATATATATATGACATAGGTGTTTGATTAGGTGCATTGACAGAGAAAATGATACTGAAATTTAATATATATATATATATATTATATATATATATATATATATATATATATATATATATATATATATACGATGTCAGACGATTGCATCTAGCATGAAACAGACTGTAGCCTCTAAGTGTTGACTTCTATGTTCACTTTTATATTTACACACGCTCTATCTGATATTGAACATTTATTCCATAAATAGAGCACATCTTAAGACTATATTTCTTTTATATATATATATATATATATATATATATATATATATATATATATATATATATATATATGCTTGAAAGACTGGTTAGATTTTCACCGTTTTCCCATTTTTTATATTCTGATGAATCGTAATTCTTAAATTAATGATTGAATAAGCACATGGTGAGATCTATGTCACTAAATTAGCCATAGAAATTTCCTCAACGTGTCATTATATATTTTAGCTTAACTTTAACAGAATATTGCAGTATCTCTCAAAATGTGAATGCTAGTTGTTATTTCAAGAAGCAAGGGCGTACAAATGAAAAGTTTTGTAACTGATTTTTCCATTTCACTGAAATTTCAGCCATTAAACACCACTGTCTTCCCTTCTTTCTTTTATTTTATCACTGAAATCAAGAAGACTTTTCCCCCCTTTTCATGCGATCAAAACGGGATAGTCTATTAGTTATGAGGTACTGAGACCGCCTAATGGTCGTGCGAAATAAAGAAGCAAGAGACAAGCATATTCATAATTTCATTTTTAAAAATATATATACTTCTTTTCTAAATCACTTTGGACGTTCTGGCTCATTTAAGTAGACGTTTAGGATGGTGTCCTTTTAAATGAAAAGAGTGCACAATTTTTAAAGAAAAGTTAATCAAGAGAAAATTATTTGTAAAATTTAATAATCAGCAAATTTGCTTTTGTCAGTAAGTATATGTGTTTTCATGAAGATTTATTATTTAAAAGAACGTGTTTGGGAGAATTTAATAATCAGCAAATATGCTTTTGTCAATAAGTGTACATGTTTGTCAGACATATGTAATACTTAAGAGAAAATGTTTTGGCAAATTTAATAATCAGCGAATTTGTTTTGTCAATAATGTACATGTTTGTTAGACATATGTAATATTTAAGAGAAAATGTTTTGGCAAAGTTAATAATTAGCGAATTTGCTTTTGTCTTTAAGTGTACATGTTTGACAAACAAATTAAGAAAAATTGATTTCAAGTCTACCCCCACCAACTCCGTAAATCCTTCCATCTCTCAAGCATTTGACATAGAGGAGGTTTTGTTTGCACAAAGCACATTATTTGTGAAGATATGCATACTTAAACGCGTATTTTTATCCTTTTTTTATTTATTTATATATTTATATATATATATATATATATATATATATATATATATATATATATATATATATATATATATATATATATATATATTATATGTGTGTGTGTGTGTGTGTGTGTGTGTGTGTGTGTGCCAAAGTGCAAGACACATGAATTTATTTGATTATGGTTTTGCTTTGTACACGAATAATTTCTCCCTTTCTCGTTTCAAATATTCACGAGAGATGGCACATTTGGGATTTTTAAAAAAGATAGTCATTCATAGATAGTTTTTTTTTTTACTGATCACATTTTTTATTTGAGCAATATTGCTTCTCTCAATCTTCCCCAGAAAATTACATAAATATATGTTTTTATTTGTAAGCATTTAACATATTTGTTTGTTGTTTTTATCCTTATATGCTATAAGCACGCAAGCTTAGCTGCCTTGAAATTTCGATGGCATTTTCTTTTGTTGTCTTTGCTTGCAGAAGCTGGCGTAGACGAGTACCAGAAAATGATGGTTTAGAGCGGCAAAATGGTACTTTTTCTCTATGGCATGCATTGCGTGCTACTGTTGAATGTCAACAGAAGCGACTGGGATCATCTTCATTTTCTTCTTTTCGTTCAATGATTATAAACGGTTATTCATATATCTTGGATTCGTATATTCTAGAAATATTCAAAAGAAATGTATCAGCAAAAAATAGTTTTTTTATTGATGACATGGAATATATGAATACGAAAAATGCTACTATTTGATGAATGTATCAATTAAGTTTACGTGTAGATAAAATGAACTTATGAATAGTATAAACCGATTTAAAATTAGATATAAAAATGTTTGTCTCATTTATTTACTAGTTTTTTTTTTCGATTTTCCATGATTTTGTTGTAAATCAAAATAAGAATTGTTGATAAACCTTCCAGAGATCAGTATATTTAACCTGTTCTTTCAGACGAAACATTGGATACAGACACAGTTAGATGATGAGATATTTCGATGTCCGAATCACAACAGCTGGTTTAAGAAGTTGTGTGGGTTATGGATATTATTATTAACGGTGCTCAAAAATGCAACGATCATTGCTCCGACAATTTAGCAAAAAAGATTTTTGTGGCAGAAAACAAGTCGTATTAAACAGTTTTATTATTACTCCTGTTTATGTCAGCTCCCGAATAAATAAATAAATAAATAAATAAATAAGTATGATATATTGCAGTCGGAATGACTTTATATAAAAAAATGTTGAAAACATTCAGAAAACTAGTGATTTGAGATGTTTTAAAAAATGTACCGATTTCACTGTAAAATAGTATTACATAAATTATTCAAAGGGCAATGATAAAATTTTTGTAAATATGAAAAAAGAATTGAGAACGGAAGGAAGAAAGACTAATTTGAAATGAAATGGACGTGATTTATAAAGTCAATTTCAAATATCATATAAAAAAGAAATATAAGTAAACTGAAAAGGCAAAAGTAAACAAAAAATACCATCAGTGAATGAATATAAAAAAAAGATTACGTTAAAGTAGATTTAATGAATTTGTCATTTTATAAGAATTAAAATTGAAATACAGTTTATGATTAGAATGGTTCATACGAGATATGAATTATTTTTATTATAGGTTTGGCCTTTTGTCCTTGTATAAGAAATTAAATGTAAGAAGTTTTCAAAGACATAACAAGAAAACATATCTGAAATTTAATAGAAATATTACACAAAGAAAAGCTTTAGGACGACGGACACACGCACTTAGGTATGTTTTGTATATATATATATATATATATATATATATATATATATATATATATATATATATATATATATGTATGTATGTATGTATGTATGTATATATATATATATATATATATATATATATATATATATATATATATATATATATATATATATATACATATATGTATATATATATATATATATGTGTGTGTGTGTATATATATATATATGGGCCACGGTTATATATATATATATATATATATATATATATATATATATATATATATATATATATGTGTGTGTGTGTGTGTGTGTTCGCGTGTGTGTGTGTGTGTGTAGCGGGCAAGGCGTTCATATATATATATATATATATATATATATATATATATATATATATATGTATTATTTGCTCTGGATGTACATTGAGCTCCCTGGATTTTATCTTCCTTATGTTTACCCATACGGATTACCTAGTTTTTCATAAAACTATCTATCTATATCTATCTATATATATATATATATATATATATATATATATATATATATATATATATATATAAAAGTAAAATATTAAACAGTGATAATATATATAAAATATATATATATATATATATATATATATATATATATATATATATATATATATATATATATATATATATATGTTATTTGTTTGTACGTTTGCACAAAATGTGGCACAGGGCCCAAAAGCAGGGTGGGGAAGGAAGGTCTTAATTCTAATCTTCGCTTGTCACAGATACGGACCCAAACATTCCAACAATATTCCTATCACTAAAACAACATATTCACTCCTACCTTTTTTACTGCGTCCATATATATATCAGTAAAAAAGCTAATCATTTTAAAAAATTCAGTTAACATTTTCCGTATAAAAACATGTCAGACGGCCACATCACGTTAAAACACCGGTTAAGCAACGTCGAACCTAGTTAGTCCCTAGATGGGTGACCGCTTGGGAATACCAGGTGGTGTAAGCTTGGTTGTGATGGATAGTGACTAGGAATTGTTAAACGTGGCACCGAGTTCCAAATCCCGTTGGGTTCTTTATATCTACTTACACGTGAATAACCTTGGGGAAGGCATGAATCTACTTTTTTAATATATTTTTTTTAATAATACTCGTATCACTAAATCAATATTATCTTCCCCCCACCCCGAAAAATATCTAAAATATTTTCTGGTTTTAATTAAACTACAAAGGATTGATAAACTGTAGAAAAGCAGTAAAGGGAAAATATAATCAGATACAACAGAAATAGAATTTTACATGAGAAATTAAGAAAGAAAGAAAGGTACAATGTGACAAGACACATATTATGCGTATATAATCATTCGCAATACGTAAATACGTAAGAAATAATCTGGAAAGAATTTGAGTCAATAAGCAAGTAATGAACGAAAAGTAAGTGCAAAGCGTCTCTTCGAAAAATAAAACATCAAGGGAAATAAACTTTGAGCATAAGTGAATTAAGAAGAGATAAAGGATCAACGTAGATTGAAAATAAATATAACAAACACTAAGAAATTAGCTTATGTTACTGAATAATACGCAGAGACAACAAAATATGATCAGTGAAGCAGAAAAGAAAATACAGCACGCAGAAACCTATTCTACTTGTAAACATTTGACAAAATATACATCAATACAGGTCAGTAAATAACATTCGAGAACCAGTATATATTCTAATAATGATGTCAACATTAGCCGTTTGCTTATCAGGGAAAATTTTGGCATTCTTTGACCGAGCGGCATTTGCTGCTTTCGTTTGGAAGATATTTCTATGCACGAATTCTTTTCATGGATATAGGGCCCCTCAACTTCAGGAGCTGTTATCAGACTTTCCAGCGTTGGTAGACATTTCCCTCCTAACCCTCTGTTCGAAGTTGTGTGGTCCATCTTGATTATTCTTCCTTGTTTTTATTTTTGTTTTTTTTTGTTTTGTTTTTTTTTTTTTTTGTTAAATTTCTTATGTGTTATTTATTATAGTTCGTTATTTATGTTTCCGTAGCGGAAGTGCACAATGTTCAAAGAAGGATGATTCTCGCTAAAACAAGCAGGCTTCATTTGCTGGTAGCCATTTTTAATTATTGATTTGAGAAAGCGTTTGTGTACAGGTGACATTTTAGATATTTCTGAAAGAGTTTATGGCCATATGATGTTGCACGAGACCTAACCTGGCGCACCTTATTCTATGTTCACTACACTTATGCCCTGTACTAAATTTGTTATAACTCGTCCATACACCGACGTATTTGAATTGTTTTTTGTTTTTTTTAAAATCCACATCCTGAAGTTTATGATAGATTAAGGTTAGATGCCATTGGTACGTTTATTCTAATTACGTTTCGTCGTTTCATTTTTGGATAATGGCTCGGAATTGTTAATAGGGGTGCCGAGTTCCAATTCTAGTTGGGTTCGTTATATTCACTTACGCGCAAATATCCTTTGGAAAAGTATGAATCCACCTTGTATCCCCCCTACCCAAATACGTGTTAATTAGTCCGATTTCTGTCACTAAAAGCATTATTATCTTCAACAATAACATATGCGTTCAAATTATTTAGATTTCGGCATTAAATATCCTACAAAGGCTAAACTAAACATCCAACTAAATCCATTACCTATATACATGCATACACAAACATAAAGGGATTTTACATTTTTACTATCAGACATACACTTGCTGTCTTTATACTCATTTACACACATATAGACATTGGTATTAATATTTATTTTAAGTATTAGTAACATGTTAGTCGTCTTTAATTTCCTACAATTGAAGAGTACACTTATATGTATGATTTTTTTTTAAATTGTGAGGCGCATAAATACATCTTATCTTTTATGGAGCAATATTATAATATACATATTTTTTAGTATTTTCTAAATATTTTGCTGGAAATCTCGTGAAAATTAATAATATTGGATAAATATTTATACTCTCATCATAAATGTCTTCCCATATCTCCATTTTTCTCCTAAATGATCTTGTCGATTTAAAAAAAAAAGGTAATGACTAAAGAATCGCGCCATTTCTTCATATTTGAAAGTTTAAAAATCTTCTTGGTGAGGAGATAAAGAAATTGACCATACAATAGGCTACGTTAAAGACAGATTGCAAATCGCTCTAAAAGCAAAATATTAAACTGAAAACTTAAAAAGTATTTTCAAATCAAGACTTTCACATGAATGCCATGCAGTACGTTGAAACACTTCAGAAATATCCAAATTGTCATCTGTATGTATCCGCTTACAAATGTTAAAAATGTCTCTCAGCGAAAGATTCATGTAGATCTTAGCGGGCGCCATATTTCTTCGAACTTCGTCGATTGATCCCATAGGATGACAAAGAACTGCAGTAAATAAAAGAAACGACATCTTGATGACTTTCAACATGAGCAACTATTAACATGGATAGCACATATAAATGGAAGAAGAAAAAAAAAACAATGGCCAAAGCAAATCTATTTTCTTCAAAAGAAATTTTAAGTAAAATATTTTATAAATTTTAATCGACATTGACACTTGCTATTCTGGCAATGAATATCGAATGTTTTCTCATAAGGAAAAGCATAATATTTATATTACCATTTCTCTTTAGATCAATGCTGTCAATCAAGATTTCTAGTTATTTTACGTTTAGCTATCAATGTTAGTATTAACATATATTTGTTCTGCTTTCATCTGTTCATTGTTCTTATCAACAGTCTAAAATATATATATATATATATATATATATATATATAATGGACTCTCCCGTCGTTTTCTACGTATGAGGATCTGCCAGATTGATTCAGTTATGAAAGTTTATGCGCTAATCTTAAGTGGCATTTAAGACCCGCTAGTGATTTACAAAGGAGGCCACATATGGAGCAAGTGTGAGGATTGTGAGATGAGATCACTGTTAGATTGGTTGACCTTTTAGATCTTGATCTCGATTCTTGAAGATGATTCAGAGATTGAAAATTGCTGAGTCCACTAAAACACGTTGATGTCCATTCTACCCGCTCCAAAGCTGAGCGCCCAAAGGTGTTATGTGGTATATTAACTGCTGACAATTTGCTTTTCAGCTTGTCTTTATATCTTAGCAATATATATATATATATATATTAGAGGCTATTCATTTTTCTCTACTAGTATTTGGCGGCTTGTCAGTGCAATATATGCCCGTATATAAGCTATCACTCTATATTATATTTGAGTAAAAGGAGGAAATATTCAAACCCAGTAGATTGATCAAGGCATTTAATCAACACCTTATGTTTATATGGCGCAGTATTGTAAATTACAATGAGTGGAAAATACATGTAAGAAGTTTTAATATTTGGACATGCTATTTTCATCTGCTTTATAATATCTCAAGAAGGTATTTATGTTCAAATTCTGGAACAAAATTAATGATATCGGATCATCTATATAGACACAAAACGACTGAAACGTTTAATTAATAAAAAATTAATTATGGAACCAGACTTTCAAAAGCAGGAGAATTGAAAACATAATTAAAATCTCTGGGTACTGAAATGTTGTGTAAAATACTGGGAAAATATAAATAAAATATAATTACATTGTAAAGCAATCAGAACAGATGTGGTCACATATTTTTTATATCGTAGATTTTGAAGTTGATAAAAATCGGTAAAAATATGATAATCGATTTTTCGACACCGACGTATACACGAGTATAAAGAACAATTTGAATTCCGAGTAATTAAGGCTGGATTGTAAAAGTTTTCGGAACGATCCATCTTTCAATATATATATATATATATATATATATATATATATATATATATATATATATATATATATATATATATATATATATTTGGATAATGGCCTGACATATCAGTTTGAATCGGCGAATTGCTAAAATGATACCTAGAATTATTCAAATGATTTATTCGAAATGTGGTGCTAAACTCTCAACACAGATTTTACTATATATATATATATATATATATATATATATATATATATATATATATATATATATACTATTACATTGTTAATTATGTAAGTGCCAAAATTGCTGGTCCTTTTTCCGTGATTTACTGGAGGAAAGCCATTTTAGGCAGGCAGTTTTTTGCGGTAAAGTGCTCGATATCAAAGTTAAGGATAGGAAGTTAACAGAATGTGGAAAAACGAATCACTTACCTGAATGGTGTCATTTCAGTCATGTCTACTTCCAAGTTTAGTGAGCGCATTCAGGACTATTGCTACATTCACCCACATTAATATTCTCTCTCTATATATATATATATATATATATATATATATATATATATATATATATATATATATATAAACTGTTGACTCAGACGTAGATTAATATTGTAATGAACAGGAAGTATGCTCAACAATTTAACAATTCGGGAGTAGAAGCCATGTGATTTGATCTTTTACTTAACGATGAAACATGAAAAGAATGTGGATGGATCAATCCTATGTCTCTGGAATGGCAGGTCCTAGCTCTGGATGTCTGGACTGGTTGAGCGAATGAATATCGCACGCCGAAATATCTGCTATGAAAATAGCGATAGAACAGCCAGATATTGAAAATGTTCCCTCCCATGTAAACGGTTTGAAGGATGGGAAATAATTCACCCCTGACGAGGCTGCGTGAACACATTTGAATATTGACAAGTCTGGAAAGTGATGTCTGCAAAACCATTCCAAAATTTTGTCTCCCTTTTGTCTTCTGGTTTGAGTTGGCTGAATATTTCCATAAATGACGTAAATTCTAACCATGCTATCATGTTCAGCCAGTGAAGTTAGACATACATTTATACAAATTACTGTTGAGAATTAATGTTAACGTGCTCAGGTTCAATTGCGATTGTACAACAACCACAGAGCCCACCTGTGCTTTATAATGCAACTATGCTGAGCGGACATTAGTTACAATTTCTGAGAGAGAGCGCGCGTTACCTAGCGTGAACAAGGCTAGTTTGAAGAATGTTAGACCTCAAGCTGTCGTTCACGATGACTTGTGAATCCGCACAATTATTCCGACGGCTACCTAGGTTTTACAAGGTTTGGGTCAAACTTTAGTACGATTTTCAGTCACTTTCCAAAGGTATCACTTCCGCCATACCTATAAGTAAACTTTCTGATAAATCGATATGCTGAGATTCGAAACCGATTCACGGTTAGAAAGCGAATGATCTAACCATTCGTACCCATGTTGAGAAAAGATATTTCATACATTTCTAATACTTTTATTTTACTGGACTTTTTTTTTCTTTTTTTTTTCGTCCATGTCTCCATTTAACGTTAGTCGCCATAGTAGTATTCATCACTCAGCTAGTCAATTCACTACAATAGTGCCTTGTCTAGATGCAATTTTGGTTTTTACTAGAAAATTAACTAGGAATACTTATTACGAATGTATCAGTCTATTCATTTTAGTGAGGACGAAACTGGCTCTTACCATATTTAGAATATACCGTTGACCGTCAATATATTTTTCTTAATTATTAACGTTTCCATATTTCTTAGATACATAATTTAACAATATCAGGAATAGCACTTAACATGATTAGTAAATATTAAACTAATAATAAATTTATTGTATATATATATATATATATATATATATATATATATGTTTGTATATATATATATATATATATATATATATATATATATATATATATAATATAAGTTCAAAATATCATTGTTTATTCAAAGTAAATATATCTTGAAATGTTTACGAATATCACTTGTTTATATTACGAATAGATTTTGTCAATATTGATTGCTTAATAAAATGTGACAGATTGTTGAAAGTTGCTTCAGTGGAAAGAGAAAGAAATTTACGAAAGAAAATGCAGTAGGGAATAAGGATCAAATCAAAATGCCTTAGCAATCAATGTTTTTCTCATCACTACAATCTCCGCAGTAATAAACAGTCGTCTTTATTATTCATCTTTCCCAACAGAACAAACTGTACACATATTCATTTCTTTTAAGTTCATTCTCTTTAAATCTGTCTAATAATTCTCACAAGTGCACTAACACTATTTCTATTCCCACGTGCTTATTCAACTTACAATTTATCTCTATGCGCAAAGAAACATGAGATCTTACGAGGAAAGTCAACACTACATTGGCTTGACCTATAGGGAATAGTATTAATTGAAAACCTGTTTTCTCCAATGACAAAAACGATCAAGTTGGTGCAAGCACTCTGTAGGCAATATATATATATATATATATATATATATATATATATATATATATATATATATGTATAGTATCATTATTGATTTAATTTTTATTTATTCATCTATAATTTTTATTATATTCTTTATTAATGCTCGTATATACAAGAATCTGCTCGCTTGCTTACAGTAACATGCTGTTTAACTCTTGCCTTGTTAGATATAAACAATATTTTTCAGTTTTTAATTACACACACATAATTTCACACACGTACACACACATACATACACACACACACACACACACACACACACATATATATATATATATATATATATATATATATATATATATATATATATATATATATATATATAAGTTTAGGATTAATATAGACGGAATAAAATTCCAATAACCAAAAACACAATTCTTAAAAAGTGTGCTCAATACAGCGTAGAGTAATTAGTATTTATTCAAAAATTATAACACAAATATGTTATAACATCAATAGAAAAAGAACCATTTTGTTTCAACACTCCTGGTGTCTTGTCAAGTCATGGTGTTGTTTGCAGAATAAAGTGTTTTAACATTATTTTTAATATATATATATATATGTATATAATATTGAAGTTAGAACCACTTAAAATGGAAAACATTATTCACTGAAAGACTATGTAAGAAATCAGAATTCATTTAACGTGTTCCCTTTCGATTAGAGAAGAACTTGATTCCCATAATCAGATAAAGTAGAAAACTCTGATACCGCTTATAACCCGGATCCTATTGACAAAAAATATATCAAAATATTCTAACAATATTGTACGAGATCTAAGGATTTAAAATCCTAATAAAAAAAAAATGTAAAATAGCAGCTTATTATAGTGACGGGAAATGCGTGAAAATCCTTGAAACTAGGACGTGTATGAAAAATTGTAAAACGCTTTTTTGAGTCTTCTGTCTCTTTCCCGAATTATATGACGAAGACGGAGGAGAAAATTTCATTAAAGTGTTTGTTATACACATCCTTGTTCAATCAGAAGAGCTAGAAAAACACACTCGCTCGCATTTCAAAAAAAGTATATTAATTTAACGGAATCGGATTAAACTTTATGAAAAACCTTAAAGAGATAAACATAAAATCTCAAAATATAAATAACTTAATTCTTTTTTAAAAAAGACGACATGAGACAGAGTATATGAATCCCATGCATTCGTTTCTCTTGCATATACAGACAGTACGACATGCTTATATACATTCATCTGTATGAATATATATATATATATATATATATATATATATATATATATATATAAATATATATATATACATGTAACCTCTGTATATACATGTAATTTGAAATACATATGTGCTGCTCTTTTATAAATATTCAGTGAAAATGAAAATGAAATACACACAAAGAGGATCAGACAAATCACCTTATAGACTTATATTTATATGTCATGGTTATTACGATAAAGATGGTGGGCAGGAAGATACTGTTGCACCAAATCTATAGGTTAACTGTAGAAAACAGGATTTGAACTCGGGTTTTGTTTAGGATTGATCATGGAACACTCATTCGGATGACATCAGTCTAGATTCCTTTTTCTGAAAGCATGTTCTAAATAAATATTTACTAAGCGGAATATAGTATAATAAACTTACTCCAATTTCGCTTGAAGATGGAACAGAGCTTACTTTAACTCAATTTAATTCAAATAATTATATTGAGGTCTTCGGCTCTTGTTTTGAAACATGAGACCTCTTATGTCGCGAGTTGGAATCATATTTTTAAATAAATAATTATATATATATATATATATATATATATATATATATCTATTTGTATGTATGTGTATGTGAGTGTGTGTGTGTGTGTGTTTTTGTGTGTCTGTATCTCATTTCTTAGGAAAAGAAATTCAGAAAAGAGTGATGTCTGACAACTCTCCACTATGCCAAAGCATATTACTATCTAATATCCTAGCCATTCACACTGTTTCTCTTTCTTTCTATGTTTCTTTCGCTCCTCTCTCTCTCTCTCTCTCTCTCTCTCTTTCTGTGAATACATATATATATATATATATATATATATATATATATATATATATATATATATATATACATATGAGTGTGTGATTGTGTGTAGGGAACGATGGATAAATTTTCGTCTAAATTACACAAAAAATGAAAATAAAATTTACATCTCATTTTAACAGAAATATTTACCAAAATTGCACAAAATTATCTTGAAATACTAAAAAGTAGATTTATTCGCTTTAACCACGGTCTCCTGACAACTTCGGAATCTCCTGCATATCTTCTGCACATTCAATCGCTTTTCAGTTGGTGAATACTACCATAATCCATGCCTTCAGTTCATATCTGGTATTAAAGGAGTTTTGTTGGTCTCACGCTCAACTGCGCTCCACACATATTAATCAAGTGGGTTGATGTCTAGATAGTTAGGTGGCTAGGTGTAACGGTGATGCGGGCGTAGAAATTGTTTTAGAGCCATAACTGTTTGAGTTACACAGACTCTCTCTCTCTCTCTCTCTCTGTGCGCGCGCGTACTGGCCTGACAGAGAGAATGAATGCAAGTGTTAAGAGAATGATCGGACACTAGAAAAATGGTGTGTGATGAAAAGTCGGGTTGTTGGATAACACAATTATTGAATGATTACCAAACGCTATACAAATTCGAGCTTTTTTCTGTGGTTCCGGAAATTTTCGACACGGACATTTCCTGTGAAGTGAGAAAAACGTATATATGTTTGAAAGGATGGTGTTACTGCTCTGTTACACACCATTTTCTTTTTGAATTTTTTCATATGAAGCGTCAAACTATATTTTCCAGGTTACAATTGTTCGTAAACAACAAATGTTAGTACGAAGTGTTTTGAGAGAAATACATTTTCTAAGACAGCTTTCGGATTCAGATTGATAAGTTTTCTTTTATCGCTTTCGCTGTAATTCCCGTTTTAAAGGCGTTAAAAGTTTTTCCTGCAATTGTCACACTTGTCATATATATATACTGCATTATGAGAAAATATATCTGATTGAACGTGATAAGTTATTATTATCTACACGAACATAGCAGTATGAGTTTCAACGATTATATATATATATATATATATATATATATATATATATATATATATGAAGAAATATAGTTTTAAGGTGTGCTATAGTTATGGGATAAAGTGCTGAATATCAGAGATAGAGCGTATGTAAATATAAATATAAAAAGTGAACACTGAAGTCAAAACTTAGAGGCGACAGGCTGTTTCATGCTGGACGCAATCGTACGATTCCGTCCAGCTTTAAACAGCCTGTCGTCTCTGAGTGTTGACTTCAATGTTCACTTTATATATATATATATATATATATATATATATATATATGAACTAACATATATAAATAGAACTATATATATATATATATATATATATATATATATATATATATATATATATATATATATATATATATACTGACTCTCCCGTCGAATTCGACGTATTAGGATCAAGCAGATCAGTTCCCAGGAAACCGACAGCCCGACAGCACCACATGAGATTTGATTATAGTGGTGAATGTTTCGTGCAGGACCATCCACACGTTTTGAAAGTCCAAATTCAGAGACCTGGTGCACTAAGTGCCACAAGGTCCCCAAACGACCCTCCGCAGGTTTTGAACTCAGAGTTGTCCTTCTCCTAGACCAGTTGCCGTCCAAGTCTATAGAACCCAGTCTGTCATGCTATTTACCCATAGCTGGAGGGAGAAGAATAGCATTCACACCTTTCCATTATGTGCTAATATCCTTGGGGATATATATATATATATATATATATATATATATATATATATATATATATAGTTGGGAAGATTTAGTGTGGTTAACACGAAATGATCTTCAGTGATTATCAAGACAAATGGTCTCAAGATGGCTAAACGTCTTATCTGAAAATCTGGACAAAAGATACTCAATCAGATTACTGATATCTTTTAGCTATTAAATATTTTGTGTAATGGATAATGATTTAGATAATTTTGCTATTTCTATATGATTTCTATATATCTGTGTATGTGGGCAGCAATCCATCTTTTATACAATTTCATTAATAATGGCTGACAAAGTATTGCGGTTAATATTTTATAAACTTTTTATAAGAAATATAAACGAAGTAACTTGTCAGTAGTTTTCAATTTAAATTGTACTATATATACATATATGTACACACACACACACACACACACACACACACACACACACACACACACACACACACACACATATATATATATATATATATATATATATATATATATATAATAATGCAGGTGAATAATAATGATTTTCCTACAACTATATTACTCTGTTTAAACAGAGTGATGGCTTGCGTGACTGTAATGAAACAGACTAAAATTCAAACCTGGCTTTTAGATTTCCCACTCCGTGGCGCTTTTCACTACATCATAATTATATATATATATATATATATATATATATATATATATATATATACTAATGAAATTTAACTAAGAACACAGAAAACCATCTTGCAACTGAATAAATAAAAACAACTGCCCTTTTGGAGGTATATGCCAATCCGAGAATGTTATATACTAAGCAACCATTTACCCTAAATTTACTTGACACCTTTTTGATTTTCTTCTGTCCCACTTTTAAAAGATTTTCCAATGTCAAATCAAATCTTTTATTTATTTACTTTTGTAATTTGTAATATATTGTCTGGATGATTTAAAACTTTTTATAACTCCAGTCTGATGAGGCAGTTGTCTGTCCGAAATAAATTATTATTATCTTCAATGTGTTGACATTTCCCTTTTATCTATCTATCTATCTATCTATCTATCTATCTATCTATCTCTTTATATATATATATATATATATCCACAGACAGGGTGTTTCGCTGTATCACAGATCATCAATTTGGCTAGACATCTTGTTGCTTCAAGCTAGGTTCGAAAACCATCAAATTTAATCTGAGTCGGTATTTTTTCCCTAGTTAGTTAATGTGTCAATCTTTAAGGCTGTATATATTTTGTATGTTATAATGATTCACAATTTCTTTTATTAAATGATGAATAAAATTAAACTTTACCCTTATCAATAGTAAACATATGAAAATATATATCGTCCAATGTATGTTTGACTCTACGCATCAAAACAAAGAGCGCAACTACGAAAGAGAATGTTTTAATATCATCGTAGACATAACAAAGCATGTTTTAACACGTCTATATTCACACAGTCATAAATAAGCTCTTAAAATCAATAATGTTAAGAGTAAGAACTGAATAAAAGAAACAAGCGAATCATTCAATAGATCGATGTAAAAAAAATTGAGATCAATTTAAATATATTTAATGTTTGTCTTTAAAATGTTTTCATTTGTCTAGCCGCTTTAAATACAGACACTATTCCTTTAAAAACAATACTCTCTTTATTATTATTATATTTTTATTTTCTTTGATTTCTGGGGTTTACACATTTCTTTCCGGGTCCCGCCCAGGGACCTAAGGTTAGAAATGGCGTCATGACACTTTCCACTGACAAAAAAAAAAAAAAAAAGATTACATAGATAAAGCCCTTCGTAAGGTGTGGGCTGTACTTGTTAGAACAATTTTCTGTATCTCCTTGAGGCATGGACTTCCAGGTATCCCTTCAATTAGTCTACTGGAATCTTTTCCAACCAGTCCTAGGGCTCCAACTACAACAGGGATTGTTGATGTTCCCATATGCCACATTTTCGCGATTTCTATTTCAAGGTCCTTGTACTTTGACAACTTTTGAATATCTTCAAAGATAAATTGCAGTCGGCAGGGACTGCCATATCAATAAGTAGGCACCGTTTTTGTTTATGGTATTTAATAACAATATCTGGGCGGTTGGCCTTGATTGTTCTGTCAGTGTGTATTGTGTAGTCCCATAGAATTGTAACAGGTCCTATCTCCGTAACCGGGTCTGGGTGGTGTTCATACCAGTTTCTTTCAGTTTTCTTCCCGTAGAAGTTGCAGATTTTCCAGTGCAGATATTGGCCCATTCTGTCATGTCGGGTTTTAGATTCAGTGAGTGCCAACACCGTACAACCTGATACAAGATGATCAATCGTTTCTGGATATTTATCACAGAATCTGCATTTTGGACTGACACAATATTTTAGTATATGTGCTTGATAATTCCTAGTTAGCAAGCATTGGTCCTGCGCAGCAAGGATAACACCTTCAGTTTCCGCTTTCAACCCTGCACTACGTAGCCACTGATTATTATTATTATTATTATTATTATTATTGTTATTATTATTTTATTCCCTTTGTTTTCTGGTGTGTTTCTTTCCGAGTCCCGACCAGAGACCTAAGATTAGAAATGGCATTTTCCACTGACCAATTAAAAAAGCAAACAAAAAACACAAAGATATTTTTCATAAATAAAGCCACTTATAAGGTGTAGGCTTTACTCGTGAGAATATATTTTTTATTTCTTTAAGCCATGGGTTTCCAGGAATCCCTTCAATGAGTCTACTGGAATCTTTTCCAAAAAATCCGAGGGCTTCAACTACAACAGGGACTGTTGATGTTCCCATGTGCCACATTTTTGAGATTTCGGTTTCAAGGTCCTTGTATTTTGATAGCTTTTTGAAGATATTATTATTATTATTATTATTATTATTATTATTATTGCAATTTAGCGCGTACATTACGCTCTGTCTCTACCACATAAATCAAGGACTAAAATATTTAACCTCTGCAAAATCGAAAAAAACTTTTCAGTTTTCATCTTTTAATACGTATCTCTTTACGTCATTCAATAATGACCTGCTTTTATACTTATGATTTTTATTGTGGTATTAAGCTCAGAGATTTAACGGTGCAATAAGTAAATATTCTCCGGTATTTTGTAGCCGTTAAACTTCAAATGCCCGTATTCATTCAATTATTATATACGAACGTTTCTTGACTTGAAATGAAAGATGTCTTTTAATGGAACTCTCCTGTCATGCTGTTTATACTGAACAGAATGACGGGAGAGTTACATAAGTCCTATACTAAGCTATTTTATTAATTCCGATTTGTAGCTAATCAACTCACGGAAATTTTCAAGATTAATATGACCATCATATTAAGCAACTTGCAGTTGCATGCCTTCACGCTGGCGGCTTTGCTTTCGTTTTGATGTTGTCATTAGCAGTACAGCTGCTTATTCATTAACGACAAGCAACGTTTCTACAAAGACTTATAATTATAGGTATATTTACATATTTCTTTATTGGATTTTTGAAAAATATAACTTGAAGAAGACAGACATTCTGATGAAATATTGTTTAACTTTGTCAAACACAATGTTTTTTTTTTATTTTCTTTTATCGCACACTTCTTTGAAAAAATTGGAAGTGTTATGTCAATCATTTTCTTCTTCTTCTACTTCTTCTTCTTCTTCTTATTATTATTATTATTATTATTATTATTATTATTATTATTATTAATAATAATAATATTATTATTGTTGTTTTTGTTTTTTGTTGTTGTTGTTTGTTATCAAAGAGATTCAGCTGAAGATGAACTACGTTGAACACGAAATTTACAATCACCACAAATACGTAAGGCTAGTTATCCTCTGATAATATCTTCTGTATTATTTAACAATTATGAAATATAAATACATAACACAGAGGTTTCATAGTAAGCAGCCAGAAGTTTATTATTATTATTATTATTATTATTATTATTATTATTATTATTTTTATTTGGAATACATCCCCAAGAAAAAATCTCATGGGAAGTAAACTGTAAAAAATGAAAGCCACACAAATGATATGCATTTCAGGGTTTGTTTATCGAATAAATGTATCATGTCTTTTGTTGGCAGATTGGTGTTTTCTCTCTGACTTTTCCATTAGTGCAAAATACAATTACCGCATACACGAGAAGGTCTCGTAATATCTTGGGACAACTTTTTTTCATAATCAGATACGTGAAAGCAATTTCACATTTATGCATAGAAGTATAAACCATAATTTGCAAAAAGAACCTCAGACGTATAGATGAATACATAAACATAGAGTCATATATATTTTACTGTAGGCGCATGCACAAAGGAGTCTAAAATCCGTGGAATCATGAAGATGAACATAGATAATATAATAAGAGCTTACATCTATCTATCTATCTATCTATCTATCTATCTATCTATCTATCTATCTATCTATCTATCTCAGTCCAGTCTGTTCATATCTATCTATCTATCTCAGTCCAGTCTGTTCATATCTATCTATCTATCTATCTATCTATCTATCTATCTATCTATCTATCTCAGTCCAGTCTGTTCATATCTATCTCTCTATCTATCTATCTATCTATCTATCTATCTATCTATCTATCTATATATCTATCTATCAGTCAGTCCAGTCTGTATCTATCTATCTATCTATCTATCTATCTATCTATCTATCTATCTATCTATCTAGTATATTTATTTCGAATACCGTCAAAAATAATCGAGAAATATATTGACAGATGTAGATATCGTTACAATTTTCTATAATTGTATATAATTTTTATACTGCATTATTACTTTATATATATATATATATATATATATATATATATATATATATATATATATATATATATATATATATATATATATATATATATTATATATATATATATATATATATATATATATATATATATATATATATATATAGTTGTATATTTAGGCAGCAATACTTTTTATGCATGTTTCATTAAAATGACAGACAAGGTACTACGGTTAAGCTTTTTATTTAATTTTTCTGGTTTTATCCAGAAAAGAAAGCACGTGTTCAAACATGAGAGAAATTAGCTAACAAGCTTAACCGTAGTAACTAGTCTGTAGTTTTTTATTGAAACATCTTCCCCATGTCAGTCTTAAAGTCTTTAAAGTCTTTGTTCACAGACGCAGACAAGTTCATTTTCAAGAGGGGTGGTAGGTTTCCGACACAACAATTTTTTAAGTCAATTCCCCCCCCAAGCAAGGCGGTAATGACACTAAGACGCATGTGGCTAATTTGAGTGGAAGAGAATGAGAAGATTTTAGAAGGAACCGGAAATCCAATACTAAACAGGAAACTATCGAGAAATTGATTTAATCGCTAATTCAGCCACAGTAAATTTAAGTCCAGGTTATTACAACGTATGACCATTCTAGTCATATTTTGCATTAGCACAATGAGGCATATTTAAAATCAAAGATGAAGGAAAGAAAAAAAAATCTAGATGGATTCGGTTAGAGTGCAAAAAGTGAAAAGTGACGAAACCTTTTCTTAGGTTGAAACTCAACCTGTAATGTAAAGATTTTATAATTTATAATAACTGTATGGCATTATACGTTTTACACACACACGTACACACACACACACACACACACACACACACATATATATATATATATATATTGTTATAACAAATTAGGCCGATGAAGTTGTAAATGAAGAAAGGCGTGAAAAGAAATTTTTTCAATTTGTGTTCTTCATATATAAAAATACGTATATCGTTATCTCATTCATATATATATATATATATATATATATATATATATATATATATATATATATATATATATATATATATATATATATAAGATGCAGTCTAAAATTTTGAGACCGCCCCTGGTAATATTTTACATTGACCCCAAAATAAGTTGTTTTGTATATTTTAAAAGAGAACATTATTATACTTGGTTTAAATAAAATTGAGACTTGTTTTTTTTTTTGTTTTTTTTATCAGAAATATCATTATGACATAAAACATTATATGAATAAATTTTCCTCTTCTCAAAATATCCTCCTTTACCCTTGATTACTGCAGCACAAATTTTTGATATTCGTTGCGAAATTTTCTCAAAATAAATGTTCGGTAATTGATTCCATTGTTTTTTTCAATGACTCAAATAATCATTTTTCATTTTTTTCATTTTTTTGTCGCGTTCATCTAATGATAATTATGCGTATTCCTCAAAATTATTAATTATAGTATATATATATATATATATATATATATATATATATATATATATATATATATATATATATATATATATATATATATGTTTGTGTGTGTGCGTGTGTTTGCGTCTGTGTAAAATGCGTATGTATATAAATATATATGTATGTAATTTTACATATATCATGTATACGTTATATATGCGCGGTACTTATTGGAAAGCGCTCAATATTAGTGACAGAACAAACATATTTAGTTGGATTTATGTGAGTTTGTGACCCTGGGTTTCACGCTATTTGCGATCGTCACTATGAAATACATCGTGAAATATCGCGATATATATATATATATATATATATATATATATATATATATATATATAGACAGTTATTGCTATTGCCTTCGTCCATGAACAAATACAATAATGCCAATTCTCTTATACTTTCATAAAATATTTTCCCGATATTTTGAATTTGGCTAACTTATTTTAAATACAATTTTCAGGACAATCGTAATATAAAAAGTCTAAAAAAATCAGTTTCCGAATCATCCTTCCTTTTGAAATATTTAATAGAAATAACTTTTTAGAAAGACTGTAATTTCAATGTTATGTTTAATATCTCTGCAGAACAAAAATCTATATTTTATATTTCTACGAACCTTTCAAAATGACATTTTATCCTTTGTTTTTACATTTTATTGTTGAGTTTCCCTAAATTAATTTTAATATTTGTTTTTAAAATATTTGTTCTTTTATGTCAAAGGTAATTTCTTCATATTGTAAAGATTTAAGATCATTAGATAAAATAAAGGAAATGTCGGTAATAAAATGACAAACAGACTGTTTTTTAATTTCAATACTTATTAAATTCTTTATGAAAACCAAGACATCATATCCTTTCGGCTTTTTTCTCTAAGAAATCATGACAAAGAAACCCATCAATACCAAACCACGCTCGAGTAAAGTAAATCATTTTTGTCTGCATGATGGAAGCAAAGTCTACGGCCAATAGGCAAATATGAGAAGACAGAAATCATATAGAATGATATAACTATTTACACAATCATAAGACCAAACACACACACATATCCACACGCCCGACGCGCATACACACATGTCTTTATGTGGGTGTATGTAAACTCCCATATATATTATTACTTTAGGTGAATAAAAGCAGTAATGACAGCTGAAAGTAATTTTCTACGTTCGCCTTTAAAAAACATAGGCCAATTGTGCATAATGCCTTTCCTGTATCAGACAGACAAGATTTTACTGTTAGGCGTCTATCGAACAGAGATGAATTTATTTCACTTCGATTGTCTGCGTCGATAATGATTTCAATTATTCTTAAATAGTTGCCCTCCCGTTCAATAAGAATTACTTATTCATTCAGAATCATACCTTACTCAGATTTTATAATGAGAATGTGTATACGTATTTATACACATTATGATGTAAGGTTCGGTTTGATTTGCTTTCCGGTGTTATTTAATGCTCAATTTTATTGTACATAGGATTGGACTGCAGTAGAGTCAGAGTGGGTTTTCTTTGCGCATGAAGCAAAAGGATATATACATGAATGTCAAAAAGAAAATCATTCGTTGTTTTTTGTTTTTTTTTTTTTTGTTTTTGTTTTTCGGTTTTTTTTGGCATGAAATTCGAAAGCGCCGACAAGGGTGTAGGATGCAAAAGTGATCAAAAATGTAATATTAGGAGTAATAAACAAGTGTCTAAATTTTATTCAGCTGTGTACGGGACATAGTCGACGTATTCTTAACTACAACCGTCAAAGTACTCTTTATAAATATAGACTCTTCTATGTTTTATAATATTTATACATATATATATATATATATATATATATATATATATATATACAAGTAAGTGATTGGTGTATACGGAATAAATTGCAATAACCAACAATTACTATTATCAAAAGAGTGCTCAATGCAGAGTAAAGCGAATATAATTATTTATTTAAAAATTATAATATAAATATGTTATAAAATCACTACCAAAATAGCCATTCCTTTCAACGCCTCTGGTGTCTTATCAAGTGATGATGTTGAATGTGGATTATAGAATAAAGTTTTAAAAGGCTATTTTACTAGTGATTTTATAACATATTTACATTATAATTTTTAAATAAATAATTATATATATGCGGCTGTGTGTGTTTATGTACATATATTTGTATATATATTTCATTTAGCTCACACACACACACACACACACACACACACACACACACACACACACACCGCCGATTACAAGACAATTTGTTTTTCATATCGCTCGGTCTGTCCACCATTTTAGATTTCTTGAGACTGTGTACATTAAATTTCATCAGCTGAGTCTATATATGCAAAAGGAACTTTTCATTCCTTCCTTATGATTGATCGAATCGATATCAGTAAATAGTTATCTATTTTATACTCGTTTTGGAACAATTTTATTTTGTTTTTAGTCATCAATTTGTTCCCAATTAAAATCTATTTTAACAGCATTCCAATATCGCCTCCTCATTCGCTATTTCCATATTTGTGATTGATTTTGTTTCTATTCGCCAAAGTTCACATTTTGATAAAATGTTGGCCGAAGTGTCTCCTAGAGGTAAAATGATGTCCTCTCTATTTAACACATATATGTACGTCGAAAGAAAAGCTACACTTATGGTTTGAAAAATCTGCCTTGAAGATTTCATTTTTCGACTTAATTAATTATTTCTAATAAACAATATACTTTACTGTATTTCAAAACTAATGTAAATTGATTGTAATGAGTATTATGTCATTTTAATTAATTTATGTTCTGCTGCATTTATTTTACATGGAAACGGAAAATCTTTCAGAAAACCATTTCAGAATTTAAATGCTTACAGTCCAGATGTTATCAAATTGTTTCTAATTGGATGAAAAAGAAAACCACTTCATCAACAAACTATCTTCAGAACCCGTTCTATTCACTTTATTTTCCTTTGTCGAATGTGATGAAGAATATAAACGCTTACTTTCTTAAAGTTTTCTTATTGAAACATATCTCCCGGTGTGCTTTCGACAACTAAGAATTTAATGTTTGAGTTGTCATCACAAAATCATTTTAGGTTAGCCTATGCGTACATATAATCTCACGCAAAAACATATTGCTGATGTCTCAAGATGTGAACGCGGCTTCCGCCAATAGCAAGTCAGTTTTGAACTATTCAGTTGTCTCATTGAATGTAAGAAACTATTCGACGGTTCAAAGGTGTAGTGATTGATTTTACTTTGTTTGCTTTTTGATTTAAGAGCCGACACCTGGCTTATTTTCAACGATTCTTTGTTACTAAGGCGCCTAAACATATTTTATAGACGCAAACCAACATTCCTTGGTTTTCTCAATGCTAGATCCATAGAAAAGCAGGTTCTGCTTGACCTTACAGTGTTTTAATTAATTTCCGCCATTTTGTTGAAGGCAAACTTATTTTAGGCAAATATGCTGAGGTCGGTTTAGGAATAAAAAGTCGAAATCTTGCTCGAAAATATAATGGCATTCTTCTTATTTCGTACATTTTACAACATTAATTGCTTCGTGTAGTGTTTATTTTCGTTAGAAGCATTTTTGTAATTCTCTGACGTATTTTTTTGGTTATTTAACAGACCCATTCTCAAGATCAGAATGTTGAAAATCTTTGGTGGTCTCAGCTGTGATGTTGAGATGGCATTCAAAGTCTTCTTCGGTTCTTCAGATTCGTTCAACTAAATATAAAATAAATTAATTCCTTGTAATATAACGATGTATAAAAATGAGTTTTGTTGTATTGATTTTTTCACTTATAAAATATAATTAGTATGTTCGTTCCTACAATGAAACAGTTTGTAATAGTGATTGGTTATTGCTCGATTTTTTTTGTTTTTTGTTTTTTGCTATTATTAATAGTTGTGGTATATGTCAAGTATATGTCAACTTTATTTAATATATTATATTTGCACTAGAAATCCGCTAAATACTTATGGGTTTAGCGAAATTCTAATGTTTGTGTCTTTGTTCCTGATATGTGATTATTTGAACTATTATCTGCTTAATCTCAAGTTAATCGACGCGATAATTTAGTAGTCATTTATAGAGACAGTATCCAACAAGTCAAGGCGGTTCAGAAACTAGGTTTTTTATTTAAAATTTCATTTTATGATAATATATGCATTGTATGCATGTGTATGTTGGCACCCTAAATATTGCACACACACACACACACACACACACACACACACACACACACACACACACACACACACACACACACACACACACACACACACACTTACACGCACGCATGAGCACTACACACACGCACGCGTGCTCGAGTGTATGTGTGTTATGGTTTTTCCATTACAAGGAAAAACAATTCTTTAGCCGATGTAACTTTTGCCAATGCCCACTCATGCGCTTTGTAGTGATACGTAAAACTTAAAAGAATGTTTTAAATTGCTAACAAACAAATTAATTTAGATATTTTTTGTCTCATGTGCTTTTACGCACTTCATTATTTGTTAAAAAATGATTATATTACGATATTCTAAATTTTGTAATTCGTCTACATGCAATAAAATAACTAAGTGTACCAGTCATCGTCGAAAGTTTACTGACAGCATCTCATTTTTAACTTTGCTCATCGTATGCAGTCGTATCGTTAATATATTTAATAGATTATTTGTGTCTTTAAAATTTATCATGTCTCCGAATTAATGCTGTAAATATAGTCATTTTTGACATATGAAAACGATTATATCTTAAGGAAGAAAGCACTGTGCAACGATCAGTTGTACATAATCTGACAATATGGACGGGAGCTGTTCATCTCTTAAAAGCAGAATTGCGAATGGCTTCATCTCATCTAACAATAAATTAATGGAGACTACGAATAACGGTATCATGAAGTTTATTCCATTGACCCTTCTTTAACAGAGAGATTACATTTCGTTATCATTTATCTTCTATATAAATCTTTTTTCAGTGGGGACAGAAAGGTAACTGTAACGGAAAAGAGATATGAGATCTTTTTCATATCACGAATAGGATAGTTTCCTAGAGGCAAATTCAAAGCATATTTTGTAGCATTTATTTATACACAACAATATTCACACGAATATATACATGCAACTGGAAACATTTTTAAAATGGGAGATTTCTTTTCGTTTTCGTATGTATCTGTTCATGCATACACAGAGGAATATATAGAAGAAATAACGTGAAAGATCATAGCTATTGATACACAACGAATGTAGAGACTCAAATATATGTTGATCGAAATTCAAGTTAGGACACACACAAACACACGCACACACACAGACACACAAAGCGAGTATGACCATTACTGACATGACCAGCCCATCCGTTGCGTGAACGACAGTGGATCTAAATCCAGTGATCGATCTTGTTTCTTATTTCTTGTCACATATGTGGCATATCAATAGATTGTTGGTGTTGGTGTGATTTTTGGTGACTGAGCAGACCCGAGCAGGACAGACATTTCAGATTTCATTGGGCGCAAGGCCAGGTTGGCCCCGTCATCTCTCTCTCTCTCTCTCTCTCTCTATATATATATATATATATATATATATATATATATATATATATATATATATATATATATATATATATATATATATATATATATATATATATATAAATATTTATTTAAAAATATAATCCAAATAAATAATTATATTTATCTACTTTTGTATCGAGCACTATTTTTAAAAATAATAACTAAAATACTAAGGAACTTTGGATTATTTACCTGACCAGTTCTTTTCCTATTTTCTATATATTTTCACACACACACACGTATATATATATATATATATATATATATATATATATATATATATATATATATATGTGTGTGTGTGTGTGTGTGTGTGTGTGTGTGTGTGTGTGTGTAAAATAGCTCTCCACTCCTATTCGAGGATACCTCCAGTGCTAGGGCGGCTAGTCAATCCCTATTTCAGACACTCGCTCAGGCATATTTGTGTTTGTTTAGCACCCACAGAGCAAACCTGTGGTTTATATTGCAACTATGTTGAGCAGAACTTAGTTACATTTTCTGGGATAGAGCGTGATATCTAGCGTGATCAACAATTTGAATAAGCTCAGCATGCCCAATACCTCCGACACATTGTGTCTTCGTACTCTCAGAGCTATCGATGGCCCACAAGAGTTCGATCTGCCCAATTCCACTCACAAGACTTGAGTCAACCCCTGGTACGGTTTTCAAACATTCTCCAAAGGTGCCACACGCTGAGATCTGTCTCGATCCAGTCCGATAACATTAGGTATCGCCTTCCTGACAAATCGTCCATGGTGAGATTTGAACCCGAGTCTCATGGTCAGAAATCGATACATAGATAGATACAGGTCGGCGTCGGCCTGTAAATAACTTTTTATCATTCTCTAGGCATTATTGTATTTTTTTCCACTTTTAGTTTTTTTTTTTTTGTTGTTTTTTTTTTGTTGTTTATACTTCTTTCAAAACATTGGTTTCTTTCTTATTTTTGCGTTCGTCAGGTTTAAATCTAAAACTGTATACTGCAGTATAGTTGGTTTAATATTTGTTCACCATAGAAAAAAAAACCTGTAACTGTCAATTGCAGAGGCGCAGAACCTTTCACGTCTTTCCAAAGTCTTTCTATGTTTTTCAAAATCATCGACGCAGTCGAGTGTGATTACTTCAGATCACGTGCGATAACATTCACTTTATTTTCCTCCTCCATACTGATTAATCACCATCATATTTGCATCAAGATGAATAGACTTTTTTTTTCTTCTTGGATGGTTGAGCAGTAGACAAAGGCGATTTCCTTTTGGTAGACATCATGTTCTTTGAAGAAAAATTCCAAAGACACAAACGGACTAGGTGGCAAGTGTGTTGTACCGAGGTTGTTCTAACACTGAGCTTGAGACGCATGAGGGGGGTGTTAACGTTGTCAAGAATTGGCACAGAAATTGTCGTACACCAAGCAAGGAAATAGTCACACTGCCAGAGGTGAAGCAGTTTGGGGTTAAAGTTATTTTAAACTGTGTTATATATATATATATATATATATATATATATATATATATATATATATATATATATATAAATTTATTTTTAAACTATTTTTAAACTTAAAAGCTCCACATGTTATTTTTATTTTACTTATTTTTCTCTCACGTGTATTGAGCACTTGTTAAAAATACCTTCCTGGTCTGGTTCAACTCTGACCATTAACCTTTATATATATATATATATATATATATATATATATATATATATATATATATATATATATATATATATATATATATATATATATATATATGTGTGTGTGTGTGCGTTTAAAATATATGGAGAAAATAAAGTTTGGTTTTGGTTTGTTTGGTTTTTGGTTTGTTTGGTTTGGTTTGTTTGGTTTGGTTTTGGTTTGGTCTGTTTGCCCGTATATCAACCACAATGGTTATTTAATGTCGACAAGATTTTTACTTTTTTTTTTTTTTCAAAATATATGCCTGGTAATATATTTTTCCAAAAATGTATTGCTGGTAATAATATGTTTCTTCAAAAATTCATTGCTGGAAATATTTTTTTTTACGAAAAAGTATTGCTGGTATTGAAAGCTATTTTTACACCTTCATAGTACTTTGACTCCATTTTTGGGGTTAACTATTTTCCCATAGCTGGGACATTAAAAGGTACTACCACCCTGGATCAGGTGGACCTGGGAAGACCTGCAATTAAGAAGTGGTTACACGCACCTCAAAACCTTCTGATCAGGCACCTTGCTGTTGGACGCAGTTTATTGTCTTACTCAGGAAGGGGAGAAAAGGAAGATATTCTTATATAAATCTTGCGATTTCGATTGTGTCATTGTAGATTTTAGGCTGAATGTTGTTGTAGTTAGGAAAGTAGGCTTCGTTCTGTATAAGTGATTAAAAGACATCGTTTGTTAAAAAAAATTATTTCCGCACAATCGCTCTGGTAAATATTTTAAAATTTGATATAGATTTCTTTGGAACAAATTCCATTTTTGTACAACGATAGTTCTCTGCATGCAACCGGAGTTAGATTTTATATCAAACTCACTTTTATATTTTATGCACACACACACACACACACACACACACACACACACACACACACACACACACACACACACACACACTTCTCTTCTCTCACACACACACATATATATCTATGTATGTATGTATATATACATATATATATATATAAATATTTGTTTGTGTGTGTGTGTCTGTGTGTGTGTGTCTGTGTGTGTGTGTGTCTGTGTGTGTTAGAAAACACTCATATATTCTCGAAACATCCACATCTACTCTGTTTCGTATCCTAACAGAAACAAAGACAATTTATTTAAGAAACTTATTGAATCCGACATATTATTCTTAATTTTGTTTAAGCGTTATTTTTAATGGATACTCATATTGGAATAGAAGATCTGCTTTTTTTAAACAGTATTTTTTATTCAACTACATCTACTGGCCTGAATCTTCACGAAATCCTGTCAGAAAAATATGACTCCTCCGGCAGAATTCTAACCTACATACCTTATGGGGAGGCTGTCATTGGATCAGACGTACCTAACCGCTCGGCTACGAAAGACATACGATCAAACAATACAATTCGGAAGGACTGTTAATCCGACTATCACACTAATGTACTTGAAAATGATATCAAATATCTTTCCCCCTACTGGAAAATAAGTATTCAGTCGCAGCATAAAGTAGATTGCCTTAGACTTTGTTGGTAGCCATTTATTAAAAACAGCCAATCTGAATTCAATGTCATGTTATTCTGCTGGGTGTGGGCACATAACTTTTTTTGTAATCTTTCATATGTTTCATTTGGATAGAACACATGAAATATTAAACGCTGTTGCTGAAACATGTTAGCCAAATATTACCTGTTGCATTTTATTCGCAAAAGACACAGACATCGCCAATTAAGTTACATTGCCTTCATTGGCAATTACACGGAATTAGATCTCAACGAACTCTTTCTCACACAGACGGCCATTTCCCACGTGCAATATTACGCTTCACTAAAAGAAAAAACAATGAAAGAAACACACACACACAGACTAATACAAATTAATATTTATTAAATTTAGGAGAATGTTTCTTTATAAATATGCGAGCCTGCATTTTATGTATGTTTTTTACTAAAATTAGATTACCCTTGCATAAATTCAATAATATGACATCCATTGAATTTAAAATGTTTATTATGATGACCAAAGTGACATTGAATACAATTCAGATGAGTCCATAAATAACTTGGATGAACCAGGGTTCGACTTGTGATCACTCCGTGTCACGGAATGCAGACTAAGTTGACTTCACACGTGCATATGTATTTCAAGCGTGAGAAAGAAAATATGGGACAAGTGGATATACAAACAGTGGATCCAAAGATGATTTGGGGCAGTCAATCACAGATCGGAGGCCGAGAATATAATGTCCACGTTCTGTAAGCGAATTCTAGGTTAACGGGGTGAGATTAACTGATGTACTACTGGAGTGAATAAAATGTAATTTAAAACAATGAAAGATTAAAATTTTGCTTCGTTCTTTGTTAATGATAATGACAATATTATCCGTTCCTTTATAAGGAAATATTTGGCACTCATTGACCAACAAACAGTGCTGCAGTAGACTGAAATTGATAATTTTTTTTTCCTTAAATAAATTTTCAGGAAAAGATTTTTCTCATGTCCAGTAGCTGTTATCGCTCTTTCCAGTACTTATTGTGAATTCCTTACTTACTTTTTCACAGTTCTTTGTTTGTGATTAAGTAGCGCCAGTCCAAAAAATTCGAAGATGTCTGGTGTTCACGAAGAATCATAAGATTCATTCGCTCAAAGCTATCTTTAACCAATGTTCTAAGAAAACTTTTGTATACAGCTGAAATTTTGGATAAATCTGAAAGGATGTTTCGCTATCTACGACATCTATACGAAAGGCTTTATGCGATGAGACTATTTAAGTACATGACTCGAGTTTTCAGATTAATGTATTGGCTTTTTTTAGCATTGGGCGAAACTATACATATCAGAATCTATTATATGTTATGTTACATTATCTCTTATACTAAATATGTTATAACTAATCAATGTATTGACATAGTTGAAATGTTTGATATTTACTAATTCCGCATCCTGAATGTCTATGATGAATTTAGTGTATGTATCACCATTGCTTTCATTCCAATTCCAGATCATTTTTTTCTGTTTTGGAAATATTTTGAATTCTATTTCTTGGAATACTTGGTACACGATGTTGAATTTGTTCGAGGTCATTTTTATCTCAACTAGGAATATCTATGCCGACGTCATAGATCTCAACTTCACCATCAGTGGATTGGCCTCGGTAAGAAAAACCAAGATAGATGTCTTATATTTGTTGATACGTTTGTGATGTGGTATGGAAACCTTAAATTATCTGTGTCTATCTCTACATTTATTAGGCTTACAGCCATATCAGATTGAAACACCGCTTTCCGTTCGATCCCAGAAGTTAAGCAAAGTCGAACCTGGTCAGTTCTTACATGGGTGACCACTTGGCCATGCTCGCAACTGGAAATTGGAGAGTCGAGTTCCAATTTCAGTCGGGTTTGCTATATTTACTTATTTACAAATAGCATTGAAGAAGATAGGAATCAACCATTTCATGCACCAGCTATGGTTTGATAATAGGATTTGTATCACTAAATAATAATTATCGCTAAAAGAAATTCTTACAAACTTAAAAAAATTCGGGCTTTAAATAACCTGCAGTATGTTAATAAGCTTTAAAACTCAAATCAATCAGTTCATTTACATATATAATTGTACTAAGCCCGCACATTCATTTTATTACATTTGTGTATAGTTAGCAGAACTAGATTACCAAGTTATGCGCCATGCTCTGAGTTATTAAGCCTTTTCAAATTGGATGCTTAATTAAAATATTCATCCCAAGAGATTTAAAATGCTTATAAAATTCTTGTGAATGATTTGACAGAATAGATTTTAGAGTTTTTTTTTGTTTTTTGTGTTTTTTTTTAACGCTGATCTGCACTATATATTTGCATACTGGACACTTTCTTTGTATTTAATGTGAGATTCTGTAACCAGACTCAGACAGCACTATAAAAACGATCGCTTTATTTAATGGTCTGTGAAACAACCACTGCTTTCAGCGCTCTATTATTTCATGGACATCGCAAAAACGGCTCGCTTTTCTACGGTAAGATTTACTAACTCAGCGCAATGATGACCGTTCGTCCAAAATATCTCATCCTCTTTTGATAATGTACTTTATTGAGGTAGCAGCCTACAAAAAAAAAGACGTATACACATATAACTGTTAAGGATTCGACTCGGTCGTTTACGACGGCTGATGATCATAGTGTGATGGTGTATCGATTTTTAATGCTACAAATAAAATATTCAGTTCTCCCGACGTATAAAATTTGTAAGCTGAAAAGACGATTCACAGACGATTACTTCAGTGCTTGAATCTCGCTGGTAGATATAATTCTGTAGCTCAAATCCTGACAATAACTAACTTTTGAGAATATTTGTATCGTTTTAAAATACGTGTAGAGACAAATTCTGCATCTTCATTTCAGATAATTAATAGGTAGAGATATTTCCATTGGAGATCTCGGTAATGTTGATAAGGATAGACTCAAGTAATCTAGGTGAATTCCTACAAATAAACTACAGAAAACGATGTATGCTTTTAAAACTGTCTGAATATTCATACATAATTGGAATCAGTCACTGGGAATTGATGAATCTTAAAGTACCAGTTACTTCTATTTCGTTATAAGGCATATTCACAGCATTCAAGCAATTTCTACATGCCTCTAAGGAATTAAAATCGAATATATGTTTCTTCCTGTTCTATACATATAATACAAAATGGAACCTTTTTTTTACCAAGGAGTTTCTTCCCTTCAGGAACTTTAAGAAGTTAAATGTGGAGATTTTATTTCACAAGGTGTATTGATACACATAAGTTTTGTCGAAATAAAATATCATGATAATGTTTCTCAAGGCACGAAATTCGTTAGTACAAAAAGATTCCCTTTTATCTTTTAAATTTATTGTATTTCATATATATTTTATTCATAGCTGAACTTTTACATACACAGACACACACTTACATATATATATATATATATATATATATATATATATATATATATATGTATATATATCAATTGAATATATATTTACATATATTTTTAATCTATCGATATATACATGCATATATGTGTGTATTTCTGTATGTATATAGATAAATAGATGGGGAATTTGACATGAAAAATAATTCAAACCTTTGTACATTGAGTATTCCCTTAACAACACAAACTTAACTTATGAATAGAGTAAATTAATTTTTTTGTAAGTTATTCATAACTTCGCCTGAGAATGAAACCGGACTGTGATTTTTAATTTTAATATTTAAAGTTAATTTTTGGTATTTAAGTTCCAGTATCGAAACAGAGTAATTTCTGTGTCGCAATGAATACATATTTTAAAAAAATAATAATATTATTATTATATATATATATATATATATATATATATATATATATATATATATATATATATATATATATATATATATAATATAATGCCATGCAGTTAATATGAATTATAAAATCTTTAACATATCAAGCAGAGTTTCAACCTGAAAACAGGTTTCGCCGGGCCAGGATATATTTTTATTAGAAATATAACATATACACTTGCCTGTCGAACCTTGAATACAGGAGTAACACAAGTTTACTCCTGTAGTCAGGTTGAAACTCTACTTGATAAGGTAAAGATTTTATAATTCATATTAACTGTATTACATTATATTTGTTATTATATTGCGTATTTTAAAATGAATATAGTATTCACTAATTAGGGGCATTTTTAAATGAATATATATATATATATATATATATATATATATATATATATATATATATATATATATATATATATATATATCTTTCATTAAATATTTTGATATGGAAGGCATAATTTTTCCAGTACCTTTATTTTTTGTGTGAGTAATGGAGGACACAAACTTTTCAGATTTTTCATTGTACCAAGCGCTTTCGACCACTTCTTTAGCTGTTTTCAAGTGAGTTTTATTTTGGGGGCTGTTAGTTTTTCCACATCTTTTGTCTATTTAAGTTGTATCTTTTTTTGTCTGTTGTTTTGAATAGGGACGATTATTCCTGAGCTTCCCCTGTTGAGTACGGCTGGAATTCGCGTGAACGTCTTTCTATTTTAAAAAAGTTTTAACCCTCCATTTCCACATTTCTAGGTGAGGTGACATTAATAGTATGGGAGAGAGTTTAATATGCATATCCCGTCTAACATTTCCGTTGATATATATTGGATTTTACTGTTTTCGGCCAGAATTTTTCGTATATTTTTTTTTGTAAATTGTGGCTTTATATATGATATGGGTTGATATATGTTTTTAACATCACTTTTTTCTGATAAGTGACACGTATATATACTTGTGTATGTGTGTAATAGACAATAAAAGAGAGTTACGCTTCAAATCAGATTTTTTTTTTCGAGCCAAGCACTTTTTTATATTTTCTTTTGTCGTTTAATTTCGAATTTTTTATATATTCTTTTTTCTTTTAATCTCGCAGTTAAATTTGTCAAAGAAAAATAACAATTTACTAAGCATTTGGTTAAAATCCAAGAAAGGTTATTGTTGAATATGGTTTTAATTTTAAACTTGTCCATCTTTAAACGTATCGTGAAGTATTCGTTAGTCATAAACAAATTTTTGTTACTCATCACCTAAAGTTGATATTAATCATATGGTCTCTCAGGATTTCTGGGATGAAGAGTTGTTATTATTTTCATGATTTACATTTGGAACCCTGCCATTATTTTTGCTGTTGTTAAAACAACGTTTCGGCAGTTGTGTCCTACGAACTTCTTCAGTTGTCTGTCCATCCTTTAGAGAATTACTTTTGCTTCAAATCCTCGACCCATCTTTGAGGATATCACGTACTAGTTTAGTTCACTGTTCCATGATTTTAGCGAATTTCTTTCTATTTCTTAATCCTCTGCTTAGCTTTTTGAAGGCATCTTTGCCTACCTCAATGCACATTAGATATTCAGTGTTACCCTTTCCGTACTGTGTTAAAACACTTCCCAGATATCTAAATCTTTAACGTAAAAATCTAATTACTGTAGAAACCTCAGCGGCAAAGCCTAGAGTGTTGTGAAACTTGGCCCGCACATTCATCTGCGCAGTCTGCGAAATATGAGTGTGTAGCTGACAGGAAAGAACGCCGGTAGATGTGAATACATTTCATTCCGAAGGGCAATATTGCGAAGAGAATTCGTTTTGCCGATTCCCTTTTCATAAATGTATAACCGTTACCCCAGAGTCCATTTCCAATATTCCCTAAAACACTGCAGTTAATTGATCGAAAAAGGAATAAGCCCTATTTCAAATTTCATTACAATTGCACAATGCTGCTACGAAGCCGTTTTGCTTATCAACCGGTTAATAAACATTTTACTGTGCATTTGTACATAGCAATACATTAAATCAGCACTGAATTTGCGCTACAAACTTCAGTAGGGTGAGTCGTTTGTCAGCCATAACCAGCGAACTAATCTAGAACATATGAATGAACGAATTATATAACTCTGCTCCTACTTCGCTGGACTAAACTAAACTTGGGTGATTTTTATTCCCTTTGGACGCTGCGAAATTAATGTCTCCATATATCAACGAGATTTACAATATATACAGGGAAAATACAGATGTCTTTAGATATATTAAATTCTTTTTTTTAGATTGGTTCCGAAACAAAGCTAAGGAGCCAACTCGGCGCTAACATTTACAAAACTCCGAAATTAACTATTTCCTACATTTTATCCTCGCTGCCAAGCAAACTAGAGACAGCTGGAGTTTAAAATAATAGTTCTTACTAAACAGATAACCAAACGAGTTTACTATGTGAGAAATATTATTTACATTATTCGGACTATTGTCCTCATCTTTGTCGCCATATTTATTACAACGTTTCTGCCGTTGTACGCTCCGGCCTTCTTCAGGTGAACCCTTTATTTCGCTCACGGGGGTAGACTGTTCTAGTTCCACGTGCCATGTTTATCAGTTATCTCATGCTAATTTTTCCTCTGAAAGTTCTCTTTTGAACTCACACTCTTTGTGTTCTGTCTCTGGATCTAACCAACGCCTTTATCCACTGTGCCATGTGTCCTTGAGGACACCTGTGTATGAATTTCTGGGTATTATGAACCTAATGTCTTCAGCAACCATTTTTACCAGTGATCATATTGCAATGTTTGCTGTTATCATTACATGTTTTGATTGGATCCTACAGAGGAACGAAAATATAATCATACTACCGGCTGACAAAGGTAATGCGACTGTAGTAATGAACAAATCAGATTATACAAGAAAACTGGAAGACCTCATTATCAATGGTAACTACAGCAAAGTAAAAAAGGATCCTACTATGAAAACGGAACGCAAACTGTCACATATACTAATGAGGAACAATGATCACTTATAACATTTGTAAAAGCTTGGACTTATTTAATTCAAGTAAATATAAGATCTATTTATATTTTTCCTCCAGATTTGCTACATTATTTTGTTTTCATTGCAAAAAAAAAAAAATTGTATGAAATTCACTAAACATGTAATTTGGCGTTGTTACTTGGAAGTTAATTTAACATTTTTGATTTATAGTTAACTTACTATTATTATCTATGAAATTTTTATACCTAAAAGCAAATACTCTAATTGTCAACTTTATTTATTTTGCTTCATCGAATTTTCGTTTCCTAACAAATGAGAAAAAAAAAAAAGAAACGGTAAGTTGAATTTTTACTACGCTTCCGACACAGAAATGTAACACTCAAATTTTACTTGAGTTGAAAAAATATATTAATAATCTGATTTTCCAAGTTTTTCTTATTATCTATGTTACAAAGTAACTCCCAAGAAAGGTAATTTCAATGTTTTATGTTTTTGAAGAAACTGTTCTTCGGAATATTTTTGTTCACCGATTCTATTTTCGCCAAATTAAAAAAAAAAGCGAAATTTAAAGAAAAAAATGATATTACATGTTTCATAAAGTTAATTTAATATTTTTGTTTGTGATATTGTTATTCCGAACAAATATATTGATGCTAACATTTATTTTTTCATGGGCAATTTTATTTTTTTGTTTTTTTCTAACAAGTAATTCTTTAAAAGTATTTTGATATTTAGTTTAGTTTAACGTTAGATAGATATAAAATCGGAACAAATATTATATTTTATACTACAAAATTAATGAAAAATAATTTATTAAGAATGATGATATGTAAAGTGAATGTCATAATTAAACTCGATGTATTTTATCCAATATTTTAAGATAATCTAAATTAGGTCTTCCAAACTCTAATACTAGTTCTGCTACTAAACCACATCGCTTTATGTGTCAGTTGGTTCTTGCTTTTAGTTTTTTTCCTTCTATAAACATAAAAATTCATATTTACGAGAAAATAATTCAGTATAAAAATATTTAATATATTTCTAAACAATAGAAGAAAAAGAAAAGTTGTTTTCTTGTTTATTTTGTTCAATGTAGTACTTTTGTTCAAGAATTCGTAGTATCGATATGGTTTTTATGTCATTAAAACTTTTAATGTGGATAATTCATTCAAAGATTGAAATGTATATATCCTATCGTACATCCTTATTACTAAGAGGGAAAGCGATGTATCTAAAATTCCGCCAAATTATTCATTAATTGTAATAATAATGTAATGTAATGTAAGGAAACATATATCGGCATTAATTAATTTTTTTCTTATTCTTTACTTTTTTTTCATTGAATTTCTTAAGCCGACTATGGCATCGATTTATCGCTAATAAAAAACGAAACTAAAATCTTTGCTCCCCTGTAGAACGGCGAGATTTGAGATAGACCTCCAGGTCTCGGCGTGAGTTGCACCATGACTTGGCTTTAGTAAATAACGCCATGACAGAGCAAATCTTTAAGAAAAACATATTTCCTCACATAACTACCAAGTTAGGCAATACATTTTCTCTCCTGATTAACGTATAGTCATTTGACACCTATTTAATGCTTCATGGAACGTAGCATGTTACACATATCGCTGTCGATAATAATGAAATGCATTCCACATTCCCCGTGTTCATATCATACATTGTTTGGTCTCCGCATGCTTCGAAGTATGTTAACGAGAAAATCTATTTCCACGTTTAGGAATTCGATGAAATAAATCTGGTTCGCAAGAACTTTCGTTTTAATATGCAGTTATATTTTGCTTGAGTGGCAGCCAGGATAAAGAAGGAAATATTTCAATTCGGAGTTTTGTAAATTTTAGCGCAGAGTTCGTTCCTTAGTTTTGGGAAACCAATGTATAAGAAGGATATCTCTGAATTCAAAACCAAACTGAATAGGGAAGGGCATCAATTGGTAGTCTTGAATTTGCTATGCATTATCCTTACAAGAAAAGTCTGAGAGTTTTAGCAAAGTTTAATCTTCTTTGAACGGTGTGGACTGGCGATACAGAATCACAAAGAACTATACCAAATAACAGAAACCACATCGATTGAAGACTACCAACAGCAGCAACATATAAGATTTATCACACATGTCGCTCGAAGAGTAAACAATGACTTGGAGGAAGATGTGGATATTCCCCACTACTTTAAATCCAACGTTAGGAAAGAAGCAACCATCAATAATAGAAAGAACAATGGCAGCTACTGGTTTTGTAAATCTATTTTCCCAAAACAATATTTTAATAGAAAGATTTTATATACTTTATATAAAAGATCGAGCGTTGAACGAGTTCAAAAAATATGTAATTTTAAACGAATCTAAAACTCGACGAATAAATCAAATAAATTTTTTTCTCCAGATGTAGTTTTGCCCAACACAGTAAATTGCTATAGATCATCAACCACAAAAAATCGATTCATGTTGCTAAATAGACTTGTCAGATGGGCACTTCTATACGGGTGTCAGGCATGACGCCAAACCTGTTCAGAAATAAATAAACTCTCAGCTGTATACAATCGCTTTCTGAGATCAATGCTAAAAAGTGTTTTGAGCAAAGGAAGCCTGGGATTTTTTTTTCAAATATTATCCTTCTTTGAACGTTGTAAACGGGTGCTTCTGAATCACAAAGAATGAACTACACCCAATACCAGAAACCATATGACTTGAGGAATACCAACAGCAGCAACAATGAAAATGCGTAGCACATGTAACACGCAGAGAACATAATGACATAATCGAGCTGTTGATGTTTCACATCATTTCAAATAAAAAGTTAGGAAGGAAACATCCATCAATGGAAGCGTGTTTTTCTAAAAAGAATATGTCAGAAAGATTTTATAAATTTCAAGTGGCTACTACAAGCGAAAACTTCTAGCCGTTTGGTCAATGAATGATAAATTTTTCCTTGGTTTATAGGAATCATCGTTCATGATTTTTCCCGGTAACCACACCAAGTAATTGACAGGATATTGGTGTGCAGATACAACGTCTACTGCCGTAATGCCAACAATGGCTTTTGACTTCGTGAACCAACAAAATAAAACACTACGTATTACTTTCAGATCGGTCCTCGTATACATCGAACCAATAATAATTTTGGGAAATGCTCTGGTCGACTGTTCACTAATTTGGAACGGCTAACAAGATGCTTCACGAGAAATTTCTTTGTCCTGGAGCGACTGACGAAGTATCACGTGAGAAATGTCTTTGTCCTTCATTTTATTGCACTGACATTGAATCAGTGTGTGATTCAAGGGAATTGATAAATAGTGAAAGAGCTAGGGAAGGCAATGATTGTTCTGAGGCGGGTGACAATATATTTCACGTTTCCAAGCGGCTAAATTTATTCCTCGATGACTGTCATTTTAAACAATCATTTCAGAAAATGGGGACATTATTTGAACAAACCAAAACACATACACAGAGACATACATACATACATACATATATATATATATATATATATATATATATATATATATATATATATATATGCATGTGTATATGCGTGCGCGTGCGCGTGTGTGTGTGTTATATGTATGTATATGTATGAAACGTATTTTTCTCCACATCTATGACAACAATTCCAATTTATATCACATTTATAATATAAGTTTTTTTTTATTTTCAACTACGTAACATTTTTGTCTAAATGATCAGGCTGTACAATACGCCTTACTCATATTTAGCGTAGACTATGTTCCTCCCTTAATGATTATCGGGCCGGAATGTGTAATCGTCACGCCGAGTTCAAATTCTGGCCGAAGTTTTGATGTTTTCTTGTAAAAATGTTCAGAGGAGAAATGCGAATTGCTCCTGTCTTCTATAGTTTAAATCATAGAGCAGACTAAGTACTCTCTAACCGCCGTTGGGACGCAGTCTCACATATGGAGAACTATGATTTCAAAACCGGTCGGTCGGTATTAAGTAACTCCACATCGCAAAATCCATTTTCTAAGCAAAGTGAACTTCATTAGCTAGAGCTTTTTGGCTGTGACTATGCTCCAAAGGGAACCACACATTTAATAATGACATTTTTGTTTTTAGTTTGCTCTGTATAACATAATATATTACAAATTATTCCCTAATTGAGGGAATAATATATCTTCAAGCTACAAATGGGAAAATATTATAATTCCGAGTTTAACATTTTTGCACGGATCTCAGAAGAGGAACTATCCCTTCCTGCTTTGAAAACCAGATTTGAAAATTCAACTCGTTATTTTATTTTGAGCAGCAGCCTTTGACGTTAAATGATTTAAATGCAACAGTATTTTTCCTTTGTGCTGATATTTATTTCACGCATTTAAAAACATTATTTTCATTTTATTAATAGCATTTCCTTTAACCATTGTTCTAATCCAACTCAACATACATATATCTGATATTTAATGATCAGTATTAGCAAATCATTCTTCTTATAATTTTTATTGGTAATTCAATCACCATTCTGATTAGAGTACATCAATAACCACGCTGATTGTTGATACTTCAATTAACACGCTGATTAACACGCCAGTTATAACACCCTGTAGCCAATGCACAAAATAATTTGTGTTATTTCTAATAAATTCGAATTAGAAAATCAATGCAGCTATTTTTTTGTTTGAATTAAATTTAAACTATAAATATGAAACAAAAATGTACTTCCTTCTAAGTTATAAATGACTAGCCGTAGAGCCCGGCGTTGCCTGGGGATGTAACAGTAAGAGATAGATCAAGTATCGACCATCATAAAGATTGAAAAATAAAATTGACAAAGATTATTGTTTAGATTTGACGGACACGCATGACATAGTTATTTTTTATTTGTTTTTTTTTTACGAATTGGTCAAACCCAAACTCAAACAAAAACATTGTTTTCAATCGTTATGAGTCTACCGATTGAATAGAATTTTATTATAAACAATTGGCTTGTAAAAGTTATTTTTAAAGCATTCTGAATGTAAAAATAAAGAAAAAAGTGTGCAAGACAATAAGAAACACTACCTGCCAAAAAAAAGTGAAGCTTTGTTGAAATCGGTTGAAAAATGTAGGAAATCCGATCCCATATATAAACGAACACATACACACACACAACCAACCAACCTGGGTTTTATAATTAGTATAACTTGATAACTCGATATTAATAATTATAACACGATATGAGTTGTCCCCCTTCCATTAATGCCTCTTAATCGTGTTTTCAAATTGATTTCGTGCAAAAACAATTGTGATTTTCTAATTTTTGGCGCTGTCAGAACCACCGCAAGGTAATTTGACGTAGTCCTGTGAAGTTTTGTTGAAATCGGTTGAAAAATCTAGGAAATCCGATCCAATATATAAACGTACAGACACGCACACACACACACACAACCTGTGTTTTATAATAAGTAAGATTTTGATAGTTATTAGTTTAATATTTTTTTACTAAAGTTTAAATATTTTCAAATGCTTACTGACAGAATACATTCCTATGAAATATGTGATAATAAAATAAGCACGCCACATCTCCCCTCTCACTTATAGCCATCCATTTCAATAAATATAACATTTATAGTGACTTAATCTAATAAAGCTACAAAGACTTTGTGCTGGTATTATATGACAAAATGCGATGAGATTGAAAATTGACTGCCCATTTTAAAATATTTATATTTTATTTATTAACTATAATTCTTACAAAAAAAGGACAGGAAAGCATTTAGCCTGAGGTTTTACATAAATTCGATGTAGGCAACCCCCTTCTTGAACCGGACAGGAACCGCGTCGACTAATTTCACCAGAAACTCTTATGATATGAAAGACATAACTTCTTGCATTTGACCTTAAAGTTCTTGCAAAGTCCTGGTTTGGTATAGCTGACTTGATAATTTAACTAATCTCAAAGAAAAAATCACAGGGTCTTAAGCCACGATTCCTGGCTAGTCACTCATACATGAAATATGGAGTTATTTTTCAATCACCCTGTATATTATTAAAATTGTACATTAAAAAATTATATATATATAACGTTGCTTGAATACGTGACTGAATTAACACTGCGACAGATAAACACCATTTTGCAGTCTATATTATTTAAAGGTAAATTTTACAACTAAATATAAACTTTTTTAAATCAATTATTATTATCATCATTACTATTTTATTATTATTATTACTTTTATTATTATTATAATTATTATTATTGATAATAATAATAATAATAATAATAATAATAAGACCTAATAATAAGACCTAATCTCGATCCAAACATGCTTGCCAATGTCCGGAGGGACATTATGCAAAACAACAGACTCTCAAAGACTGAAATATATAGGATAAAATTAGATATAAGACAAAATACTAAGGCCCATCACTCAAACTGTAATGAGATGAAAGTAGAAATAAGTAATGTGACAGAGGATGAGGTAAAAACTAAAACAAATGAAATACGAAATAACCTCCCAGGAAATAAATTCAAAGACTCTACCTTAAATACAAATTGCTGTTCTCCAGACAATGTCAAAAAGATGGCTCCAGGTACATTAAGTTAGAATTCCTTGAAAACCACAAAGCTGAAATCACCGAAGCGAAAAACCACGTCATCCAAGTACTCAGCAGAGTAACTTTCATACAGTTGTCAGACAGAGACCAGCTCCCCAAATTCCATGTGACGAATTCCAACAAGCACATTGTGAAAATATACAACGCTCCTCTGGAAACACTGTTAACAGATAAACCACCGGGAAACATCACAAAAGTTAACAAAGTCATATACGCAACAGCTTTAGCAGCGACTCGGAAGCTTGGGGTCAAGACAATAAATAAAATTATCAGACATTGTGAGCCAGCATGGAAAGCAAAACTGATTCGAGAAATAAAACAAATCAGATGTGAGCTTTCTATATTAGATGAGCTCACCAGAAACCCAAATATTTCCACACGCAAGTGCAAAGAGATAAAGCCGAAATAGAAAATTAAAACCCTAATTGACATTCCATCAATCACAGAAATGCTGAAGCAGAAACTCCAGCTAAAGGCAAAGAGTACAAGATGATACGAAAAACGTTGTAGGTTCTATCGCCAAAATAAAAAAATTCCAAACTGACCGTAAGAAATTTTACAGGAAAATTGGAAAAACATCTGTACATATCGAAAGACCCCCATCGATTGCTAATGTACAGATATTTCGGGAAAATATTTGGAGTAGCCCAAAAAAATATAACACAAATGCAGAATGGATCCGACGTGAAGAAGAACGAATGCTGGATACACCTCTGCAAGAATGGGAAATTATATCAACAGATGTTATTAGGCAAGCTCTAATGAAATCCCCAAAATGGAAATCCCAAGGAAATGACAAGGTTACCAATTTTTTGATTTATCATCTCTCATCTATCCAAAAAATCCTTGCAAAAACATTATCAACCTTTGTAAATATTCCCAATAAAATACCGGAATGGATTACTGAAGGTATTATATGCTTCGTGCCAAAAACAAGTGAAACAGACGAAAAAATTATAGGCCGATAACATGTCTCTCCACAACGTATAAGTTGATCATGTATGTCCTGACGAACCGTACTTATTCCTTTTTCGAAACAAACAGCATTCTTCCTCTGTGACAGAAGGAATGCAGGAGAGGTTCATATGGCTGCAATGATCAATTACTGATGAATAAAATGATCCTGAAAAATTACAGGAGACGACGTAGAAATGATAGCGCAGCGTGGATTGATTATCGTAAAGCATTTTATAGTGTTCCGCATTCTTGGATTCTTAAGACTTTGGAAATGCACAAAGTCTCCCCTGTGGTATTAAATTTCCTTAAGCACAGCATGGGTACTGGAGCAAGGGTACTGGAGCATGATGAAGCCTATAAGTACCTAGGAAGTAGCGAAGGAGATGGAGTACAACACCACCAAAAGAAGGAGAATGTAAGAAAGAAATACTACAGGCGTGTACGCCTAGTATTCAATACCGAGCTAAACTAAAAAACAAAAAAAAAAAAAAAAATAATACCAGCTATAAACTCCATGGCTGTCCCTATGGTGCAATACAACTTTAATATCCTTAACTGGACCATAGCTAAAATTAAGCGAATGGACGCCAAAACGAGAAAACTTCTCACTTGCTACCGCATGCATCATTCCAAAGTTGATGTTCATCGTCTGTATGTGCCTAGATGCGAAGGAGGTAGAGGATTAGTTCAACTAGAACTGAACTACAAAACTACAACACTTGGCCTCAAAAGATACTTGGAAACTACAGAAGGCTGGATGATGGTATGTGTGAAAGAACATGAAAGTAGTAAGCGTCTTTATTCCGTAATAAAGGAAGCCAACAATTTCAAAATGGAGTTTCAAATGGGCGAAGAAATACAAGTAAAGCACAATACACCGGCTGAAGCTGCAAAATGCTTAAAAAAAAAGAAAGCAAAGACAAATGAAACTGACCAGATAGAAAATCAATGGCAAGATAAACCGCTTCATGGCCAATACTCTGCCCGAACGAAACAAGATGACGGAGACAAAATTCGTACTCATCAGTGGCTACGTAGTGCAGGGTTGAAAACTGAGACTGAAGATGTTATCCTTGCTGCACAGGACCAATGCTTGCTAACTAGGAATTATCAATCACATATACTAAAATATTGTGTTAGCCCGAAATGCAGATTCTGTGATAAATATCCAGAAACAATTGATCATCTTCTATCAGGTTGCAAGATATTAGCATCCGCTGAGTATAAAACCTGGCATGACAGAGTGAACTAATATCTGCACTGTAAAATATGCAACTTCTACGCGAAGGAAACTGAAAGAAACTGGTATGAACACCACCCAGACACGGTTACGGAGATAGGACCTGTTACAATTCTATGGGACTACACAATACACACAGACAGAACAGTCAAAGCCAACCTCCCAGACATTGTTTTTAGAGACCACAAACAAAAAAGAATCTCTTTATTGATATGGCAGTCCCTGCAGACTGCAATGTATCTTTGAAGATATTCAAAAAGCTGTCAAAATACAAGGACCTTGAAATAGAAATCTCAAAAATGTGGCACATGGGAACATCAACATGTTGTAGTTGGGGCCCTAAGATTGGTTGGAAAGGACCCCAGTAGACTAATTGCAGGGATTCCTGGAAGTCCATGCCTCAAAGAGATGCAAAAAATGGTTCTTACAAGTACAGCCCACACTTTACGAAGGGCTTTATCTATGTATTTTTTTTCAGTGCAAAGTGTCAAGATGCCATTTCTAAACTTTGGTCCCTGTGCGTGACACGCAAAGATATGTGTAAACGCCAGAAATCAAAGAAAATAATAATAATAATAATAATAATAATAATAATAATAATAATGATAATAATAATAATAATAATATTTCCTTTGATTGTGATGTGAACTCATTTTTTGAAGATCCCGGCTAGAGACCTAAGGTCAGAAATGGCATAATGGCATTTTCTACTGAGCAATTGAAAAACAAATAATCACACATATTTTACATAGATAAAACCATGCGTTACGCGTGGGCTGTACACATTTGGACATTTTATTTTTTATTTCTTAAGGCATGGGCTACCATAAATCGCTCCAATGAGTCTATTGGCATCATTTCCAATCAGTCAGAGGAATTGATGTTCTCATGTGACATATTTTTCAGATTTTGATTTCAAGGTCCTTGTATTTTGATATTGTTATTGTTTTAGTTGAAGTTGTTGTTAATGATACTGGTATTACCACTACTACTACAACTTAAACAATAATATTACATTTTAAAATATAAGGAATTCGAATTAAAAATTGGTATTTAACCATAGACTATTCTAACTATAACAAAAGCAAGCGGAATAAATGGAAAAAAAAACATAGGCATTAAAAATGTTACCGGAAAAATGTCAGTCTGTGATGCACAGTATTGTGTATATGCATGCCTCTTCCATAAACAGAAAATACACTATGCATTATAGTCAATATTTTTTTGTGAAAAAATTGCTCTCTTTACTTTAGATCAAAAAGATTTGTTATATAATTACATCAAAAAGAAAAACAGAAAAACTAGGTAATAATAATAATTATTATTATTATTGTTGTTGTTGTTGTTGTTGTGCTGTTGTTGTTATTATCATTATTATTAGCACCCATTTAATATAAAACTCAGTATGATAGAGTGGGCCATATCTGTACTGGATAATATGCAACTTTTACAAGAAGAAAACGGCAATAACATTTGTATAGACACTAGCTATATCTGGTTACATACGTAGGGCTTGTAACAATTTTATGGAACATTACAATAAAACAAAGACAAAACAAACAAAGCTAATCGTCCAGACTTTTGTGATCAAAGACCACAAAAACAGACATGGAAGTTCCAATAGATTGCAATGTATCTTTGAAGATATCCAAAAAACTATCAAAATATACATGGATCTTGAAATAGAAATCTCCAAAAATAGGACAGCAATAATTCCAGTTGTAGTTAGAGGCCTCGGATTGATTGGAACAGTTTCCGATAGGCGCATTGAAGGGATTCATGGTGTCCCATGCCTTAAAGAAATACAAATAACTTGTACACAAATTACGATGAGATATATCTATGTAGAATTTGTGTGATCTTGTTTTGTTTCCGTTTTTTTTTTAATATGATCAGTAGAAAATATCATGGAACCATTTCCTACTTTTAGTCTCTGGTTAGGACCCGGAAGGAAATGTGTATACAACAGAAATCGAGGAAATAATAATAATAATAATAATAATAATAATAATAATACAGTTAAATGAAGAGCGCGATTTAAGAAAAGAAAAGAAAGAAAGAAAAAACAACGTTTAACAATGTTAAATAATATTTCGACAGAATGTCTATCTTCTTCAAGTTATACTTAAAAAATATTAAAGTATAAATATATATATAATGTAAAGCTAAAAAAAAAATTAACTCTTTCCACAAACGTTGCTTGTCTTGTAATGAAAAATGAAAACGCTGCGCTGGTATCGAACGCGTTAAAAAGGAATGCAACACCGGCGAAGTGAAGGCATGTAACTGAAATGATTTTCATCATTTTCCGTTAGTTGAATGGTTACTAATAAGAATTAATCTAACAGCAAATTCCATAAGATTTATACTAAGCTGTGTGATAGTGAAAATACAACTTGACATACATTCTGTCGAAATATGTTTTTATTTTTTACTTCTTTTCTTTCCTTAAATCGTGCACTTCTTTTAAATTTTGAAAAATATTGAAAGAGTTACGGTAATAATTTTGATTAATAATAATAATAATAATAATAATAATAGTAATAATAATAATAATAAAACTGTATCTTTGAATCATAATAATAATAATAATAATAATAATAAACTGTATCTTTGAAGATTTTCAAAAGGCTATCAAAATACAAGGACCTTGAAATCGAAATCTCAAAAATGTGGCACATCGGAAGATCAGCAATCACCGTTGTATTTGGAGCCCTAGATTGTTTGGAAAAGATTCCATTAGACTAATTGAAGAGATTCCTGGAAGTCCATGTCTTAAAGAAATACACAAAAAATTTCTCATGTGTACAGCCCACACCTTACGAAGGGCTTTCTCTATGTAAAATATGCTGTTTTTTTTTTGTCTTTTTTTTCTCCAGTGGAAAATGTCATGATGCCATTTCTAACCTTAGGTCCCAGGGCGAGACCCAGAAAGAAATGAGTACACATCAGAAATCAAAAAAATAAAATAATAATAATAATAATACACACACACATAATAATAATAATAATAATAATAATTTAAGGGCTCATTCTTCCATTGATATAATATATCATATATATATATATATATATATATATATATATATATATATATATATATATATATAGATAGATAGATAGATAGATAATATTAGTGGTAAAATATACATAGGTATGCAAAATATATAAATATATATACATAGGTGCATACACATACATGTATATTTTTTGAATAAAAATTCCAAGAGGATAGAATCCAGGTAGAACTCAATGTCAAGGGCAGAGTAAGGATATAATAAAAAGGCTTAAACACTAATATTCCATGGTCATAATTCATTCCATTGGAATCGAAAATACGATCCAATTCATCAGACCTACAATTTCAAAAAGAAAACAGAAAATACAACTCCGGAAATACAAAACAGAATTTAGAGAGAGTGTACGTATGAGAGTGTGGGACGAATGTTAGAGCTAAAGAGAGGGGTAACAGACGAGAGAAGGAGGGAGATTAAACCTTAACAGAGAGAATTTTAGGAGAGGTGAGTGGAAGGGGTTTAAGTAAGAGAAATATGAATCTTGTCGGATGTCTAATGCATAAAGGTACATTTCGTGGTGACATACACACACCATAGACGATCTAATGTTGAAGATCAGAATAAGAGGGAGGGAAAGGAAAGAAGAGGTGGGGGAGAGAGATGAGGCAAAGGAAAGTAAAATGTCCTTCAATTTTACTTAAAACTTCTTTTTGAATTTGTAGGTCCGATGAATTGGATCGTATCTACGATTCCAATGGAATAAATTATGACCATGGAATATTAGTGTTTAAGTTTTTATTATATATATATATATATATATATATATATATATATATATAATAAATCATTTAGGTATCATATTAGTATGCTACATTTGTAGGTCAAAAAAGAATGGAATTTTTTTTATCGTATAAAACCATTACTGTCCCTCTCATTTTACCTTCCGATAAAATGGAATTTACTAATTATTTAATAATAGCCAACTGGGTAAATTACAGGTATTCATGTCTGTGTTTATTGAGCATCGATTTCCTTTGAAATTTTACCCAACAAACGTTTACAAACTCAATAATCATATTGACTTTCAGATATTTGGAAATATACGTGCGCTGACTAGATATATTCTTTGGATATTGAAAATAAAAGGGTTAATTCTTGCTTCCAGAGACAAATACGTTCATTAATATTGCAACACGAAAAGCACATTTTCGCATATGATTACTTGACATTATATTTAGAAATAAATTGATTCTCCAGTATACAGAGTGTAACATATTTTTGGCAAGCATTTCCGAAGCTTTAAACTGTCCCTCTTTAAGTTATAAAATAAAATAGCCCGAGGGAATAAAGTAGTCCGCTATTATATATATCACATCGTTTCAAAAAGAAAATCAAATGTTTTGTTTGTGAAAAACGATAATTATAGTGACTGGCAAAAAATGAAAAAGTGGGGAAATGCCCAATACAAACATGTTCTTTTTCAATAGAGTACACAAGTATAAATAAATAAAAAAAAGATTTATATATCTTTTAAAATTCTACTCATTTGCTTCGAGGCAAATTGCTTCCAACCATGTAAACGTATAAATCATAGAAGTATGAACTTTCTTACAGAAAGTCCTTACTTATTAATATGGACCTTGAGTCCAACTCCCAAACAAGCAAACACACACACACATACACACACACACACATATATATATATATATATTCTTTATAAATTACCTCTCTGTAAACGTGATATTTGCCAAAAGGAAGGGCTAAGTAAAGGGTGTCCACTACAATTTTCAAAACGAAAATATATATATATAAATATATATATATATATATATATATATATATATATATGTGTGTGTGTGTGTGTGTGTGTGTTGTGTGTGTGTGTGTTTGTTCTTTATTAATATGACTCTTCTCTCTCTCTCTCTACACACACGTACACTTTATGAATTTAATCTCTGGCAAAGAGATATTTGACAGAAGGAACGGTTAAAATAGAGAGTGCAATAGAATTTTCCAAAATAAAAGTGCTGGCCTATCTAATATCAATCAATCCATCCATCCATCTATCTATCTATCTATCTATATATATATATATATATATATATATATATATATATATATCGGTGTGTATGTCCGAACAGATCTGCGCAAGAAAATCGTGGATGCTCTCAAGCTTCCAAATCATATTCCGTCAGTGGTTGAATAGGAAAAATTAGGCATCAAAGCCTTTGTCTTTGGTGTTTTTTCTGGAGAAGTTCAAACCTGAGACTAAAAGCCTAAAGTCCGTTACATATATATATGTGAGTGTCTACGTGTGTGTATATATATATATATATATATATATATATATATATATATATATATATATATATATATATATATATATAAAAAACATAGAAGTCAACACTTTGTTTCATACTATATATATAATCGTCAGGCCACGTGTGCTGTTATTTTTCTCGGCTATTTATACATATACGGGTCAGTGGTGCATTGTGGGTAGTCTATTATGGCGGTTGTTTTACCGGAAGTCGTTTATTTATTTATTTGGTTTAAATTATTTTGCTTGTTTTTATTTTATTTTATTTTTTGTTTCTTATTTTATTTATTTGTTTACTTATTTTTTAATCGGTGTTTCTTATTAACGTAGTAAAAATTTGGTTATATTTCACTTATCATAAATATAGCACACCTTAAGACTATATTTCTTCATATATATATATATATATATATATATATATATATATATATAAGAATTATAGTCTTAAGGTGTGCTATATTTATGGATAAAGTGTTCAGTATCAGAGATAGAGTGTGTGTAAATCTAAACGTGAACGTTGAAGTCAACACTTAGATGTTTGATGATTGCATCTAGCATGAAACAGACTGTCGCCTCTAAGTGTTGACTTCAATGTTTAATTTATATATATATATATATATATATATATATATATATATATGTGTGTGTGTGTGTGTGTGTGTGTGCCCGTGTCTTATAAAATGGTGGAATATGCATGAAATCAGTTGATAACATGTCTATCCAATATACTGACACACTGCTTTATAATCTGAACATTTTTCATATATTGGAAGGATGATCTTCTTTTATTGTCGATTTGACAAATTTCACTATATTGTATCAATATGTTCATGACAGTTATAAACGTAAAGTATTTACTTGTACCGTAAATCATTTTACGCTAGCAGCAACTTCACTGCGTCACACGTTATTATACTAGATTGTTCGCTGTATATATATATATATATATATATATATATATATATGTTAGGATCAAGTGAAAGTAAAATTAAATTACCAATAGAGCAATTTTTAATCATTTCTCCCCATGCATCATTCACCACTAAGATGCACGATGTTAATGAGTGTAAGTGAATATGAAGAAAAAACTAAAAAACAATAATAATAATAATAGAACAGAAATAACAACGACACAAGCTAACGATTGACATTGCATATAAATTTTTGAAGATCAAATTTGAATGAAAAGCAAGAAGCCAAAAATGAATTCCACAAGTTAGAAATGCGATAGAAGAAACTGCTAGTTACGGTTACATCTTGCCATTGTTGCTACATTTGTTTTGGAGTTCCTTACTCCTCACTTTCCAGGCATTATATTTAATATTTAAGTTTGTTTTTTTTAATTAATTTTATCTAAACAAGGCAATAAAGCCACGAAGACGCAAGGTATTACTAGGTGTAAATAATATAGGAAATAGAAAAATGAGTGATAACAATAAATTAACAGGAATTAAGTAAACAGAAGATAACTAATTGTATTACATTTACATTGAAGATCAAACTTGACTAGTGTTGAAACTTGACTAATGCATGGAATAATAATACAACACAAAATGTACTTAGAACAAAATGTATTGAAACAAGAAAGTGTACACAATATTTACATATAGTCTTTTGTATATTCCTGGTAAGACCGTTCCTGGAGAATGTGTTGACTTAGTCGCAGTCGGGCAGAGTCTCTGGATTGAATCTCTTGATTCCTCCTCTCGTCTTCCCGGTACCAACCATATTTATATGGTCGGTACTCCACTATGCAAATTCGATGGATCCTACCACAACAGCTAGGAAGCTAGTAGCCGAAAGATACTTTTATTAATTGCAACGACAATCGTCATCTATCTTCTTGAATCGCCTTCGTCTTTTGTCCTTTCCTCAATCCTTCCTATCCCCAGTCTTGTCTTTCAGTCTCACTCCCTGTAACGCAATGCACACTACTGGAATTTCCGCCTTGCTTGGGGAGAAATGATTAAAAGAAATCTATATTACAAAATAGAAGGGCTGATTCTATTTGTCACACACAATCTAAGCGTATCTTTGCTTGTGCCTATTACGTTAAGTAATAAATATTCGTATTGTGAGTGACTAAACTTTACTCATGCCATTTAATATACAAACAAGCACACAATTTAAGTTTTAAATAGAACATTGGAATAACTCATTCACATCTCTCTCAATATGTACAACACTGCTGCAACCAACTGAGCTATAGAATCGGAAAGAGGGTGACAGGAAAAAATAACACTTTTTTAAGCTACAGGTCGTCGACGACTTACGAACAACGCGACTATATAATTGGGCGTCTGGTCACGATTGCTTTAGCCTGGTAGTATGAGTGATTCCCTGGCAGCGTCTCAAACTCAATGTTAAGGCAGCACCAGTGCAAAACTCTTTACCCAGAGTACGTTTTTGTGTTTGAAATATGTATGCATTTTGGTAAGTTTTGTAAATAAAATGTTTTCTTTTTTGCGCTTGTGTATTTTGTATATTTAGAAAATATTAAAGAAATTATAACGCAGAAAGATGACGTACGACCAGATCGATTTACGACCTATCGTTCGTAAATCAGTCGTGGTCGTAAGACGACGACATGTATGAGATATTAGGCAATTATAAAATCGTATTAAACTTTTCGGAAATCATTCGGTCATAAGTAGAATTATTTTTTAATATTTCTTTCAATTTTTGAGAAATGATTGTCTATGCCATTGAATTACAATATACATGGGCAAATCCAAACGAACGAAGACAAACAGTTTGAACATTTCACAACTACTATTTTCACTTTCTGTCTGGAAAAAAATAAGTGGGTATCAAGTAACGATTATATACTTTAGAAAAAAATTATGACTCATTCTATGCGTAAATTCTATATATTTTCTGAAATATGTAATATTTTAAATGGATAAACAATTACGATTAAAAAAATCTATAAACATGCCGTCAGTGAAACGACAGGAAACGAAGAAAGGAAAACTAAACGATACGGACCGTGTTTATTAAATTTTTCTTTGTACTCAGTTAATATGAAAATACACTTTATATAAATTCTATGATCCTGAAGCAAACAAAAAGGCCAACGCAATCAAATTTCCATGTTTTCTCACAGAAATGTAAATCAAAATAGCATACGATCAAATATCTCCAAATGGAAAGAAAAAAATTGTACGATATTTTCATATTAAAGTAAGACACAAAAGTCAATAGAATATATCACAGAACTTGTCGATATTATTCAACCTAAATTTTGTACATACAAATGATTGTGCGTATATATATATATATATATATATATATATATATATATATATATATATATATATAATGATTTAAACCATATTTTAGTAATATTATTTTTTTAAACACACACACACACACGTATATATATATATATATATATATATATATATATATATATATATATATATATATATATATATATATATATATATGTTTGTTTGTACAGATATCAATAAATTCTAAGGATTAATGATGAAAATGACTTTCTTTTTTTTGAATAGACCTATGCACAAGAGATAGCTGCCCTTATATATTAAATCGATGTTATATCATGTCAGATTATACCACCTGTGAGTTCAAATGATGGGATTTACAGATTAATACCATATTAGTACGGTACATATATAATAGTACGGTGGAGTAATTGATAGCAACTTGGATTGAGGAATCGGAGAGCCGAGTTCAAATTCCAGTCGAATGCATTACATTCACTTACGTGCTAATACCCTTGGGAAAAGGAATGAAACCTCTTCTCCTTCTCCCCCCCTCCAGCTATGGGTAAATGTAGCCTTGGATGGCAACTGGTCTACTGCAGAAAGAAATGCTAACCTAGTGCCACTCCTACCTCGTCAGTCATGATCGCCTCAGGGTGTATCACTCATAGCCTATAACAGACTGACTGAATAGTCAGATGATCTTGTTTATTGAAACGCACCTAAACTGATGAAGATCACCTGGAAAATGAAACGTCATTAGTTTGCCGTTCTTGCTTGAATTAATATTCGTTTTCGAAATTCAAAGCCAAAAAGATTACTGGGGAGTAAAAGGGCGACATTTTGTGATTAAAACAATCAAGATGAGTATTTTGTTCGATAAATAAATAAATATTATAAGAATATGAAAATCTAATTCATTACCCGTGCGTGTAATCTTAACAATATAAAATGTGCAGATGACAATGTGTTGATGGTTGACATGGAAAGAAAACTACAGAACCTCCTAGGCAGTGTTTGATAAGAAAGGGAGAAAAAAGGACGAAACATTAAGAAAGAAAGTGTGGTCATCAGCAGGAGGAAAAACCAAAGATGCCAGAAAAAGATTAAAGATATCAACATCAATAACAGAATTTTAATTATCTGGGAATTCTTTTAACAGCAGATATAAAATGCGACAGGAAAAAAAAAACGCAAACTTGCATTGGACTGACAACAGTGTTATTCCAAAAGATTAGCAATGAGTAACGGTTAAATTCCGTTAGAAACAAAACAACGTGCGTATATTGCTATGTGTTAAATATCCTCTTATATGGCAGTGAATGTTGGAAAATCACCCCACGGATGAGGAGAAAATTATAGGTAATTGAAACGACTTTCTACAAAAAGATACTGAGAATTCCATAGAGGGAGCGAATAAAGATGAAGCCTTAAAGAAAATGGCAACAAAACGAACACATATATTCAAAATCAGGCAGTAGTTAAAATTCCTTGGAAGTAGAATCAGAAAGGATACCTCGGAAAACTTAACCCTCACACGGTATATTGAGGCTAAGACAATGTAATGGAAGGGAGCGAGTTACCTATATGACTAGCTTGTGTGACACGATGGCGAAACAGGGGATGGAAGACTTAATAAAGGAAGAAAAGGGCATTAGGGAATATTAGGTTTTGGAGTGTCATGGTCGCCCATGTCCTGAATAGACGCGGCATATAAAATAAGAACTATTGTATGAAATTAACGGAGTTCCTAATTAAATAAGATTACTCATAACACCGTTTATATCGAAAACAATAACAGCAAATATATTTTATCATTTCTAACTCCAGCAGAGATTTAAAACATATAATATGAATAATGAAAAGACGTGTTTCGTCTCTGTAATGATATTCTTAATAATAATTATAGTTGTAGTTCTTCATGTCCTGCAGTATTTGCAGTTTCCCTGTACGAAAAAAGAATATTTGACTAAAAAGATATTTTTTTCTTCTGTGCGTGAGAAAGATATCTTCTTTTTACAGGCGACAAAATAATGGAATTCTATCAGTTGTCTGAAATTTTGGTTTTGTTTTCGATATTTCTCTGCTTTCCTCTAAAGCGAGTTGTCTGATTATTGGTAATGAAGCAATTAGGTGTCATTGGAAATCAACGTCGATCGATTTGGAAGAAAAGAACTCAGTAAAAGGTTAGACACTGGTGAAGGTTATCGGTAAAGTCCTGTCACATCAGGTGATAGAAATATATATATATATATATATATATATATATATATATATATATTCGCTGGTCATGCACTTAAATAGTTGTATCACTGCACGCGAAACTGTTCTCTCTTGATCGATTTTTAAGGAAAGGCACAGGTCTGTGAGCAAATTGTGACCTGGCTTAATCCATAATCAAGGAACGTACTTCTGTCTTATTGACGTTTCACTAGGAGAGGAGACTTCATTCCCATACGCTTGTGCACGGAAAACACACACATGCACACATGAAGAATAATCACAACTCACACATATATGTATTGAGACACTCACAGATAGGCACACACAAAAATTTAATGAACTACATGTTTTAAATATATATCGTTAAATTCTCTTAGACTCTCATAATTACCTTTCGATTCATGGTTCACTTGGGAAAAGAATTCTCAGAGTAGTCTCACTCACTCACACACTCTCTCTCTCTATATATATATATAATGTCTCATTCATATATATATATATATATATATATATGTCTGTAAATCTCTCTCTCTCTCTCTCTCTCTCTCTATATATATATATATATATATATATATATATATATATATAAATGATGTTTGCATTTGCCCTTATTTTTTGGGGCATTCTTCTTGGTTCTCTTCTCTCTGTCTCATTCTCTGTCTCTCTCACTATATATATATATATATATATATATATATATATATATATATATGTGTGTGTATGTATCTCATTCCTCACCATCTCTCTATATATATATATATATATATATATATATATATATATATATGTCTGTATCTCTATATATATATATATATATATATATATATATAGAGAGAGAGAGAGAGAGAGAGGGGGAGAGAGATAAAAAGAGAAAGGGGGAGAGAGGGAGAGCGAGAGAGAGAGATGTATTAATCCGTTGGTATAACCCAGGCGATTTTTATTGACAAAACATAGAATTTGAAATATGTTAAAACTGACTCACAAAAGAGTGGTCAATGTTTATTTTCATGAAACACAGCAAATTTCCTATACAATTGGAATTAAGGTACCTATAAGTAATGACCATTTTCGTCTACGAATTTTAATTTTAAGATTCGCAGGATTTTTAAAATTGGTTATAGTATCAGTTTATACTGCGCGAAAATAATATATATATATATATATATATATATATATATATATATATATATATATATATATATATACACACACACACACACACACATATATATATATATATATATATATATATATATAAAACAGAGATACAGAAATATTTTGGTCATGGAAATCAAAACTACTGGTATTTGATAGATTCTGATGCTCAATCGATCATCAAAATCATGTTCCGATTATAGCTTCATTCGTGAAACTGCTAGACCAAATGCAGTTTTGATTTCTAGCTGTCTACCCCTTTTATTTCTACAAAAGCCCCGATATTGAGGACTCTTTTCCAATAAATATGGCACACTCTAAATTGTGTGTTAGTATATAACAGACCAGTATATTTTATATGTATATGACTTGAGAGTAATCGGAAAATATATTATCACTTCACTCTCCATCAGAATGTATGCGTCTGTGCCTGTCTATACTTGTGTTTGTGTGAGTATTTTTCAATAGATAGGAAATACTAGCCAAACTTCGGGAATATTCAAACGGATTGATTAGTCTGTCCATCTATCAAGTTACGTGTCTCGTCGGTGATTTCACGCTTCTCTCGAAATCACTCCATCATAGAATAAAGAAAGTCATTCTTTATCAATTTTTCTTCATTTCAGGAATGTCCTTCTGATTTTCTCGAAATTTCGGGTCGCACCTCGTAAACACTCCCGCATGCGCACGTATTTCTCTTGCAATTTCGGAATATCTAATTGACGTAGTATCACATCGATTATTTATTATTTTATGTCAGTTTCTCTTGATAAAATCAATAATGCAAATCGAATAACATTACGCTGAGGGGTCGCAATTCGATTCGGGAGAGGAATGATTTGTCATCATTTTTAATTTATGTACCAATAATGTTAATGTCTATTATGCTGAATACAAAGTATTATTGCACATTCAAAAGTTCATAATATCAATGGAATACAGCGCTATAATATGAAAAAGTCACCATTTAGATATATACTTGCTTCATTTGCGTCATTGTCCAGGATAGTATTCTCTATTCTTCTTACCTTTCATCAATGAATATTATATTGCATCATTTTCAATTGAATTTCAAATGTATTTGAAGATATTTCTTCCTCATTTTGAGGATTCACATTATCTCAGTCACATTTTCCACGCTTGCTTTATTAAAGAATTTTCACTTATTTTTTTATTAATTACTCGTTAATAGTAGATAAGAGAAGATGCTAATATCAAACGGGCGCCCATGTTCTGTGTTCCGGCGTGGATTTCAGATTTTTGAATTGAGGGCAGGCGTCCTCTACCTACATAACTAAAACTATCCCAATAAAAATATATATCTTACCCACGTCCTATTATATTTGGTTTTGTGTGGTTCAAAACTAAGATGCTCTTTAATGTCAGAAGCACCAACGAAAAGTTCGCATTGTTCAATGGGAGCTTTTTTTTTCTCTGTGGTTTTTAGGTCTGACTAGAAAGACAGAGAAGGCCGTGCAGTTCTTAATTTAATATAAATTTATAAAACATGAAATATAAAAAATCACTGACTCTGTTTTCAGAATGTAAGATTTTTAAGATATGTCTCGATGATAGGATTTTAATAAATTTATCAAGGTGTATGTGTCTTATAGATTGGTAACAAAACAGACACACACTCTTTCTCTCTCTCTCTCACACACACACACATGCATCTGATTTTAATTCACATATTGGGATCAAATGTGCATGTGTGTTAGTATATATTTAACAAAGAATGTCAACACGGAAAATAACATTACAACATTCAGAAAAAAAGAAACTTGTCCGCTTTATGAAATTTGGAAAGGAGAGACATTATATATATATACTAGCAGTAGGGTCCGGCGTTTCCAGGGGATGTAACAGTAAGAGATAGATCAAGTATCGACCATCATAAAGACTGAAAAATAAAATTAACAAAGATTATTGTTTAAGGTTGACGGACACGCATGTCTTAATTAGTTTTTTTTTTATGTTTTGTTTTTTTGGGCTTTTTTGAAGAATTGGTCAAACCCAGACTCAAACATTGTTTTCAATCGTTATGAGTCTATCGATTGAATAGAATTTTATTATAAACAATTGTGTTGTAAATGGAATTTTAAAGCATTCTGAATGTAAAAATAAAGAAAAAAATGTGCAAGACAATAAGAAACACAACCTGCCAAAAAAAAAATGAAGTTTTGTTGAAATCGGTTGAAAAATGTAGGAAATCCGATCCCATATATAAATGAATACACACACACAAACAATCTGGGTTTTATAATAAGTATAACAAGATATGAGTTGTCCCCCTTTCATTCTCACAACAGCGCTGCCTCTTAATCGTGTTTTCAAATTGATTTCGTGCAAAAACAATTGTGTTTTTTCCAATTTTTGGCACTGTCGGAACCACTGCAAGGTAATTTTACGTAGTCCTGTGAAGTTTTGTTGAAATCGGTTGAAAAGTGTAGGATCCAATATATAAACATACAAACACACACACAAACACACACAACCTGGGTTTTATAATAAGTATGATATATATATATATATATATATATATATATATATATATATATATATATATATATGAAGAAATATAGTTTTAATATGTGGTATATTTATGGGATAAAGTGCTCAATATCAGACATAGAACGTATATATATATATATATATATATATAATTTATTCGAAAATTATTACATAAATATGTTATAAAATCACTACAAAAATAGGCATTTTGTTTCAACACTTAAGGTGTCTTATCAAGTGATGGTGCTGAATGTAGAAAAATTGTTTTAAAAGGTTCAAGTCGAACCTTTATTCTACATTCAACATCATCACTTGATAAGCCACCAGAAGCGTAGAAAGACAATGGCTATATCTGTAGTGATTTTAAAATATATTTATGTTATGATTTTCCAATAAATTATATTTGCTCTACTCTGTATTGAGTCCTCTTTTAAGAATACTTTTATGCTTATTCTAATTTATTCCGTATACTCCAATCCTATTCTTGTTTATATATGTATAGCTCGGGCCTTCTCCAGTGGAAGAATGAATGGAATTTCGAACTGAATCCTTTACTTCATCCATCGAAGTAGATTTTTATAGTTCCACGGTACAGGTCTCAGCTATCTCCATTTAACTCAACAAAATCATTTTCACCACTGCCGTAGCCAGGTATTGATTTCACAACTCTTTGGGTCAAGACACTAGAGCCAACCAACGTTCTTATCCACTTGGCTATGTGTCCATGCGTATAAAGTATGAAAGGCCTAGAACATAAA